>PKML01043796.1:83896-184057 GCA_002933935.1 Eutrema yunnanense | reverse complement strand
TTTTTTTTTTTGGGTCTGAATAGATTTAAGGGAGAGAAGGGGTTTTTTTTTAGTTTTATATTTTTATTTTTTTTTCTGTAAAAAATAAATCAAAATGGCAATTCTGTAAATAAAGAACTCAAATAGGGGGTTTTTGTCTTTTAACAAAAGAGTTGTGTTATTCTAGTCAACTCGGTTTCGGGGGTGTTATTCTAGTAATTACATTAAAGATTAGTGTTATTCTGGGTAATTTTCTCTTATATTAACTACGATACTTTGCATGACCACACATATGAACTAAAAAATGTATGTTTTCCAACACCAACTAATATATAATACATGATGATATACATTAATTAACATAAAATATATCGTAACCTATATATCTATTAAATATGGGTTAAAATGCGATATAATACATTTTAATGGGGTTTAATTTTTTTTAAAAGTTGACTTTAAACCCGACACAAACATCAACCTATTAAACTAAATCCAACGAAGAACCCGTTATTAAACTTCTTAAAAATAATTGACCCAACAAGAAAAAAGAAAAAAATCGTAAACCATTTGTTTCGTATGAACACTTTTGTTTTTACCAACAATAGTGAAAGTGTATGAAGACGAGTATACATGCCATCTGATGTAAGACTCAGATTCTACCAAGTTCTACTCACGATATTTCAAAACTCAAAGTCGATATGGAAGCGATTGAGATGGATTTGTAACTGGTAGTTTTTTTATTCCACAAACAATGGGGCAAGAGACTTATTCCCAAAGGCTATTCCTCGCGAGGGAAGTAAGACTCTACATGAATCCTAAGTAATTGAATCTCTCAAAACACTTAAGAACTGGCACGAACACAAGAGAACAAGGATTCCACCTACGAACTCTAATGAACAAACACAAAAGAAGAACTTTTGCAAAAAAAACTTTACGTTTGTATTTTATCAAATTTCGAGGTGAATATTACAATGGTTCAAATGAGATTTTATAGGCTCAGAATACAACTAGTCTAAAATGTACAACATGGAAACAAATAAATCAACAATAAATGAAAATGATGTTTCAAATTGAATGGATACGTTCGGGCTGGCCTTGTACATCCAAATGATGTGTGAAAGTGAAGTTGGCTCGTGGACATGATAAGGTAAGGATAAATGACATCTCAATCAACATTCAACCCCTCCCAATTAGCATTAAAGATCTCTCTCAATCAGCTTTGAATCTTTTAGCAGTCGAAAGTTAGCATTAAAGATCTTGTTATGAACTCCCTAGAAATCAACACTCTAATACTGGGCAGGAACCGGGATAATCCTTGCAAGCATAACTGCTTTAAGGGATGTGAGGCGATAGATCACACAAAGAAGGCGGAAGGTCATTTGATACACCAAGTCGATATGCTTTGGATATGACACACCAAAGAAGAATCAACACACTGTATATTACACACCAGCACTCAAGGAAGAAGAGAATCGCTCTCTAAAACTAAAAGAAGAAAAAACTGCGTTTTTTAAAAAAAAAAAGGAAGATGAGTTTGTCGACAAAGGAGGCTAGGGTTTATAAAAGAAAACAACAATTAAAGAAAATACAACTTAAACATGTTGGGCCTTGCTTTGGTCGAAAATAATATGTTGGGCCTTGGGCTTCAATTTCGAAAATGAATAGACTGGTTTTGGGCTTTATTTTCGTGGGGGCTTGTAATTCACTTCTACTTCACTTGTAAGGCCTGATCGAATTTGATGATGAAAAATATAATTGGGCTAAGACAAATCTTCTTATTGCTGGCATTGGATCATGATCAACAAATTGGCTAAGGGGATGTGATCCATTTGTCTCATTAAAAACTTTGTTTTGTAAAACCCATTGGGACAAAACCAAAACAAGGGAAAAATAGTGCAAATGGGTCACATACCCATTTGTTGATCCTCTTGAAATTCCTGTATCAAATGTTGTTATTGGGCTAAGCCATTTCTTCATCTTCGAACTTATTTTATAACCAGAATGGTTTGAAACACTTTTTCTCCTTAGAGTTTTGTTGAGCTTCTTAAAGTCTTGGTGAATGATTCCAACCAGTGGCGAACCCACTTGCATTGATATGGTGTCAATTGACACCGTATGTTTTGGAAATTTCTTTATATTTTATTTGTGTTTGTTATTATTGACACCAGCCCAAAATTGATATTGAACCCATAAAGTAATTTTTTTGTAACCTTATTTTATTTATCTTGATCCATAAACAAATTCTAAACATTACTCATACTTTTAATATGGGCTTCTCCTATAAAAATGTTTAGAAAAGCCCATAATTAATGTTTAACTTAAGTTTTTTTTTTTTTTTTTGACGTGTTTAACATAAATTTTCTAAACAACTAACCAATAACCCTAATTGCTTCATCTTTCTATCGAAAGTCGCTTCAGTTTTTTTTTTTGGGTCAGACAGTCGCTTAAGCTTTCTTTATAATTTCCTTCCTTCTCTGATTGAGTAAGTCAATTTTATTTTGATTTCTGATTAATTTAGTAATGAATCGTTCGTCAGCTATATTACAATATAGCTTTCATTACTAATTTGAAAAAGCTAATTCTTATTTAGTATTGTTCTTACGTTAACTTAATCTAAGATAAGTTCTCCATGTTATTTAATTTAGTTTCTTATCCGTTAATGAATAGTGATTAAGTGAATTAAAATATAATTGCTTTACTAAATATTAAACAAACAGGTTGTTATTTTACTTGTTCTTATGTTGTTTTTTTGTATTAAGATACTTAATAATTTCGTTTCTTTTTCCAGACGAATCAATGGAAAAGTTTTTGAAAAGAAAAGCACCATCTTCATCTTTTTGTGATTTAGATGATCTACCATGGGATCCTGCAGATCGGAAAAGAATATCAGAATATCATCCGAATCAAAGAGATGAGGTAATTCGTAAATATTGGATTAGAGGTCCTAGCCAGCCTCGTGGTCATATTTTTAAACAAAAATCGATAGGAGGCACAATGAGGCAATTTAATCCTGCTTGGTTTGATCAGTATAGTAACTGGTTAGAGTATAGTGTGAAGAAAGAGGCAGCTTTTTGCCTATGTTGTTACTTGTTCAGAGACACTAATGGTATAGGCGGAAAAAACGATGCATGGACCACCGAAGGTTTCTCTAGTTGGAATAAGTTTAAGAGAATTTCAGAACATGTAGGACATGTTAATAGTTTTCACAATAATGCAGTTATGAAGTGTGAAAACTTGATGAAACAAAAGCAGTCTATCGAGCATGCTTTGCATAAGCAGAATGATATTGCGAAGAATGAGTATCGGATTCGGTTGAATGCATCAATTGATGTTTTCAGATACTTATTGCGGCAAGGTCTGCCTTTTCGTGGTCATGATGAGTCAGAAACATCTGCTAATAGAGGGAACTTTGTGGAACTTTTGAAATACACTGCTGAACAAAATGAAGTTGTGAGTAAGGTAGTCTTAGAGAATGCTCCTGGAAATAATCAGATGGTGTCTTCGAAGATTCAAAAAGACATTGTGCATTGCTTTGCAGAAGAGATAATCAAATCTATTATTGAAGAAATTGGTCATGATGTTTTTGGTTTATTGGTGGATGAGTCTGCTGATGTTTCTGATAAAGAACAAATGGCAGTGGTATTTCGGTTTGTTGATAAATGTGGGATAGTCAAAGAAAGATTCATTAGCATTACACATGTGTTCGAGACATCTTCAGCGACTCTGAAATCTGCTATTGATTCTTTGTTTGCTAAACTTGGGTTGAGTATTAAAAAGCTGAGAGGACAAGGTTATGACGGGGCAAGCAATATGAAGGGTGAATTCAATGGATTAAGGTCACTAATTTTAAGGGAAAACACATCGGCATATTATGTTCATTGTTTTGCTCATCAACTTCAATTGGTTGTTGTGGGAGTTGCAAAAAAGAATTTTGAGGTTGGGGACTTTTTTGATATGATATCTCTATTGTTGAATGTGGTTGGAGCTTCATGTAAAAGGAAAGAAATGATTCGTGAGGATCATAAGAAAGTGATGGACGAAGGAATTAAGAATGGTGAAATCAACACTGGGACGGGGTTGAATCAAGAGATTTTTTTTCAAAGACCAGGAAATACTCGTTGGGGTTCTCACTATAGAACTTTGTTGCGTTTAGTTGAGTTGTTTGCTTCTGTCATTAAGGTACTTCAGCATATTCAGAATGAAGGCATAGAAGACTCAAAAAGACGTCAAGCATACGGTCTCCTTAGATACTGCAACAGTTTTGATTTCGTGTTCTATTTGCAAATGATGGTTCACCTTTTAGGACTTACAAATGACTTGTCCATGTCTTTGCAAAGAAGGGATCAAGATATTTTGAATGCTATGTCATTGGTGAAATCAACGAAGAGACAGCTCCAAAACTTTAGGGATGATGGGTGGCATTCTCTTATGACTAAGGTTTCTTCTTTTTGTAAGAAGTATGATATTGAGATGGTTGACATGGAAGAGGATTTTATTGACTCAAAGAGACCAAGAAAAAAAACAGGAGTACAAAATATGCATCACTACAAGGTCAATTGCTTATATGCTGTTTTGGATTTGGAGCTTCAGGAGTTTAATGATCGATTTACTGAGGTGAACACTGAACTGCTTATTTGTGATGCTTCTTTATCTCCCATTAATTCGTTCTATGAGTTTGAGCACTCAAAGTTGATGAAATTAGCTAAGTTCTATCATGATGACTTTAGTTGTACAGAGTGCATATCTCTTGAGCAGCAATTGACTATATACCTTGACAATGTTCGAAGTGATGAAAGATTTAGTCATTTGGAGAGTCTTGGAGATCTTGCTCGTATGTTGGTGGATACACGAAAACATTTGTCATATCCTTTGGTTTATAGGCTTCTGAAGTTAGTTTTAATTTTGCTTGTTGCAACTGCAACTGTTGAGAGATGTTTTTCAGCATTGAAGATCGTGAAGACAGATCGACGCAATCGGATTGGTGATCAGTTTCTTAACGACTGTTTAGTTTGTTTTATTGAAAAAGATGTGTTTCAGACTGTTACGAATGAGACAACGATGAAAAGATTTCAAGATATGAAAGATCGTAAGATGATTTTGTAAAATGAGATATGAAATACATTTTTTTTTTTTGTATTTCTATTTTTCAAATTTAACTTTGCACCCGGTAAAAAAAATTCCTGGGTCCGCCACTGATTCCAACTGGTACATGCTCAACTACAAGCTCCGGTTCAAGCTGCTCCTCATTTATGCTCTTCATGATCACATCATCCTCTCTCACTTGAAAATGATTTGACCTCAAATCCGAAATATCTACAAGGAAAATGATTAAGTTAGAAAAGTTTTATTTTGTTTTATGAATAAATATGTTTTTAGATTTTTAGTTCGACTATCAATTTCTCTCGCATTTTTTTAATATATATATATATATTTTTAATGATCCTAGTAATCTCTTCCATCCATATTTTTTCAAGTTCCTTCGTCCAAATCCCGATCTAGCCATAATTTTTTAACTTTCTCAATTTACCATTTGAAGTTTTATTTTCACATATCTTTCATTGATTTCATCTCCCTTACCCATGCCTTTAAAATTTTGTATATTTATTTGTTTTCATATTCTTTTTCTTTTCTCTTTTGTCATTTTTCTCTCTATTTTTTTTATAGCTTGTTATATTTTTGATTATTTATTGAATTTTATTTTTGTGTGTTGTGGTTTTTTAGTTCTTATTTTTTGTTCTTCAAATGTTTAAAACTTTTTCAATCTATTGTTTTCATTTTTGGTCTCATAACTTGTTTTGTTTTTTTTTTAACTTGCATTGAGATTAAATTATTTTTGTTAATTCAAAAATGATGATTAAATCACACGAAAATAAAAATGAGAAGACGAATTTAAAATATCAAATTATTTAATATTTATACGTTTATGATGGTTTTAAATTAAATTTAAATTTTATTTATGATATGCTTATGATTTAATGTTTTTTTAACATAGTTAAATCTAAATTAAATAGTTTGTATATGTATTAATAGTTGGGACACATGATAATTTGTTATTTGCCCTCAAATGCTGAATTGTTGGAGAGCTCCTTCCAACTATTATATATTAGATTATAAATTTAATAATATTTGAAATGATAAAAAAAAATATTTATTTTTGTTGGAGTGTCTTATTTGAGACATTTTTCCTTTTCCTTTTTTCATTTTTTTTTAAAGAGAAAATGTATCATTAAGACACGTCCAATGCTCTTACCCTTACTTATACAGTTATACATTTTGGTAATGTGTTCGTCAAAACTGAACCTATAAAGCTCACTCACCTACTTTTTATTTTATTTTTTTCTGATATTTTTTACTCCAATTTTTCTTCGAATTTAATAATGAACTATGTTTTTTTAACTAACACAATAAAACCTTTTTAATACGTATAATGAACTGAAACTAATGTTCAAAATTTTGCTAGACACTAGTCAAATGGTCAAGTTGGACCTAACGTCTATTAAAAAAATCAGAAATTAATTGGGAATTAGTTTTTGATATTTTTAATATCTTTTTAACATGTTAATCCATTATAATTTGTAGTTTCAATATAATATTATGCTACGTCAAAAATAATAATAATATTGTATTCAAGATTGGATAAAACACATGAAAACAAATATTATGTCCAATATATTATGATTTTCATTAAAAAAATATGAACATACGTTGGACTTATCAAATTTTAAAACCAATTATATTATTTTAAACTAAGAAACAAAAAACTTGACTAGATGGTTATCTAAATGGAAATTAATCGATTTAGACAGAAATTAATAAAATATCTAATTTATTAAACCGATTATCCATAAATCGATACGGTTTACCGGTGTCTAGCCCCTAAACAGCCGTAGGCGGCTAAGCGATCAAATTTTTTGAAAAGGAACTGAAACAAGCCGTGATGATCTCACCATCAATTGACTAGTCGTAAAAGATTTTCATAATAAATTAAAAATATACAAAAATAATCATTTTTTTAATATATAAATGGCTTATCATGAAAGAAGTTGGAGATAGTTAGATGCATCTTCTTTAAAGGGCAACATATTTGTTTTAAGCCGTTAACAGAATATGTGTCCACACGGAACAACAATACTCTAATTACGAAGATGCAAATTGCATGTAAACACTAATTCAGCCATTAAATTTGAAAATAATTAGTGTCTAATTTTGTTTCCCTTCATCCAAAACTTTTTCTGCTTGTATTAATATTATATGGATTTTGTTTAATAGCTTAATACTATTTTATTTATATGTAATTGTTTAATAGCTTAATAGCTTATATGGAGTATAAAACTATTTTATTTATATGTAATTGTGCAAATATTATATAAAGTACATACATAGATGTATCTCTATCTTTGTGTGTCTCTATTATAACGTGGATCAAGATTCTTTCTTATCTTCATCACTCTCACATTATTTTGTCTTCAAACTCACACCAAGAAAAAAAAAGAGAAAAAAACTCTAAAACTCAAGAAAATGAATCGACCGTCAAGATTCCACAAGACGGCGGCGACGCCACCACCACAACCGTCAGAGCAGATGCTCGCGGCGGAATCCGACATGGTGGTGATCTTGTCGGCTCTTCTCTGCGCTCTCATATGCGTAGCTGGCCTCGCCGCAGTCTTACGTTGCGCTTGGCTCAGGCGATTTACCGCCGGAGGAGATTCGCCGTCGCCGAACAAAGGCTTGAAGAAGAAAGCTCTTCAGTCTCTCCCTAGGTCCACTTTCACCGCCGCGGAGTCTACATCCGGCGCCGCCGCTGAAGACGGCGGAGAATCAACGGAATGCGCGATTTGCCTCACTGATTTCGCCGACGGCGAAGAAATCAGAGTCCTTCCTCTCTGTGGCCATTCTTTCCACGTGGCGTGTATTGACAAATGGCTTGTCTCTAGGTCTTCGTGTCCTTCTTGTCGCCGGATTCTTACGCCGGTGAGATGTGACCGGTGTGGCCACGCTTCCACGGCGGGGAGTCGGATGAAAGATCATCAACATCACCAACACTCTTCGCAGCTCACTTCCTCTGTTCCTACGTTTCTTCCTTAACACTAAATTTTCTTATTACCAGAATAATTAATTCAGAGAAGTATGTAAAGTGAGTCTAAATTAGGAATTAGAAGATCTTAAGTTTTTTTTTTGTTTTTCCTTTTGGTCTAAATCCACTGTGTTTAAATCAATCAGATGGAGTTCAAAGTTCGAGATGTTAATCTAGTTTACAAGAAGAGTGAATTATATCATTTTAATTTATTTTACTAAACAAATAAATCTCTAGATTCATTGATTAGTCTGACACCTAATGGAGTCGGCCATGTGAGCTATATCTGAGCAAAAACCCATGCCCCCTCGGTCCCTCCGAAATTACCAAATTTATTTTCTCCTTTCTTTCTTTTAGATAAATTGTTTACAATCCAATAACAAAATTGTGTGTGTGTATTTTTTTTTTTTGTTCATATATGGATCATTTAGAGTTATACAAACCCGACAAGGATGAAACTTTTCCGGAGATTAAACCGACGAGTTCATAGAACTCTTGGAATTTTTGGAGACAAACACTCTATGAAAGAGACAAACTTGATAATATACACAGAGACAACCAAACTTAATAATATACATAATACATTGAACTAAAAAAAAAAAAATTTAAGACTTAACGGTTTTTAGAAATTCGAAAGAAAATGACCAAACTGACAAAGAACTAAATAAAAAAGGAATTAGCATAAAACACAAAAGCAAAAAAACAATAAAGAGAAATTGAATATTTCGTTTAACTCTTGTCCCACGAGGCAAAGCCACCAGTTCAACGCAATATCTTTATTGCTTCAATGCAATATCTGTAAGAGACCGGCTGATTTTGAAGTATATATGGAACTAACTTTAAGAGACCGACTGATCTTGTTTACTACACCCCCAGAATTTTGAGTTCACAATTCATCTCCTACCTATGAGGTTTAGTTTCTGCCACCGTTCAACTATCATGTGTCATTTCTTCTCCATGTTTTGACAGTCTATATCGACCATCCATCTTGGAGCCAACCCGGTGTTTCATGAGTGAACGAAACACATATAAATCGATTGCCATTTCACGAGTGGACGAAACACAAAGAAGTCGATTGCCATTTTATTCGGTATGAGATTTTTCGTGGCACCATACGCAGCTGACCATACGCTCTCGGAAATAAAGAGTTGGACTTTTTTTTCTTTGTGTAATTCACACGACGTCATATTAATCAAGTGTGCATCACCCAACACGCATTCACCACAAAATTCTATCGGTAAATGTGCTTGAAACATTAAAGCCCGAACAAAATTCAATATGTGACGGTGCTTCCTCTCGA
This sequence comes from Eutrema yunnanense, assembly GCA_002933935.1. Classification (NCBI taxonomy): domain Eukaryota; kingdom Viridiplantae; phylum Streptophyta; class Magnoliopsida; order Brassicales; family Brassicaceae; genus Eutrema; species Eutrema yunnanense. The sequence continues at coordinate 174,704 of PKML01043796.1, read as the reverse complement.
CTCTCTCATTCTGTTGCGGTGTGCCAACACACGATGTTTGATGAACTATCCCCTTCTCAAGAAAATAATTCTTCATTCTCATGAATTATGTACCATTATCACTTCTCACAACACAAACTACCTTGTCAAATTGACGAGACACAAGCGCCATAAAATTTTCGAGTGTTTTATGGACTTGTGTTTTGTCATCGAGAAGAAATACCCATACACCACGCGAGAAGTCATCTACGATGGTTAATAAGTAATAAGATCCACATAGACTTGGTGTTCGATATGCCCCATAAATCACAATGAATAATCTCAAAGCATTTCTTGCTTTTATCTGTACTCAATGGAAATTCACTACGACACTGTTTTGCTTGAAAACAAATGTCACAATCAGAAATACCATCACTCTTATAATCAACTAATGGCAATCTCCGAATTACCTTCTCAGAAGCATGTCCCATCCTCTTATGCCAAGTTTCCAACGATTCCATCTTCACTACTTTCTTCACGCTTCGAATCATCTGAATACCTTGAAGGAAATACAATCCTTCTTTCCTTTTAGAGCATCTCCAATGTATTCCCTCATTTTTATCTCCAAAATGGAGTAACTCCAAAATGGAGTTGAATTTCTCTCCAATGTATTCCTCCATTTTTACTCCAAAAAGAATATTCTTAATATATTCTTCATTTTCTATTTTATTATTAATTGCTAAAAATACACTTTACCTATAAAATTTACAAATTAATTCATTATTTTTTTCTTTTAAAATTTTTCTTAATTTTCGTAAAAGTTGACAAAAAAGGCTGAATACATTGAAGGAAATGTCAAATACATGCATAATTGACAAAAAAACATTGAGAGGTCGACTTCGTTGAATTTTTTTTTGTATATATATTATTATTCTACTAGGAGGAATCATTAAAAAAATAAAAATAAACATGACTGTAACAACATTAGTTATTGTCTATTTGAAAAATAATCTCAAATGTTGGATATCTCGTAAAATGTTTTTTTAATGATGGGGATAACATAGTCCAAATCCTTATATTTGAGAAATCTATTAAAAAAGGTTATTGGCTTCGATTTGTGAATCATTTGAAAAAATAAATACTTAAATAATGATATTCTTTATGAAAAAAATATATTTTATGGGGTTTATTCATTCATACATTTTACTAGAAGAATATATATTTTTAAAAGGTACAGTTTTTAAAAAATAATAAAATATGAAGGACTAAATTATAAATAAAAAAATTCAACTCCATTTTGGAGTTGAAAATGGAGTTACTCCATATTTGGAGGAAAAAATGGCATTTCCCCATTTTGCAGTTAAAAATGGAGTAGGGTTGAAGATGATTTGACTGCAAAATGGCTTTTGGAGTAGAAAATGAGGTAGAGTTGGAGATGCCCTTACCCACTCCGATTGAAATATCCAAACCAAAATTCTGAAAGAGACATCATGTCTTAGTAAATAACACAATGCAATTCATCTCATCAACCACATGTGACTTAGAGATGAGGTTGCATTTAAGCTCCTCGATAAAGAGAACATGTTTCAACATCAACTTCTCTGTCAATACCACACTTCCTTCACGATCAACAATCACAGTCCTCCCATTAGGCAGCCCAACCAAATAAGGTACTACTCGATGCACATCAACCAAAATATTCAATGTGCCGGTCATATGATAGGATATGATGCACCACTATCAACTATCCATTCTTCTGTATACTCTTTATTGCTTACACTATTAGCAGATTCTATTTTTGCTTCAAGCATTCGCACAAGTTTTTCCCACTGATCCTTCGTCAGCCCCGTCATGGCTCGTCTATCAACCTGCAATACTTCTTTGTGTGATACACTATTCACCTGTGCAACCGCAACTCATGTATGTGATGCACCTATTTTTGCTTCAAGCATTCGCAAAACCTTTTCCCACTGATCCTTCTTCAGCGTTCTCTTGGCTTCTCTACAAGCCTGCAATACTTCTCTGTGTGACACATTATTCGCCTGTGCAACCACAAAATTCCCATAGCTTCTACTATCGTAACCCTGATTTATCTGAGATTTATGATTATCTTCCCCAACTCCTCTGTTTTCTCTATACTTTTCTAGCCACCAATCGGGATATCCATATATCTTAAAGCATGATCGAACATCATGTCTATACTTCAAACAATAAGAACACACCGTACCTTGATTCGTAAATCCAATTGCGTTCCCACTGCTTTCTTCTTCTCGATTTAAATACATAATCTGTTTTCTTCTACAATCCATAGAATTGACATGATCCACTCGTTCAATTACATTCTCTGGGCTGTCCTTCACGGACAAAGCGTAAGACGACACAACATTGTTTGCTAATGTGTCCGCCCTCTTGCTCTCCACCCTCATAAATATGTCACCATCAAATTCAATCACCATAACTCTGATAACATGAAAGATCCAAAATTTATGTATTATTTTTGAATGAGTTCTTTACAAAAGGAGACAACTTCTATATACAACGAGTTGTTGCTAATATGCTCAATCAAGGGCAGAGGCAATAAGGTGAGAGGGGGGTCAGTTGACCCCATTCATTTTTTTAAATTCAGTTATATGCTTTGAAGAAAAATTATATTGACCCCAACTTAGAATAATTTTTGACCCCAATACAAAATTAATTTAGATACATAAGACAAAAAAAAACCAAATACATGAAATAAAAGAGCCCAAATACTAGAGAGTTGGACTCAGCTAAAATTTTATCCATGTGACTAAACTAAAGTAAAAAATATAGCCACCTAATATTAGTTATGTTTTTACGAAACACACAAATGATATATATTGAATTTTTAGTGTGTTTAATTTTTTATTAAATTTTTTTAACCCCGATAAATAAAAATTCTAGCTCCGCCACTGGCTCAATCATAATATTACCCGATAAGACTTTTGTAAGAAAGCTTAGTTATATTTCAGTTCTTCGTTTAAAATTGTTTCATTTTTCCTACAGAAATGTAATGTTTTGTTTTGTAATGATCTTATATTGTTGTAAATTCGTTCTGATCTATATATATAAAGTTAGCTTTTTCTCTTGTGGTGAAGACACATCATCATCCACATGTATGTCACATCATTTTAATATTTAATTTTCATAATTTAATGAGTTAAAACTTTTATATACATATTAAATTATATTTGCAACGAATTTCAAATGTCATTTTCATATTTATATCATGAAAACTTATAAAAATCAACAAAATTTATTGAAAGAATAATAGATTTAAAATTTTTAGTTTTACTAATATATTATATACTTTATCATAGTTACAAAGTTAAACTTTTATATCGAAAAAATGTTTATTTAATGGATATTATTCGATCTAAACTAATAGTAGACAATATATACAATATTAATGTAACATATATCATCCACATGTATGACATATCATTTTGATATTTAATTTTCAGAATTTAATTACTTAAAACTTTGGTATACATATTAACTATACATTTTATTAAATTATGTAAGGAATTTGAAAAGGCATTTTCATATTCAAAGCATGAAAACTTAAAAAAAATCAACAAAATTTATTGAAAGAATAATAGATTTAAAATTTTAGTTTTACTAATATATTACATAATTTATTATAGTTACAAGGTTAAAATTTTATATCGAAAAGATGTTTAGTGAATGGAATATATAAAATATTAATTTAACATATCATAAATATATAGAGATTTAAAAAAAAAACAGAATATCTAATAAATAAAAAGTCAATTCATTATCGTTTAATAATGTATATTATAGTAACTTTGTTAAATAAATGATATATAAGAAAATCGATTTTTTTTTTTAAAAAAAGTACATAATTTAAAATAATAAAAATGAAACGTTCAGTAATTTAGATATTTGGATATCATGATTTATTTGGTCTTTAAATATAGATAATATATGAAAGTTCCAAACAAACATGATTATTTGTAAATAATATAGAAGTGATTGACCGTAGATATTAAAATGATTGACTATCACTTACATTTTGATTTTAATGGAGGTGGAAATAAGAAAAACATTTAGTTAAGTTTCTAATAAAATATTAAGCTTACAATCTACAAACAATGGTTTGTTTTACTAAAAATGAATAAAAAATTCTCATAAATAAATTAAACTATTATAAAACTTAAAAACATATTATAAAAAAATATAACCGATATAGAGCCAGAAAATAAACGAACATATTATTAAAAAAATAACCAAACATGTATTAAAAAAATAACCAAACATGTATTAAGAAAATAAAAATACATAATTTCTTATGTGATTCAAAAAACCAAACTAATTTGAACTATGGCAAAAACTGAAATTAACACATGTTCAGATATCAATCGATAGAAAACACAAAAACTAAACTTTAATATTAAACTATAGCGAACACAGAACGAAGAGCCATAAAATATAACCGATATAGAGCCAGAAAATATACGAACATATTATAAAAAAAATCAACAAACATGTATTAAGAAAATAAAAATACACTATTGCTTTTTCCCACCACTTTGACAATCACGTCACAACAATATTGTCACTTTGGAGGAAAATAAAAAACCAACCATGAAAATTAAGAATCATTGACTTCAACTTCGCTTCTAACTTAGATGGTGGATCTGACAATCAACAACTTTTGTCAATTGATATGTGATTAGTTTCACAATCTTTAGCGATTTTTTTTTTAAAACTGCATGCAAGATGATTATGTGATGATAACATGATTAATCACTGACTTCTCAAAATTTTTTTTTTTGGGTTTTGGGACATCGTTGACTTCTCAATTACCCCGTCGAGATTTAGGGATAGATGATTCAACTTTGACCGATTGTTAAATCTATTATTGTTGTAATGTGCTTAACCCTTAACAATAGCTTTATGTCTTCGCTAAATTTTCATGTTAAATATGTAAATCGATTTTAAAATAATAGATTTAAAAATCACAAACATATTTCTCACAATAAATAAGATTTGAATCCTACATGAAACACTATATTCGATCTCCAATAATAATACCTTCACATGAAACACAATATTATGCAACAAAAACTTTAAAATGTAAATATATTTTCTTTAAAAAATCCCAACTAATTGCATAAAAATGACCACCAAAAGAAAAAAGAGGTTAAAATATGTACCATCCAATAAACAAACAAACACATAGATGATCATAAATTTAATAAATTAAATAAAATACAAAAAGAAACAAATACTCAAATCTTAAGCAGACATAGACCATTATATTAACTATGAAAAAACAAACATTAACCATAAAAACAAATTAAAAAAATGTTTACCACGTCCGCGCGTAGCACGGATCAGACCTTAGTATTAATATATATTAATCAGAGACAATTACAAACAGAAACAAACCGAAGTTAATACCACAAAAAAAGTAAAACAACTTTCAACCTTGAAGTGAAAGAACCGGACCAAACCCGGTTAACTTCTTTGGTTTTTCAAAAAGCTTTCTCTCTAACAGGAGGGAACTTCTCAGATGTCACTTTCTTAAAGAAAATTTTTTACCATGCCACGTACTACTCTACATGCCACCCAATATGTAAAATATCAATTATATCATTAATGATATTTGTTTTTTTTTGTTTTTTTTTAAACGAAAAAAAAAACTGAGCTAGAAAAGAAAAAAAAAAAAAGCGCTTACCTTCTTCCCGTGAGCTCCTCCTATTCCTCACCATTGTTGCTCAAACCGGGCTCCTTCAACCACGTCCGCTGTCCCCTCCGGTGAGTTCTCTGTTCTTGTTGGCGTCGGTTTCTTCTCATTTCTTCATCGGGTTTGGTGAGTTCATTGATAGGGGATTTGAGGATTTGTTAGATTTAGGGATTTGGAATTAAATTTGGTTGTTTTGGTAACACATTTGGTTTGTAATCATGTTTAATGGGAAGAATAGCTATTTCCATAGGTTATTTATCGAATTTAGCTGTTGAATGGTGTTGAATTTGTGGTAAATTTAGAGGAAACCCGGATTTAGAATCGATCCCAAATCTGGAAATCTGCAGACATAAGACAACTGGAACAAATGGTATAACTGAGAGATAGTAGGACAACTGGTTCAAATAGTATAACTGAGAGATAGTAGGACCACTGGTTCAAATGGTATAACTGAGATATATTAGGACAACTGGTACAAATGGAATAACTTTGACAAATTGTGTAATTCATAATTTGTGTTTTTTTATCCTATTTCCAGGAGACGATGAGGAAAAGGGACACAAACGTCCATTTTGACTATGGAGGGTACTATACAGAACATCATGAATTGGTTTCAATAAATTTCGTATACGCTATATCGTTTAAGACCGCATCTATGGAAGAGATAACTTATTCGATGTTAGTAGAGAAGATATGTAGGAAAACTGCGTTAGATGAAACCCCGAGGAAGCTGAAATTGAGTTATAGTGTATCTAATGCTGCGAGAGACTCATATATTGTAGATGACGAGGACGTTTTTGTTTATCTGACGACAGCAGATGAAAAAGGGACTTTGGCATGTTTTGCATGTGGAGTTATCGAATGATGATTTGGAAAAATTCAGAGGGTCGATCAAATTTCAAGAGCGAGGCGAGGAAATTCATTTGGTAAGAATTATGAGGAGCCATCTTCAAATGGCAGAGTTGATGATGCATATAATGATGGATTAATCCTTACTATTGTCAGAGCTGGAGAAATAACATAACAACATAACGAGCATATCAATGAAGAGCCGATGAACATGTATGTTGTTGTATTTCTCGGATTTGAACAACCGGGTTCAACTAGTACAACTAAGAACATGTTTGTATCAGTATTTTTCGGATTTGTACAACCAGGTTCAACTAAGTACAAATAAGAACATGTATGTTGCTGTATTTCTCGGATTTTTACAACCATGTTCAACTAGTACAACTAAGAACATGTATGTATCAGTATTTCTCGGATTTGTACAATCAGGTTCAACTAAGTACAAATAAGAACATGTTTGTTGTTGTATTTCTCGGATTTGTACAACCGGGTTCAACTAGTACAACTACGAACAAAATAATTATACAATCAAAATTATTAATATAATATTCAACTAATATTAAAAATGGTAAATTAAGGTGTAAAAAGGATTCGTAATACATAAAGAAACGATTATTAATCAATAAAAATGAATTAAACATTTTCCTAATACATATGCTTGTTCTCACATGAAGTATTCCTTATAGTATAAAGAAGACTTTGTTAATATTCACCTCTTATGATGGAAAAGAGGTGAAAAATACGATTTCATGCAAATTGTCTTATGAAAACCTCATAAATGGTACATAATTGTGGGAAATCACGTGGACAACTACAACATAATCATTTATATTAAGGTCCAACTTAAAATACACAAATATCGTCAAAAGTACAACTATGATGTTTGGTGTACAACTGTATATCTAGAGGACAACTATGCTTAAACCACACCAACTTTAATAAATATCTAGCTGTCAAAGGTATACTATAACACACGTGGGGATGATTTTAATATTTTTAATATTTAAAATATTCCTTCTTTTTCTAAATTGGTTCATTTTCTTTTTAATTTTTTTTTAATTTTGGCAACCTCCTTTTTCTTTTACTTTTTATTATAATTGTTTTTAATTATTAATTATGTTTTTTTTTTTTGTCAACAGCCTTAATACCTATTCCGATTCGGTGAACCAAGTCGGGGGTACTGAGTTTACATAAGTGAAATCTGATGGGTAGACGCGAGCACCTCGTGCTAACTTGTCTGCCATTATGTTGCTTGCGCGTGGGATGTGTGTGATAGAGAAAGAGGTGAAAACCTCCTTGCTCCGCTTGAACTCCTCCAAATGTAGTGTAAAGGCCGGCCACTCCTTGGGTGTAGACACCATCTTCACCAACTCTGAGCAGTCCGTTGCAAAGGCAATCGTCGTCTTGTAATTTGCAATCATGCAATGCATCGCCCAGATGAGCGCTTCCAATTCTACGTGCAGCGGGGATAAACTTCTTCGCAGATTATGGGACCCCATAATTACTCCCTCGACTCCTTCCTGAAAGCAGAACCATCCTAAACCAGAATAGTTATCTGTTTCCTTCCATGAACCATCAATATAGCATGTCAGTCCATTATTTTTATCTTGTTGACCCGTATTATGACCGATTTGTTGGGAAGTTATGTCTGGTTCACTATACTGTGCCGTTTCCCAAGTTATTGCTTCTGTTTCCGCTATCCGCATAATCTCTTGTGGATTTCTATCCACATTTGAGAACACCTTGTCGTTACTTGCTTTCCAAATATTTCACACAATCCAATGGAACATTGTATTCCTTTCCTCTTTTGGGAGTCTCCAAAAGATATGATCAAAATTGGAGAAAATCGATGTCATCAGGAAAACTCCCGGGGCCGATAGAATATGAGAGAGTGCCCATGTTTGTAGCGCTGGTGGGCATTCAAACAGAACATGGTTGATCGTTTCCCCTTCCGCTCCACACCGAGGACATTGTGTATCACAGTTGATTCCTCGAGCGCGTAAATTTGCTGAAACCGAGAGACATCCCGAAATGGTTTGCCAAATAAAATGTCGCAGTTATGGTGGACATGTTAATTTCCATGTATGTGCCTGTAATTTCTTGATATCCGGACCATAGAAGTAATTTCCGCCATTGTCTGGGTTTTGTTGTTCAATCTGGTATCCTGACTTTACCGTATATTTTTCTGTTTTTGTATAGTGCCAACCAAGAGTGTCTGGTCGATATATGCTGCTGATGGGTATACCGCAAATTATTTCCCGCATTTCAACCCCGAAAACTTACTCCGATTACCGTCGTTTATCATATCTCCACACTCGAGATATGAAGCGGCGGCGACTAAGACTCAAAGGGAAGAGTCACCGGTGAAGGTCGTCGCAGTCTGCAGAGGAGTCGCGAATCGTCGGAGAGGAGATTCGGCGACATGGAAGAGGGCAGACGCGAAAATTGTCGACAATGGGTTTGCTGGCTCTCGACGATGAGGAGTCACCGGAAGTGCGCCATCGGTGTTCTGGTTTTGTAGGAGAAGACGGTGAAGATTGATGCAAAGGAGATGGCCAAGGATCTGCATCTCTCACACCAAACGAGCTGATGCAGAGGTTGTTTTCGATCTGAAAAGTCGGAGCCCAAGGAGAAAGCGACTCGATTCGCAGGTTCAAGTCACTGGCAGGGGTCGGTGACACATAACCCACCGAAAATCGCTGAGATTCTGGCCGGCAGCGACGAACTTTCGATCATCGGTGGCTGCCATTTTCTCGCGCAGATGAAGAGGCGAGACTGAGGATTTCGAAGATGCGACGATGATAGATCGGAAGAGAAGGTGAGATCTGGCGATTTGGTGGTGATGAATCTTGGGAAAATTGTGAAAATATGACGCAGATAAGAGAAGAAGCCAAAGATTTTTTGTTTTGTTTATAATGTAATTATTTGGAGATAAAATATTTGGGTTTGGTCGGGTCTTTGGATTTGGCTGGGATGGGTGGGTAAATTGTGGTTGGGTTGGTAATATTGTAGATGTAAGAGGAGAAGCAAGGTATTTCCTTCATTTTTTGTATTAAAACAAAATCAAAATGAAATTAATTATTAGAAGGTGTTTTGTATTAAAACAAAATGAAAATGAAATTAATTATTAGAAGGTGGCATTTGAGAACAAACTTCACAAAAAGTGGCTTTTGAGCGATTGTTCCGTTTTGTTTGCCTCTGGAGAGGGTTCAATTGCTGAAATCCCAAAATTAAAAAAACAAAAAATCTAGCGTGCCAAAAAACAGTCTAGTGCCATAGTTAGGAGTGTAATCCCCATCTTGCCCTTAATGAAGAAATTGATGAATTTAGATTGTTTTGGTTAAATAATTAAAATATTATTTGTGTTTTAAATCAATTAAAAAAAACAAATCTTATTTATGTTCCCCCCCCCCGAACGAGCTCTCTCTCGAATCCCAGCTCTAATTTCAGCTCAGAAATTAAAACCTTCCTCTTGAATCTCTCATTCTCTTCGCTCGAATCTCGCTCGAGTCGCGAAGCTTAGCGGTAATCCAGTCGACCCAGTTCGTCGGCGGACCCTAGCCAGCACCTCGTACGCCGTGCTCCTTCGCCTTTGCTGAGTGAAGCTTGGAAAAAAATTGAGGTATGGTGTAGGGATTCCACAATTAGGGAGTCGATTTGCAGTTAGTATGATAATTTATGGACGATTAAGTCATTGCTTTGATAATTTATCCAATGTTGTTGTTGAATCATAGTTCTTAGAGAAAACTGACAATTTATGTAATTGTAAATGAGTAAATATTTGTTTTCCAATCTTCAGGAGGGAATGAGCAGGCTAAACATACATTTTGATTATGGAGGATCTTATTCAGAGATCGGAGAGGGGTTTAAATGGATTTCAAGAAATTCCATCTATGCTATATCATTTAAAACCGTATCTTTAGAGGGGTTAACATATTCGGCGATTGTAGACGGTATATGCAAGAAGTGGGGTAAACGACTATACGGGGAAGCTGAAATTGAGCTACATTCCGTTGGTAGCTAAGCCTGAGAGGGAGTCATGTATTGTAGATGATGATGATGTTTATGTTTATCTAACGACATTGGATAAATATGGACTTAGATCTGTTTTGAATGTGGAGGCAATGGAAGATGTGGAAATAGACAGGAGAGGCGAGGACTGTGGTGGTATGATGACTATTTACAGACCGGACGAAGCAGAAAAACAACATCACGAGGCTGCTGATTATTTATATGTTGATGAGCCTGATATTGAGGACCGTATGGAGAATGATGATAATGTTTCACGTGGCGAAATGGAGGCATATGAACATGAACATGTTGAGCCGCCTCGGCCTATGGAAGAAACTCAGTTTGTTCTAGAATGGGATGATGGTGCGGGTTTTGAAAAAGGGCAAGAGTTTTGTTCGAAGGAGGCATTGCGAGCTTTGGTTGACAGAGCTGCACATAAGGGATGTTTTGTGGTAACAACTGTGAAGTCGGATCAGGGGCGACTCATATTAAGATGCCTCCATGCTAAACGGTGTTCATGGTATTTATATGCTGTTAGAAGGAAGGAATCAACTTATTTCACTGTGAGAGTGTATAGAAATATGCATACATGCTCCAGGGTCGGGACGAGCACAATTCGGAATAAAAGGAGAGGCACACCACAAGTAGTAGCAGATGTTTTGCGTACCGCTTTTCCAGGTATAATCGATACCCCAGCAACAACGAGTATAGTCAATGTTGTTCAAAATCAAGCTCACGTGACTGTGTCATACTCTACTGCCTTGAGAGGTAAAAAACTAGCTGTTAGTCAAGTGAGGGGCAGTCCTGAAGAAAGTTTTGAAAAATTGTATTCTTATCTATACATGTTAGAGAAGTTGAATCCTAGTACAGTAACAAGGGTGAAAGTGGATGGTGAAAAAAAGTTCAAGTATCTATTTCTTGCTTTGGGCGCTAGTATTGAAAGGTTTACCGCAATGAGGAAAGTCATAGTTGTGGATGCAACTTTTATGAAGAATATTTATGGTGGTATGCTTGTATTTGCCACAGCTCATGATCCTAATCATCACCATTACCCCATTGCACTTGGTGTAATTGATAGTGAGAAACATGGGAGTTGGAAGTGGTTTTTTGAAATGCTCAAAACTGTTATACCGGATGATCCTCAACTGGTTTTTATGAGTGACAGACATCGGAGCATCATCAAGGCAGTCCAGGAAGTGTACCCTTCGTCTCAGCATGGACATTGTGTTTGGCATTTGTCACAAAATGTGAGAGTTAAAGCCCAGGTTGGATTGAAAGATTTGTGTGCAATGAAATTCATTGAATGTGCTCACTTGTACATAGAAAGTGAGTTCATCAGAGCATACTCTGATTTTTCGAAGTGGTTTCCAAAAGCTGCCGAGTATCTGGATGGTGTGCCTCTTGAAAAATGGGCAAGGTGCTATTTTAAAGGAGACAAGTACAACTTGGACACTAGCAATGCATGTGAATCTATGAACAGTGTGTTCAAGAAGGCAAGGAAATATGCCATGTTACCTTTGATTGATGCGTATGTGGAAAAACTGTCTGAATGGTTCAACAAGCATAGGAAAGACAGTGTTCGGGCATCAGACACGAAGAAATTGGTGCCCATAGTGGAGAACGACCTCCATATGCGATGTAAAGATGCATCGGCCTTAACTGTCACAGAGCTAAACGCCAATGAGCTTGAATACAGCGTTATTGGACCAGATGGAAAAACGTATCTGGTCAATTTGAGAATGAAAAGTTGTGCTTGCAGGTGTTTTGATGTAGATAAGATTCTGTGTATTCATGCAATAGCTGCGAACATGGCGCTAATGTGGAAGAATGAGAGAACAACGGAAATACACGTCCATGAGTTGTGCTCGAAATACTACTTGATTGAGAACTGGGCATTGGCTTATTATAAAACTATTTATATGGTGCCGCATCAGTCTGCTTGGATGATCCCTGAAGAAGTACAAAGTTTGGTCCTGAAGCCGCCAGAGTACACAAAAAAGAATAAAGAAAGATATGTAGATAAGCGTCATCTGTCGATCGGAGAAGCTCGCCGGAAACCGAGTAACAAATCTAACCCAGCTGTAAATCTCGGAAAATGGTTTCTTCCAGTTAACACGAGTGAAGCTTAGCTTTGAATCTTTACATTTCTTCGTATTTGTATTACAATGTTTTGGGACAACCACGTTAAACTAGGTGCAACTAAGAATTATTTCATATTTGATTTATAATCTTTTCGAGACAACCAGGTACAACGTATGGGACAACTATATGTATCAATACTTATCGTATGAAGACGTCTCATACGATTAAATGAAAATAGAAAATGTATCATATAACATAATCAAACTGAGATGATCATATAACATATTGAAATCTATCATATAACATCTAGAAATAGAGATTATAAATAAATTATAAGGTTCTCAATAGTTATGATTGGTTTCACATCAAACACCCTTGTTAAACTAGGAAGACTTTAAAAATGTTACCATTTATATGATGGAGAAGTTGCGAGATAAATGATTATGGGAAACTTGTTATGGAATTACTTTGTAAATGCTCTAAAGTAGACGAAAACTATGGGGACAACCACAAAATCGTACTTCATATAGAGGTCCAACTACAAAAACAGGAAAACTGCAAATGTACAACTATTATGGGATTTGTACAACTGGACACTTCGGCACAACTATGTCCAAACATGACGGTTTAAAAACGGCGCAATGACGGGACACGTGTGTAAAAACACCTTTTTATTTTTTAATATATGTAACTGACACACTTTTATTTTTTAGTTTCCCCCCATTTTTTTTGTTTCCCCCATTTCGTTTCCCCCCATTTTTCGTTTCCCCCCCCAATTAACCGTTTTATTTTAATTTCCCTAGAAACCCTAAATTATTTTAATTTCCTCTTTTCTCCATTTCTCTTAGTTTTTCATTCTTCCTTTCGTCTATTTTCCACAAAAAATAACGAGAATGGACAATTCACGATGGAAGCGAGATTATGGCATGACCACTCGATGGGGTCCCGAAGTGAATGGAGTGCGAACCGCCGTGGAATGCCCTAAGCAAATGGGAATTCCGAAAGTTTGCTACCGCGGAGTTGCTCCCCTTCCGTTTCTGACCGACAACTCCCCGCAAGACAAGAGGCGGAAGTACTATGGTTGTCTGTACAGTTATGGTGGAACTACTTGAGCAGATGTAAGTTGTGGTCTGAATTGTCTTTTCATTAAATACATTTAGATCTGATTTTCGTGTGTTTAGGTTCCAAGTTGTGGCTTCAAGAAGTGGTGGGATGAGGCCATAGTCGAGGAGATTAATATGCTAAATGAAACTCAAGAATGCATGAAGTCTTTGTTTGATGACATTTTCTCAAAGTTAAGCCAGATGGAGTCGAAGGTTGAAGCTCTTGCCGCGGCGGTGAAGAAGGAAGGTTGAAATTATAACTCATGTTGTCGGACCTTGTTGTCCTAGTAGTCTCATTATTTATGTCTTAGTTTTTAAAGTTTTTATTTCATCTCAGTCGGACCTTGTTGTCCTAATAGTCTCATTATTTATGTTGTTTCAATATTTCTAAAATATTCCTAGTAGTCCCACTTCAATCAAGTTGTACCATTATAAAAAATTGAAATTTTCTGGAATTCTCGCAGTTGGACCAGTTGAATCAAGTTGTCTCTAAACATTCCAATAAAAATATTTAACATACCAGTTGAAAAGCAGTTAACATTCAAACCAAACTAGCCGAAGCAAAAAATATTTCAAACCTTCCAAAAACTGACAAACTAAATTATCTATTTGTTTGACCATCCCCAAAACAAACAAACTAAAACATCTACTTCTTTCCCGTCTTTTTCCCGTCTTCTTTGATTGCTTTTCTTCACCTTCACCTTCTTGGATTGTTTTCCCCTTCTTGGCTACGTTTTCTCCTCCATAAGGACTCGACAAATACTTTGACTTCTCTCTCTTCCTCTTCTCCCTAAGCAAAGCAGCAGTCATTTTAGACTGGACACTCTTTCGAGCAGTACACTTGAAACTCTGACCATTTCTCCTACGATCCGAATTCAGTGGTCGTTCTATGGGTGGTGGGTAAGAGTGTTCTGGTGGTGGTGGTGGTGAGGAGTGTTCTGGTGGTGGTGGTGGTGAGGAGTGTTGTAGTGGTGGTGAGGAGTGTGGTGGTTGTGGTGAGGAGTGTTCTGGTGGTGGTGGTGAGGAGTGTTGTAGTGGTGGTGAGGAGTGTGGTGGTGGTGGTGAGGAAGAGGCTGGTGGAAGTACTAATTCTTCAAGAACTTTCACCCTTTCATTCATGTGACCAAGCTTCTCGAGGATCTCCTTAAAACCATTCTCCATCGACGCCTGTAGGTCCAACAATGATGTAGTTGAGGCTGAGGCTATGGGAGTTTCCTCTGTAGGGACATTAACCCGAGAAGCAATGTCTAACTCATAGAGGTCTTTCCAAAATATCTTCTTCTTCTTCACGGTTAGATGATCCATCCAACCCTCAACAAAGTCATCCCTCATCCCTATCCCATCATCAAAACCAGGATCCAAGATGCGCACCATAAGATCTTCTTCATCCGAGTCAGGCTCCAAGATGCTACAAATATCCTGTCAATATCAACCAATACAATACAACTTACTACCCTCAAATCTAACCAAACTTCATATCAAATTGGTAAGAATATGCAAGAAACACTAACCTCACTACTACTGCCAATCGCTTCATTTATGTCATCTAATGGAATACCTTTCATGCAAAATTCACTGAACTTGTGCTTGCACATCCTTGGACAGTCTTTTTCAGCGGTTACAACAACTCGAAATTTGCGTCCCAGATTTGGAATACACTCGAATGCAAGAATCTACACATATAGACACAAATTAATACACTCAAATACTTTAATACTATAAAACTAATAACTGACACTTACCTGTAGAGGAAGAAGGAAACCATCAAAACTACAGGCTGCAACTTTTGGTTTCACGCAGCCTTCAAACTTCTTCATCACGCGCCAGATCTCCATCATAGTGTCATCGAATGTGTAGCGTCCCCATGGAAACTTTTTACACAGCATCAAATCCCCAACCACTCTAAGCAAGAAGGGATCTATGTTGCAATCAGATTTAGACTTTGCCTTCAATACTTTGGATAAGAAAAACAGGAGTGCAATCTTCTTCCGGTCTATAGAGCTCTCCTTCATTGAGGTTAGCTGAGCTTCCACATCTGAGACTTTTATGAGTTTGGTCCTTCCAAACATCCTTTCCACAAACTTCAAACTCCCCAAATTCTTATAATCATTCGGGTAATCATGGCAGTCAAGTCCACTTAAAAGCGCATGCTCTCTCAAAGAATACCGAATAGGTACTCCGTTAACCACAAACCAACACTCGCTTTGCTTTTCAGTAGAAGCTGTGTGAAGGAGAAGCATCCACAAACCTTGATTCATGTGGTTTGGCTCCTTAGCCATGTGAAAGATGTGCTTAAACTGAGGATGCGATCTGAACCAATTAACCTCTTCTGAAAGTGTCTCTATCACTTCGACAACACGCAAAACAGAACACCTTGATCCTATCTTACAAGTCTACCCGTATTCGGTTGGACCGAAGTAAAGTTTCACAAGTCGCATTGGTTGGCTGTCATCAACGGAATCCTGAAAAGACAATAATATCTTCTACGTTATCTAACCTCACCTGGAATGCTCCATAACCCGTAATAAACCTATTGGGATCTCAATTATACATACCTCCACTTCTTGCGCTTCTTCCCCGTCATTTGAGTTTTCTTCTTCTTCTCCATCACCATCATTTGCCGGGCCTGTTGAATCTTCTCTCATTTCAATATCTTCCTCTGGTTCTTTGTCGGCTTCTTCACGAGTTTCAGGTCCCGTCGCTTCGTCTTCCGCTCTTCGATTGGAGGTTTATTCTCTGTCACCATCATTTGTCGGGCCTGTTGAATCTTCTCTCATTTCAACATCTTCCTCTGGTTCATTGTCGGCTTCTTCACGAGGTTCGTGTCCCGTCGCTTCGTCTTCTCTGCCTCTGGCTCGACGCCGGCATACTCGATTGGAGGTTTCATACTCGACGCCGGCATTTCGCACCTTCGCCATATCAACAAGGACCATGGGTCGCCGGAATTCGAATCTGGAATTTAGGTTTACGAAGAGAAAGGAGAGGGAAGATGAGAGGTTTTTTTTAATCGATAAATCGATTTTGAAAGAATTTCGCAATAAATCGATATATCAATTAAAACATGGTTGGGCTCGGGTTACTGGGTGGGCTTCAAATCGGGTGGGTATGACCGTGGTTTTATTTTGAATAATGAGCCAAATGAGGAGACTAAAGAAATTTTCACGGTTTTGCTTATTAAAAAAAAATCAAAACGAAATTGTTTATTAGAGTTATGGCATATGAGCATAATTTTTTCCAGTTTCTGGCATTTCAGCATCTCGCTCTCTGGAATACATTTGCGGCACTGAGACTATTTACAATGAGCATGTTGATAAAAAATTATCAACTGTTGAACACCTACAATGAGGGTGTGTATAATGACTTAGCAAAATTTTGGTTGAAAAATTTCAACAGGTTGATAATCTGACAAATAGGGCCCTCAACACTACTTGTTCACTTTTAATTGGTCAGAAAAAAAAAAAATTTCAAATCACACGCCAAAGTTCGATGAATGTTGATAAGGAAGCGAGAGTGAATTTAATTGGTGGAAGAAATATTTATCTCACCCAATAATTCAAACTCAATTATTTCATATCACATTACTTTTTTATTTTTATTTTTTTATACCAAAATTCATCGTTTTTTTTCCTCTATAAATAGAAATGTGTTTCATTGGATTTGGACACAAAAAAAAAATCAATCTTTTCTACTATAAATTTTCATCTAGTCTTTGTTAAAATCTTGTTCAGAGTTTCAAACACCATTTTAAGTTAGATGGATCCCAACAATAACCCCTTTTACACCCAAAATTCTTCTAATTACCCTTTTAACTATCCAAACCCCAACAATTACCAAAATCAGCCTTCCAACCAATCCCATAATATACCAAATTATGGGTTTTCACCAATTTTTTTCATGTCATCAGCAGTTCCAAACTATCCACCATATTATGGATCGATGATGTAACTCTATCCACCAAATTACATCATTGTAATTTTCACGGAAAAAAGAAAATGTAACTCTATTTAATTTATTTTGATTATTTTTATTTTCATTTATTGTTTTGAAAAAGAAATTAATAATATGATATAAAAAGGTTATTAATGGGTTTTAATATAATTTTAATCAATAATTGTTATATTATTATTTAAATAAAAATAGTAGGGTAATGTGTTGAATTTTTATAAACAAAATCATTGTAAGAAGGTGTTGAAAAAGAGGATGTTAAAATATTAGGTGGAAGAGAGAGAAAATGACGTGGAGTATAAAGTAGGGTGTTGATAACAATTATCATTGGGAAAAATGCCATTTAAATCCTCAACTTTCAAAATTCGGCCAATAAAAACATGAACTATCGGGTTGTCCATTTAAATCCTCAACTTTCGTTGACTTTGTTTTTAAATCCTCAACTTTCGTTGACTTTGTTTTTAAATCACAAACTTTGTTTGACTCGGCCAAAATATGCACATCGTTAAGTCTCCGTTCAGAATTTCCGTTAAACAGAAAACGACGTCGTTTTTTTTAAAAATTAAAACGGGAAAAATGCCATTTAAATCCCCAACTTTCAAAATCCGGCCATTAAAATCACAAACTATCGGAAAAATGCTATTTAAATCCTCAACTTTCTTTGACTCGGCCAAAAAGAGCACGGCGTTAAGTCCGTAAACGGAACGGATTAACGTGATTACAATTCCGTTAAAACTCAAGGTTAACTCATACGACGTCGTTTTAAAATCCAATTTCGTTGACTCGGCCAAAAAGAGCACGACGTTAAGTCCGTAAACGACGTTAAATCCGTAAATGGAATGGATTAACGAGGTTACAATTCTGTTAAAACTCAAGGTTAACTCATACGACGTCGTTGGAGGTGAAATTTTATGATGTCGAAAGATCTAGTTTTTTGTTTTTGTTTGTTTTTGTTTTACTTTTGGATTTTAAAACGACGACGTATGAGTTAACCTTGAGTTTTAACGGAATTGTAACCCCGTTAATATGTTCTGTTTACGGACTTAACGTTGTGCTTTTTTTGGCCGAGTCAAAGAAAGTTGAGGATTTTAAATGATGTCGTATGAGTTAACCTTAAGTTTTAACGGAATTGTAACCCGGTTAATCCGTTCTGTTTACGGACTTAACGCCGTGCTCTTTTTGGCGGAGTCAACGAAAGTTGAGGATTTAAGTGACATTTTTCCCGATAGTTCGTGTTTTTAATGGTCGAATTTTGAAAGTTGGGGATTTAAATGGTATTTTTCCCGTTTTAATTTTAAAACAAAACGACGTTGTTTTCTGTTTAACGGAAATTCTGAACGGAGACTTAACGACGTGTTTATTTTGGCCGAATCAAACAAAGTTTGTGATTTAAAAACAAAGTCAACGAAAGTTGAGGATTTAAAAATAAAATCAACGAAAGTTGATGATTTAAATGGACAACCCGATAATTCGTGCTTTTATTGGCCGAATTTTGAAAATCGAGGATTTAAATGACATTTTTCCCAATTATCATTGTAAATAGTCTGAGAGAGTGAAGACATTTGCGGCACTGAGACAGTGAAGACATTTGCTTGCACAGGATTTCTAGGTCTCCTCAGTTTTCTTTCTCAAGTCAATGCCGTTTCTCTGTTTGTTTCTTTTCTTTCCGTCCGATTTTGTTGTTAGGGTTTCTGCTGTTCGATTTGCTTGTCAGAGTTTCTGCTGTTCGATTTTGTTGTTAGGGTCGTGTTTCTGCAGAGTCCTTTCGACCCATAAGATTGCTAATGCTTGAAAAGTCCTGATTTTTACCCTAATAGATGAATAATCCATTCGAAAGTGATGCTCTTGGTGTTTTTCTTTCCTATATCTTGAGAGCGAATTTGTGAAATCCATGGAGATAATTCGTTCTGTTGTTTGTTTTTGATACTCCGTTTCCATGTATGTTATTGAAGAATAACAAGAGAATCCCTGAAATTTCTGTTTCAGAGGATCAAGAACATCATGGGAATCTTCCTGGGCTCTAATATCTTAAAGGTAACACTCGCCTGCTTCTTTTGTTCTTTTTTTTTCTTATTGTTCTTGATAAACCATCAACTGAGATTTAGGAAAAAATAATTGCAGAAGGGAGTATCCTGGAGAGGTTTTAAAGGATTTGCAATATTTGCTCTTGGATTCTACACGCGTATGTGGCTTTAAAGGATCTTCTCGGGTCATTATGATTTGTAGCTGTGTTGTTTGGCATTTTTGGGAATGAAACTTGATCCAATGTGTTTATTGTTTTTCCTTCAGATGATGCTTTAACCCCTAATTTAAAAAAGTTGATTAAAGAAGTTGAACAGGTAAGCAAGAAATGGTGTTTTTTGTTTTGAAGGATACAGTTACAGCTTATTTCTAATGTCTCCATCTGATTTTTTTGTTTCTCTTGTTTCAGTTGTGTGCTGAAGCCTCCTCTTCAATAGAGGTAATAAGCAAGAAGTGGTGTTATGCATCTGAATTTGTTTGATTTTGAAAAAGAGACATACATAGTTATGGTTGATTTGTAATGTCTTGTCATGTTTCAGGCGTGTAAGGCTGAAGTGGCTGAGTTTGAAAAAAATGAAAAGGTGTTGGACGATCTAATGCAGGTAAAAGCAGGAAATGGTGTTAATGCATCTAAAGTTTGTTTGATTTTGAAAAGCAAAAAAGAGACATAGTTATGCTTGATCTGTTATGTCTTGTCATGTTTCAGTTGTATAGTGCTCGAATGGCTGAGTTGAAAGAAATTAAAAAGCCGAAGAAACTGAGCGGAGAAACTATCTGATTTGGTGCAGAGAATGAAGGCAGAATATGAACTCTTGAATGACTAAAGGAGCCGAATATTTTGATGATCTGGCCTTATTTAACTTTTGAGTTCTGTTAGTAATTAGCTAAAATGTTAATCCTTGAATATGTATCAACTTTTGAGTAGCATTTATTTAGTTTGTTTGGTTGTTAGTAAATCATTTTTAACTTTCAATATGATTTAGCAATATAAACAAAATATCCCAGCACATGGCGATCAAAACACAAAGAGATATGGCAATGCCGGTCCTGAGGCCAATCAAATCAAGCATGGGTTTGCGGCTCTCGTTTTTATATAAAAAAAAATTTATTAGACTAGTGGTAATGTGTAAGTGTTTACTACATGTCATGAGTTCGGTTCTCATGAAATGGTTTTTGTTTTTTTTTTAATAATAAACCAATTATAACCAAAAACTAATATATCTATATATATAAAAAAACATTTTCTCTCTTCTCATGATGCCACCTCAGCATCCTAAAAATTTAATACACATACTAAATACATATATTAATTATAAATTTGGTTTTAACATTATGAAAAGAATTTGAAAAGACATTATTCATATTCTAAATTAAACCAGAAAATAATAAACTCATATGAATATAGTTCTTTGAAATAACAACATGTTTAATAAATTTGGTTATCATAATATATTTTAACTTTAATAAATATTTAATTAGTTTAAGTTGTATCGCAAATATTATATAAAAAAAAACTAAAATATCAAACAAGTCCTAACAATTAAACAAATAAGTTAAATATGTAACTAAATTCATAAAGCAAAATATAAGTTGGCAAGTTTTACATCTAATAAAGAGACAAATAAATAAAATTTATGTATACTTAACATAATAATTGCAATTATACATAACTATGAAAAAGAGAATAAGAGCCAAAAAAATAAGAAACATATTAAAAGTATTTACACAAAAATATAAATTAAGTTCGAAAATTTAAGATCGTTGTGTTTTGTGATATTATTTTTAACAAAAAAAAATGTAACTACAACAGGAGAAGAAAAAAAAGCTTTGTATATGCAAAATATATATCATGTGATGTAAATATATTTCAATTCTCATAATAATTACCATCCATTAATACAATAGCTTTTCCTAGAATTTAAAAAGACATTTACTTAATAGAAGATAGATTATATCGAATTAATCTAAAGAAATTTCAATTTAATAATTTACCTTTATCAGTTTATTTATATATTTTAGAAAAACTATAGAATTTAGTGTTTATAAATGATGGATTAGATTTTTTCTAAATAAAATCAAACAAATGTTGTTACTTCAAACAATCAGTTATATATGGAAATCTTTTTCAACAAAAATAAAAGAAAAATAGATTTAGGAATCACAAACATATTGCACACATAAATAGGGTTAAAATCATACATGAAACACTCCAAAAATAATAAATTCACATGAAACAAAATATAAAAAAATAATTATGCAACTTTAAAATGTAAATATCTTCTTTTTAAAAAACTCAACTAATTGCATAAAATTGATCACCAAAGAAAAAAAAAAGGTAAAAATGTGTATCATCCAATAAATAAACACATAGATGATCATAAATTAAAAAAAAACAAAAATAAATACACAGATCTTAAGCTGATAGAGATAATTAAATTAACTACGAGATCAAATAAAATAAAATACCACTAGATTAAAAAATTTGTTTACCACGTCCGCGCGGATCACATCCTTTGTCATTGAAATTGAAAGTGAAATCTCACCTGCGATGGGGAAGATATCGGAGAAGATGAGGGTTTTAGAGCAGTGGATAATATTTTTTTACAGGATAATCCTATTCACAAGAACTCTCTCTCTCTCTATAAATGTTTGAATCGACGCTCGACCCCATATTTCTTATATTTTTCTAAATCGGCTCATATTATCTCAAATGTTTCCATTAACCTATACATCTACGATGATTTTGATAGTAAATTAGTGATAGAAATTCAATCGTTTTTCAAATAAAATTAGATTCATTTTGTAGTCACCAACACTGGATCATCGAAGATGAATAATAGTAAGTTTTGAACATTTTATTAGTATTTGGTTTTAGGTAAAAATAGATAAAAATACATTGACTTATTTCGAAATATTTTTTTTTATAGTTCGGAGAATTCTAAATTCACAAAACTAACTTTCCTTTTATTAGTATTCAAAGTAACTTTTGGACTATACAAAACTAACCCTATTTCGAAGTATTTATTTTATTAGTATTCAGTTGGGTTAAAAAATATACAATTCCATAAACTTTAAAATGACCAAAACTTAACTTTTAAAAACCAACTAATTGAATAAATAGTCAACCAAAAAAAAATTCAAATTGTGGATCACTCACTAAACATTTACATAAATAAACACAAAATTAAGAAAGGAAAAAAAAAACTTAAGAATAAACAATCCACATTTCTTAAGCTAATAGAGACAAATCCATTAAAAATCATACTAATAAAACTAAAATAATATTATACCAAATTTTTTAAAAACAAAATTGTGTTCACGTCCGCGCGTAGCGCGGATCACACACTAGTATATATATATAATTAGCTTTGCTCTCTTCTCATGATGCCACCTCACCTTCCATCTAATCAACAAACATTAAAACAAACAAAAAAACACACACACATAAAACAAAAGATAAAAAAAAACTCAAACATAAAACAAAAATTCCAAAATATACATAAATCGGTGCTGTCAATTTAAGTCATTATCTGCGGGTCCCGCCTCGTTTAATCCACCGCCGGTCGGGTGCGGGTCGAGAAATTTTAAGTTTTTATTATTTAAATATTTGCGGGTTACCTGCGGGTACCCGCGAATTCAAGCGGGGCGGATGCGGGTTGAACAAAAAATTTAATCCGTGCAGAGCGGATCTAGCGGGGCAAGTTTGACCCGCTTGACAGGCCTAATTAGAATCCAACATGAAACACGATTAAAAAGAAGGGAGAATTGGGAATTTAGAGCAAAAAATGAGAACTATTGTCCCCTTAGTACTTATTGGTAAATTATTGTCCCCTTAGTATTTATAGTAAGGGTAATCCAATTTTACCCCTTAAAATAATAATATTCAATATTTTAAAAAATCAAAATTAAAGTTAAAATAAAAAGGCATTGATGACAAAAAAAAATTGGATTCGAAAAAGGAAAAAACATTTTGAAAAAGGGAAAAAAAACAAAAAAAGATAAAACGACAAAATAAATATTTTTTGAATATTTTTGAAGGAAAAAACGTTTTAAAACAATTTAAAAAAGGGAAAAAAAATTTGAAGATTTTCAGTTGTGTTGTCCTAGATTTTCTCTCAGATTTTGTTAACCGCTTGGTAGAATATGTATTCTACATTTAGTAGAATCAAGATAAAAATGGTAGAACTTCTATTGTACAACAAAGTAGAATATAGNCCACCGGTCGGGTGCGAGTCGAGAAATTTTAAAATTTTATTATTATTATCTATATATTTGCGGGTTACCCGCGGGTACCCGCGAATTCAAGCGTGGCAGGTGCATGTTGAGAAATTTGTGTTAATGAGTTTGGCGGGGCGGGTCGAACAAAAAAAAATTAACCTGCGCGAGGCGGATCTAGCGGGGCAAGTTTGATCCGCTTGACATACCTAATTAGAATCCAACATGAAACACTATTAAAAAGAATGATGTTAAAAAAACAAGATTAAAAACAATATAAAAATGGAAAATAAAATAAAATAAGGAACCACCCAATATTAAACTGTTAACTGTTAGAAACAGTTCCATTAACTCCAAAANACCCAATATTAAAAGGTTAGAAACAGATTCATTAACTCCAAAAAAAAAAAAATACTATTACACAATCAAAACAAAATTTAAAAAAAAATGTGGACCACGCCCGCACATAGTATCTATACATCCAGCATATTTACAAAACAAAATTATCTAAATAAAATTTTAAAAGTTGCTCAAATTCCTTCATTCCTTAATATTAAAGGGAAACATATTATACAAGGGTTTCAACAAATAGGTTTTAGATGAAATCATGAAACAAAAGAAAAAATAAAAATTATGCAAAGAAAACTTTAAATTGTTAAGATTTCCCTAAAAAAAACCAACTAATTGCATGAAATTGACCAACAAAGGAAAAAAAATAAGTAAAAATATGTACTATCCACTAAACAAATATATATAAAATCATAAATTTAAGAAATTAAGAAAATAAACCAATAAATAAAAAATACACATATTTTAAGCTGATATAGATAATTTAATTAACTACCATATTCAAAAAATAAAATAATAGACAATAAAAACTATTTAGAAACATTGTTTACAACGTCCGCGCGTAGCGCGAATCACACCCTAGTAAAATTATAAAACAACCTATTTTTTTCTCAAACTTGCGGCTCCTTAAAACTCAGGACCGGATATGACTCTATCTTTTTGTCCTTAAATGAAATTTTGCTGTTATTCTCAAATTAAACATGACATGATCTCTAATTATACATATGCAAAAGTTTTGGTACATCAAAAGAAACAAGAATTGAATTACATCTCAAAAGCAGAAAGTTGCATCAAGAGAAACAAGAATGCAATCACACTTTGAGACATATTTAAACCGTGAAGCGAAGGCGAGCTAAAAACGAACCGGACCAAACCCGGTTTCCTTTCTTTGGTTATTGAGAAGCTTTCTCTCTGTATTTGTTGTTTGCCTCTTCCCTCTTTGTTCGCTCAAAATCGAAACCGAGGAAAAATCTCGCACAGGTCTGCTCATTTTGTCATTCTACAGTCAATGCCGTTTCTCTGTTTGTTTCTTCCCTTCCCTTTCCGTCCGATTATGTTTTTAGGGTTTCTGCTGTTCGATTCTGTTGTTAGGGTTTCTATTTCAGGAAGATCATGGGCTCTTTTCTCTTAAAGGTAACACTTTTCTGTTTCTCTTAAAGGTAACAACTTTTGTGCTTGATCTTGATATGCCATTTTACTGAGATTTAAAGAGGGTTTTCTCTTCTCAGGAGAAGAATGGAGTATTCTGGAGAACTTTGAAAGGATCAGCAATATTTGCTCTTGGATCCTACACTCGTATGTGTCTGTAAAGGATCATTGATTACTTTTGTAGCTCTTTTTTTTTTGTTTTGGGAAAGAGGCTTGATCAATGTGTTTATTGTCTTTCCTTCAGATGATGCTTTAACCCCTGATCTAACAAGTTTAATTAAAGAAGCTGAACAGGTAAGCAAAAAAATGGTGTTTTTTGAAAGGATACAGTTACAGCTGATTTCTTCCATCTGATTTTTTTTTTTTCTCTTGTTTCAGTTTTCGGCTAAAGCCAAGTCCTTAGCAAAGGTAAGCAAGAAATGGTGTCATGCGTCTCTGAATTTGTTTGATTTTGAAAAAGAGACATAGTTATGGTTGATCTGCAATGTCTTCTCATGGTTTCAGATGAGTAGGGCTAAACTGGCTGAGTTGCAAAAATGTAATAAGGTGTTGGACGATCTAATGCAGGTAAAAGCAAGAAATGGTTTTCTAAAGTTTGTTTGATTTTGAGGAAAAGAAAGAGACAGTGTTATGCTTGACCTGTAATGTCTTCTCATGTTTCAGTTGTATACGGCTCGAATAGCTAAGCTGGAAATAGCTAAGCTGGAAGAACTTAAAAAAGCCGATAGACGATATACTGTTGGAACGTGTTGTGAATCGCAGGAAGAATCTGTGTGGAGTTTCATATGAGGAAGTGGATCAGAAGAAACGATCTGATTTGGTGCATAGGATGAAGGCAGAATACGAACTCTTTAATGACTAAGTAGCTGAAGGTTTTGATGATCTGGTCTTATTTAACTCTTAACTTTTGAGTGCTGAGAGTAATTTATTTAGTTTGTTTTGTTGTAACTGTTTGTGAATCATCAATATACATATGCAAGAGTTTTGGTACATCAAAAGAAACAAGAAATGAGTTACATTTCAGCCACCAAAAAGCAGAAAGTTGCATTAAGAGAAACAAGAATACAGTCACTTTGAGATTAACAAATTGAGTTACATTTTCCTCTGGATACAGTCCTAATCGAAGTATGAACAAAGACAAGTATACGGTCGTGGAAGAGTGATATGAAACTGTGTGAAGAACATATGATTGTGAAAAAAGAATGAATGGTGAACTGTCGTGGAGACGGCTGGATTCTTCTGTCTATAACAGAATTGCCTGAAATATGCAAATGAAATTGGGTTCTTTGTCTGGACTTTCATGTTGTTTGGAGTTGTAAGAAAGAAATCTACCTGATGATAAAAGGTCAGATTTTGTCAAGAGTGGTTTAGAGGATCCTTCATGTTGCTCTGTGTTGTCTAGTTGGTGGACTTGCAGAAGAAGCAGATACTGTTGACCCAGCTCTTCTTTGGCTTAGTCATTTGAGATTTGGTGTTTCTTGCCTCCACGAGATCATTCATGTATTGAACCACGGCCTGAGATGATAGCGAAGAGCATGAATCAATCATCCATGACTGAAACAAACGACAAACTCCATAATCTAGACATATGTCGAAGAAGGTTTAGGAAAGTGAAATAAGAAATTACCTGAGCGCCCTTTTCGGTTATCTCCCTGGGAAGCTCTTTAAGTGGATTTTGCTGTGTGTTAAGAACACGCAGCTGTGAAAGCGTTTTGAAAGAGTAGGGAAGGAAACGGATCTGGTTATTGCTCATATCCAGCTCTTCAAGCTTCTCAAGGTTGCCTATTAACCCCGGGAGTGATCTCAGGTTGGCAAAATTGTTCCCAATGTTCAGCTTAACAAGCGTTGTGGCATAACATAAGCTCTCTGGTACTGACTCAAGCTCGTTGAAACTTACATCTAGCTCTTTGAGGTTAGCCATGGAGGACATTGTTGTGGGTAACTGCCGAATATTATTGTAACGGACGCTCAAAATCTCTAAGCTAATTATCTTCCCAACAGCTTCCGGAAGAGCTTTAAGTCTGTTGTAATCTGCACTGAGTTCTTTCAGGGAAGAGCAACCTGAGATACTATGCGGAATCTCCTCGATATTGTTTGTTTCAACATCGAGCTTCTTGAGGCTCACGAGAGAACCGATAGACTCAGGGAGAATGGAGAGGCTGTTAGAGCTCAAATCAAGTTCCTCGAGGTTTGTCAATCTAGTAAATGCTGATGGCAGAGATGATAACTGGTTTCCACTAAGATTCAGGTTGACCAAGTTTAGCAAATCTCCAATAGATTCAGGGAGCTGACCAATTCTATTCGAATGCAAATCGAGCCTCGTCAAGGAAAAAAGCCCTCCTATGGTTGCCGGTAAAACCATGATGCAATTCTCAGACAGATCTAGCCTAACGAGACTCGATAACTTGCCTAAAGAATCTGGAAGCCATTCAAGCTGATCCATCAGCTTGTGCTGCAGATTTAGCTCCTGAGTAGCTTTCTTGGCCGATACTTCAATCAAACTAGCAAGTTTTATGAGACTCAACTTCTCCTCATCATGCCCTACACATATTAACAATGATTACACTACCAATTATAGACAAACAGATACCATTGAAAACACTATTACGAATCTTAAGATCAAAAGTTTAAACTTTTCATGGCCTACACATATATCTTAAGATCAGAGACATTGTGAATGGTTGGGTGGAATCGAAACTCACCGGTGACTTTCTTAGCCTGAAGTGTTGAATCCGAAAACTGAGGAGCTAAGAACCCGTCGCTGTAAAGCGAAGATTTGGGTTTCGTCACAAACGTATCGTCGCGCGTGAACTTGACAGGAGTCTGATCGGAATAATACAAGGTCGCCGGAGGATCAGAAGCAATGCATAGGGAAGCTCTCTGAATCAAATCGTCGAACACAACGTGTACAGATTCGAGATCGAGGAGTTTCGTGGCTTCTCTCATCTGTTCTTTGCTCTGGAAATGAACAAGGCATCTCTTCATCTCTTGCAACACGACGAAAAGCTCGTGAGGAACCTCGGAGGTTTTAATCTGTTTATCAATGGCTTCCAAGCGATTCCGATCATCTTTTTCAACGTTCTGTATCAAAGAGGTTGCAGCTTCGACATCGTCGATCTCTGGTCTAGACGGTAAAGATCTATGAATTCTCATGATTTCTTCCACCACCTGATTCCTCGAATCCAAACGTTTCTCCATTATCTAAAAATCCAAACTTTGTACAAAAAAAGGCGAGAGAGGATTGATCGAAGACGATGGATTTATGAGGAAACAAAAATGTTCTTGTTTAGCCTCAACAATACAGATGTTTCCATCATTCTCTCTCTGTCAAATTTTGCTTCCGATCTTGTTTTCTCTTTCGTCTTCTCATTCTTCGTCACTTCTTCTTCTTCTTCTTCTTCTTCTCTCGACCTGCAAAATAATCAATTTAATTATCAATTTAATAATAATCACCTTTCTCTTTCTGTCTTCCGTCCTTTTCAATTTACCTTAATGATAATGTCGTCAAGGAGCCATGTAAACAATAATTAAGTATTAACATGATCGTCTAATATGGAGAAGGAAAAAAAACATGAACATATTTTATAATATGAGGATGATGATCATTCGGGTCTTCGGATCGGTTCGGGTTTTGGTTAATTCGGATAGGGAGGGTTAACACTCATATAGAAACCCAAATTTTTTTTGGTTCAATTCGGTTCGGGTAGATCTCAGATTTAAATCGGTTATAAAAATATAAGTAAGAACCCGACATAGAACCGAATTACTCGAACTACCCGATATTTTATCCAAACCACCCAAATATCCGAAAAAACTAAAGTTTGGTTAAGTTTTCATAAAATATAAAATTTGTTCAATTTTTTAAAAATGTTTAATTCTGACATATATAACTCGAGGCAATCGGATATATATTTTTTTCATTCTAAGCATAACTAATATCTTTGGATCTATAATTGTAATTTTAGGTATTTATGTTATTTCAAGTAAGTATACATAATAATTTTGAATATACAATTGTATTTCGGGTATTTCGGATTTCGATTCGGTTCAGATACTCGAAATATCTATATATTATTATTTAATAAGTCATTTAAAAATGAACTTTATTTTTTAAGTTATTACATTTTATGCCATTACAAATAAAAAAATATAATTGAAATAGCAAATGGTATAAATATCTTTTAAAATTATTGTAAAGAATATAGAAAGTATTTGTTTCCCATGTAAGAGGGTATTTAATATTTAGTTTCTTAATTATTACAAAATTAAAACATTATATATTTTTTAATAATAATCAATTAATATATTCAAAAACAAATATATTCGAGATCTTGCAATCTTTTATAAAGAGTTATACACGAAAAAATTAATTTATTAAGAGTTTGTGTACTGACCATAAAATCTAGAGTCATTAAACGGTGTATATTAGAGTTGGTGCTTTCCATATTGTAGTTATTTGCGTGTTATTCCGAATAATATTTTAGTCCATTGCAAAACGGGTTAAGTAACCGGGTTAGCCCGTCATAGAAGATGTTATGGCTCTAATTTAAACTTAACCAAAATTTTAAAATTAATTTTCAAAATAAGTTTTAAGAAAAGTTATCATGTTCATGAAACATGTTAGGGTTAAAACCTAGTTTTAAAAAAAAATATTCGGAGATTTATGATTATTCAATTCGGTTCAGTTCAATTTTTTCTAATTCAGTTCAGTTTGATTTGGTCTCTTCGTTTCTGGATAATTTGTCAAGGCCTATGAGATGATGTTCTTTAAAAACCAAAAGGTCCTAATCAAACCGCTCATGGATCTCTCCTCTCTCGGAGATTGATTAAGCGATCGTAATGGATTGAGAGAATGAGAGATTCGTTCCCTTTCCTTATGATGATTCTATTTTTTTATCATTTTCTTATTCGTATTAGTGATAGAGAGAGAAACCGATAGACATAACCATGATTTTCTTCGTGCTCTCTTTACGATCTTGATTCCGGTGTGAGGCGATTCTACGACGGTTCCATTCATGCATCTTTTATCTCTGTGGTGGAAAAGGTCTACTGCTATGTCACTTAGGCAAGATATGACCAATTTTCTATTGCACTCGTAAAGGTTTTTCTTTGAAAATGGTGCATTGGTTGACGAATCTTGAATCCCAGAAAATTGGGTTCGAGGAAGTTACATAACGAGATGAAGGTAACAAGTCATTTCTGGCCATTGGAATACGATGCTGATGGCTAAGAGGTCAAAAGTAGAAGATTGATTTTAATGACGAAGGAAGAATATTTTTAAATCCCTATTTCGATATAATATATTTGGTATCGAATTATGAAAAATTCAGAATTATCGGCGAAATCATGGAAAAGACGAGGTTTTGGAGTCAAATATGCATTTCTTTTGTTGTATGGCGATATTCATATAGTCATTGAAAATTGACAGTCTCAATTTTTAATTCTATCGATAGAATAAGTACATTATATTCTTTATCAAAGAACATCTATAGATCTAAATTTGGATATGATTAATGTTATACAACAAAGGAAATTGGTGTTAAAAGTATTTATATTAAAATAAAGATAGATTTTTTTTTAAAAAAAAGTGAATCACGTTCTTTCAGTCAGTCAGTTATCTATAAAGTGAATTGCACGTTCTTTCCACTTTCTCCTATTTTTTTCTCGTTTTTGTTTTTTGCTCTTTTCAATTTCATAAATAAATGCCACTTTCGTAATGTATTTTATCAACCTATAGAGTAGTACGATGACCGCAATTATATAATGTTAGCTACCTATCAATGCGATCAATAAAGCAATTGGAGCATTTCCAATGAAAAAGTATCTCATTCACAATAGGAAACAAGCTCTTTCCCCTCACCCCAAGAGATGTACGATCAGGTTTCTCAATCATTTGAATTGTTCTTTTCTTCCCCTCTTTTTGTTGACACATTTTCTTGAATTTTTTTTCTTTAAATAGATATATTGCCAAGGAAGGTACAGGAACTAGAGCACCATGCTTTACTCGTTTTAAGGTGGCTTAGACCATCGGCATCAGGCGTGTGAGACACCCCATTAAACAATTATTAAAAAAAAAAATTGCTTTCTCACGAGACCCGAGTCTCAAACGAGACACCTTTGAGACACTGGGTGCTGACGTTGCGTTTATCATTGGTCCAACTTTTTTTTTTTAAATTTACTTATTTAATTAAAAAGAAATTAATTTTTTTTGGGTGAGACACCCTCTCCATGGTATCTCACTGATGCAGATTCCCTTACCACCGGTAAGTTGTGAAGTTTACCACTCATTTTTTCTTCTTTCAAATTTCATAAGTCAAAACAAAATAATCATTGGATTTGAATGTAGGTTTTTGGGTGAAGCTTCCATGCGGCGGTACCATAGGGTGTTTGACTATCAGGATAGTAAAAAAACCAGAATTAGTTTTGCTATAGCAACATAAATACCGACAAAAAATAAATAAAGAAGAAAACATACAAATTTGTTTTTTTCTTTATTTTTCTTATCTGTACTTATGCTGCTATAGCAAAACTAATTCTGGGTTTTTATTATCTTGATAGTCAAACACCATATGGTATAATATGAACGTCAACGATATTGTTATTATAGACACGAACTGTAAGCATATTATCTTAATAAAAATACCTATCTTAGTTTTGATTGGTTATAGCAAGTGCAGACAATAATAACATATTTTTTCAATTAGGTTTTAAGCATGTTATATAAAATTCCATATAAATTTTTAGATAAATTATCCTATATGAATTAAAACAGTGACAAAATTCCAAAATTATTAATTTTAAGAAAAAAACAAAAAATAAGCCATTATAGAACTCTCGATCTTCTCTCTAGAACTTAATCTTGCAGACACCATTTCTAAGCTTTGTTCTTTTGCGGCCTCCGATCGGAGATATGTTATCGTCGGCGTCGTGCCCCTTTTGTAAATATTTTTTTTCTCGGCATTCTCTTCTTGTCCTCTGTTTTTCTTAATTTGTTTTTTTTTTTGGGTCTTTATGTGAACTCACAATTATTTGAACCATACCTAAAATTAATTTTCAAAATAAGTTTTAAGAAAAGTTATATTTTTTATGGAACAGGTTAGGGTTAAAACCTAGTTTAAAAAAACATTCAGAGATTTATGATTATTCAATTCGATTCAGTTCGGTTTTTTCTAATTCAGTTCAGTTCGATTTGGTATCTTCGTTTCCGGATAATTTGTCAAGGCCTATGAGATGAGGATCTTTAAAAACCGAAAGGTCCCAATCGAACCGTTCATGGATCTCTTCTCTCTCAGAGATTGATTGAGCGATCGTAATCGATTGAGAGAGAGAGAGATTCGTTCCCCTTCCTTATGATGATTCTCTTCTTCTTTTTTATTTTCTTTTGATCATTTTCTTCTTCGTATTAGTGATAGAGAGAGAAACCGATAGACATAACCATTATTTTCTTCGTGCTCTCTTTACGGGGACAATGATTTTCGATCTTGATGCCGGTGTGGGGCTATTCTACGACGCTTCCATTCAAGCATCTTCCATCTCCGTGGTGGAAAAGGCCCACTGCGATGTCACTTTGGCAAGATATGACCAATTTTCTATTGCACTCGTAGAGGTTTTTCCTTGCAAATGGTGCCTTACTCGACGAATATAGGATCCCGGAAAATTGGGTTCGAGGAAGTTGCATAACGAGATGATGGTAACATGTCACTCCTGACCATTGGAATACAATGTTGATGGCTTAGAGGTCAGAGGTAGAAGATTGATTTTAATGACAAAGGAAGAGTATTTTCAAATCCATATTTCGATATAATTTATTTGTTATCGAAATATGAAAAATCCAAAATCATCGGCGAAACCATGGAAAAGACGAGGTTTTGGAGTCAAAGATGCATATTTTTGTTGTATGGCGATATTCGTATAATCGTTGAAAATTGACTGTCCCAATTTTTAATTCTATCGATAGAATCAATACATTAGATTCTTTATCGAAGAACATCTATAGATCTAAATTTGGATCTGACAAATGTTAAACAACAAGGGAAATTGGTGTTAAAAGTGTTTATGTTGCAACAAAGATTTTGGAGTTTCATCGTATGGATGATAGCCAAATACAAAAATCGCAAGAAAACTAAGAGACTTGATACTATGTTAGTTATACTATGTTAGTTATACTATGTTAGTAAGTAAGTAAGGGCTCTATAAAAAGCATATTCAAAATTTGTTTCCTTTATTTTATTATTATTCTATAATCTTAGTTATGTAATTTATATTATAGAGA
The DNA here is from genome assembly GCA_002933935.1 of Eutrema yunnanense. NCBI lineage: Eukaryota > Viridiplantae > Streptophyta > Magnoliopsida > Brassicales > Brassicaceae > Eutrema > Eutrema yunnanense. The sequence goes on along the minus strand of PKML01043796.1, from coordinate 141,019 downwards.
AATTGATTGAAATGGCACTAATAAACTTAAAGTTCACAAATTTAGCACCTCATTTGGAAGCTACCAAACATAGCATTCATTAAATGCTAAAAGACCGGTTTACGTACCCATACCCATTTTATTATCGATATCTAATTGGTCGTTTTATTTGCCGATTTCAGTTCGCCGGTTCCATTGTTGATCATCACCTATCAACGATCATCATCGCCGGCGATCGTTTTCGATCGTTTTTGATTGTTTTTTCAATCCAAAGAGTCATCAATCACGACGACGTTTTACCGGACGAGACTTTCGTTCCGGCGGGATCTTCTGTGAGCTATTCGATTTACGCGGCGGAGAGGATGAAATCGACTTGGGGAGAAGATTGTCTGGAATTTAATCCGGAGAGATGGATTTCTCCGATCGACGACGGAAAATTCATCAATCACGATCAATATCGATTTGTGGCATTCAACGCAGGACCAATGATTTACCTGGGAAAAGATATGGCGTATCTTCAGATGAAAACAATTGATGCGGCGGTGCTTCTACATCAGTGGCTTATGGTGGTTCGAGACAAAAAGTCTTAAAGATTCGGGTACTTGAGGAGAAGCACAGGGAGGAACTCGACCTGGAGGATAAACAAAACCTTAGAGATTTGAAGTCTTTGCATTTCTTCTATGTTTTGAGTTTTGCAGGGTGCTACATCAGATTCAAGCTCTTTTCACATCCGTTTGACATACTCAAAGGCGTCAGATGAGGCTCAGGGTGCTTGTGAAACAATGCATGAAAATAAGAGGAGGAAAACATGTATGTCAAGACGCTACAATCACTTACTACTTGGTTGAATTTATTTTTTGAACTCCTCATAAATCATCTATGAATTGATTGATGGTGCAACCATTATTATTTGAATTATCACCAATACTTGTGATGATTAAGGAGTTTGTCGATGAATAAAAGTTGACCTTCATGTACAAAATTCTTCTATGGTTATGTCAGAAGACTCTTTGAGTCTCTTTTTTATAGTCCAAGGAGGTAATATGCATTTCAGGCTGACCTCTTTATCTGCGCTACTTTATTGTTTTGCATAGATGTGATATTTTCTTTTTGGTCTTTGTCTAGCATTGCCTGCTCCATGTCTTCTTATGACGGTTTATACACTTTTAAGACCTTGTGCCCATCTGCATCAAATTTCAGATTTTCCAAGTGCTATATTTTATGTGTATTTTTGTGTATAGGTGTTGTTTCTGCATATGAAGAGAATGGATCAAAATGTGTGTCCGAGAATTCATTTGAAAAGGTAATTGTTCGCATGTTTGACCTAGATTTATATTGGACTAGAATTGACCGAGCTCCAAAGTTGCTTCTTAATTGCTCAGAATACACATCATCAATCGATATTTGGTCTGTCGGTTGTATACTCGGTGAAACAATGACAAGAGAGCCATTATTTCCCGGTAAAGATTATGTTCATCAGCTTAGCTCTTTGTTGACATGCATATGCAAGTAATAGAACAAGTGCATCTTTTAAAAGGGAGAGTGGAGCTAACCGTGCATCAGGAGGTTCTAGAATTTCTCTTCTTGCCACCAACAAAGCAATAAACCTCGCAGTACCTCGTGGAATAAAGTATTTTTTACATATCATCCTTCTATGATTCTTTTCAGTTATGGGAGTTTTTTTTTAATCCCATATAGTTGTTCAAGATTAAAGGATACCTTTTGCAGGGTTTCTGGTCCTACCAGTCTTCCGAGTGGGGTAAGCAATCATAAAGTTCTGGATGATTTCACTGCGACTTTGAACAAGGGACTTGCAGAGAAAAATCGTGTTTCCAAGTCGACTTCTTCCTCCATGGATGGTGTTGAGCCGGAGATGTCTAAAGCAATTTCAGAATCAGTTGCTGCACCTGTATCAGTTCCTGTTGTACAAAACCATATGCAAGATGCAACTTCTGCTCAGATCTCACATGTTCGGATGCTTCATTTACCTTGCATTTGGGAAGGGTTTCCTGAATCGTTTACATGTTCGGATGCTTCATTTACGCATGAAAATCAACATGAAATATAGTCTTCTATAGTTTGTCTATGCATGACTTAACAGTAAAATCATACTTTTTCTTGTTGATTTAGGAAAACTTTCCTAAATACGTTATATATGTTCCTAAATGGTTCCTAAATACCTTGCATTTCCATAAATGATCATTTCGTGTTGATTTAGGAAATCTTTCCTAAATACGTTATATATGTTCCTAAATGGTTCCTAAATACGCTACATTTCCATAAATGATCATTTGTTGTTGATTTAGGAAGGCTTTCATAAATACGTTATATATGTTCCTAAACTATGTTTTCATTGATACTGATTTGTATGTTAAAGTTTTTGGCAAGCTTTAAGGGTTTATATCTAGTTATGATTAGGAGTTGTTGTATAAATTAACACAAAAAATCTCATTTATACGTTTTAGGAAAGCATTCCTAAATGTGTATTATGGCTTCTTAAATTTGAGGTTTGTATAAATGGACATAAAAGTTCTCATTTACACATTTAGGAAAGCTTTCCTAAATGTGTAGGATAACTTCCTAAATTTGAGTTGTTATATAAATGAACACAAAAGTTCTCATTTATACGTTTAGACTTCCTAAACTATGTTTTCATTGATACTGATTTGTATGTTAAATTTTTTGGCTAGCTTTAAGGGTTTATATCTAGTTATGATTAGGAGTTGTTGTATAAATTAACACAAAAAATCTCATTTATACGTTTTAGGAAAGCATTCCTAAATGTGTATTATGGCTTCTTAAATTTGAGCTTTGTATAAATGGACACAAAAGTTCTCATTTACACATTTAGGAAAGCCTTCCTAAATGTGTAGGATAACTTCCTAAATTTGAGTAGTTATATAAATGAACACAAAAGTTCTCATTTATACGTTTTAGAAAGGCCTTCCTAAACTACTGGCCTGATTGGTAACAGCTGTAGCTTTCGGTTTTATGCTGTGATTTTTTGGCTGTAGGTTTTTTAGCTGTAGGATTTTGGTTGTGGCTTTTTAAAAAGTGAAATAGAGGAAATATGGGCTGTGAAAATATAGCTCTCTACAGCCAAAAAGGATACAAAGGGTTGTAGGTTTAAAAATCTGTAGAAATCATGATTGGAAACAAAAATTAGCTGTAGAAATAAATATGGCTGTGTGCAGCCTCTAAAGCTCCTTCCAATCAAGCCCTATGTTTTCATTGATATTGATTTGTATGTTAAAGTTTTTGGCTAGCTTTAAGGGTTTATATCTAGTTATGATTAGGACATGTTGTATAAATTAACAAAAAAAATCTCATTTATACGTTTTAGAAAAGTATTCATAAATGTATATTATGGCTTTTTAAATTTGAGTTTTGTATAAACGGACACAAAAGTTCTTATTTACATATTTAGGAAGGATTCCAAAATGTGTAGGACAACTTCTTAAATTTGAGACGTTATATAATGAACACAAAAGTTCTCATTTAGGAAAACCTTCCTAAATCAATACAAACATTCTTATCAATACAGATGTCTGAAGATTCAAGAACAATTTGATGAAACATAAATTAATACAAACATTCTCATTTATATGTTTGTCTTGGGAATACGTTTTGCTTCTAGCTTATCAATTGTAAATGGGATGAAATCCCTAGCATTATCTTTTTCTATTGACAGCAACACACATCATAGCATAATTCATATCTGCACAAATACGAAAACTATATCAACAACAGATTGTTAAACAAAAATGGACAAAAAATGTTGAAGAGAGTTTGTTCTGGTTTGTTAATGATTTTGGGAAAGCCTTCCTAAAATACGAGGAAGTTTTCCTGAAATTTCAAAAAACCTTCCTAAATCGACTACAATATCTGCGAATCAAAACCAAAAGTTCTTCATATAACATCTCTGAGACTATCGTAAAGCTGAGAAGCAAAATCGAAATTCAAGGGGCAAAACAAGATCTAAAACGCAATGGTAAAACTCATGGAGACATATTGATTCTTTCCCAATTTATTAACCAAACCAAATTTCTCTGATGACCGTGATACTATTCCCGATTGATTCTGTCTTCATAATTTCTCTGAAGAATCTATGTCGTCACAATTTGGTTGCACCGGAAGACAATAAGTTTCTAATGAAACACAAGGTAAATAAAACCTACTAACAATATATGTTCAAGGATATGTTTGTGTATCAGATTCCCAAAGAAGAAGGTAAACTTAAAAAACAAACAAAGAAGTGTCACTCACAAAGAACATCACCAATGCCCTGGCAGTTACGGCAAACTCCTGGTTTCTTATCTAAAGCGACTGCGTTTTGTACAGAGACAATGGTATAAGCATTGATAATTAAAGCTGGAGATAAGCACACACATGTCGTCTCCGTGACATCGATTTCTGATCTCCCTGCAGCCAAGAAAGCATGCTTGTTAAGTTACCACTACATTTTTAATTGATAGCAGACATTAAGACTAACAATCGAGAATTTTGTTAGCTTAACAGAAGCCCTTGCATAAACTAGCTCAACTATCAACTTACAATAAACAGTAACAAAAGACACACTACTACCAACGTTGAGTTGGTCTAGTGGTTAAGGAGGAGTGGGTATGTGCCCTCCTACCGGTCATGGGTTCGATTCCCGTTGGGAGGGGTCTCCTCCTAAGGAGTGACTTTAACATAGTTTAAACCCCGCTCTGAGGATGTACGTGTCTACGGACCCAGAACCTCGGCGATTCAAAAAAAAAAAAGACACTACTGTTGATTTAACCAGTTTGTAGCAGAACTAAAGACTAAAGAGTAATACTTGAAATGTTTCTTAGCATCATAATAGAAGCAATAGCATAGCTATTTAACTAGAGAATGTAACCAATCAAATAGATGGTTGTTGTTGTAAGGTTGGCTAATAGGAGTCACCAAATCAAACAATAACAGAGATAAGCTGTTAATTTGCTTATTATCATTAGTGAATCGAATAAATAAACTAAAAATGTTTAAAGTCAAGAAAGACAACAAGAACTTGTAACTTTTTAAGCTCCAAATCGTTTGGTTAGCTACCAAAGGAAGAGTCGAAACGATAAACTGGAAATTTTTGCAGCTGATACAAATGCTTGGAAGAAGAAAAAGATACCAACTTTTACAAAATAGTGGATTGAACTTTCAATTTCCATTATCATGGACATTGGACACTAACAAAAAAACTCATATGTTGCAGGAAAAGCAAAGAGAAATTGAAAGTGATATCTACACAAGAGAAAACCTCAGCTGACACAATAAGAAACAAGAACACTGAACGAAGAAGGCCAATTTATATTAATATTAACCTGGGTTTTGTTGGTTGTCTCCGACAAAGAATCCAAATCGTTGGAATCGAAACTCTGATTGCCAGAGCATGATTTCGCATTGATACGAACTCGATTCCGGTTTGGTGCGGCTAAACGAAACACGAGTTTCAATATTCCGATAAGCCTTTCGTCGTCGACTCTATCAACTTCTCTTCCTCGCTCGTGGATCTGAAATCCTCCAGGAACCTCCGCATCGTGCGCCGCTGGAGGTCACGAGCCTCGATCCCACACGCCTCCATGGCCTTCTGAGACGCGGTGAAGAGGCAGTTCCCATTGGAAGAGATTAAATATGCTTGTTTTATCAAAAACGAGGGTAGTTTAGTCAATTTTCTTTTTAATGAATGATATGTTTGTGACTTTTATTTCTGGGTGCTAAATTTGTGAATTTTTAGTTTTTTGGTGCTATTTTGTAGAATTGTCCTATATTATATTTTATTATATAAAGCAGAATGTTACAAAGTTAGTAACTCTCTTGATCGCGGTACGTGTCAAGTCAATCGATCAAATATTTACACCTGTAAAAGAAATTTCCAAAAAAATCTAATTAGTTTTGACACATAATATTAACAATAGAATGATATATTTATAATCAATTAATAATCATAAAAAGTAAAATTACTATAAAAAAAAAAGTAAATTTATTCTAAAAGATAAAGTTGATTAAAGAAGAAATATTAAAAATGGAATAATTTAAAATTGATTAATAAAAAAAACTTAAATTTTTTAAAAATTAATAACCGATTCATAATCTTAAAAGGTAAAGTTATTAAAAAATAAAAAATAATAAATTTATCCTAAAAGGCAAAATTAATATAAAAAAGAAAAAAATCCTTAGTTTTCCATTTATATTAAGAAAACAATTAATTAATAATCCTAATAGAAGCTAATAGGAAAAAATCTACAATTTGGTAGTATGTCAATTACAAAAAAAAAAAAGGCAAATAATCGTATCAAAAGCTATTTATTGCATATATGTTTCACCAATTTTTTTTTAAAGTATATTTATTTCATCGGAAACTTTGAATCTAAATTTATGTTTTATATATTTTCACGGATGATCTAATTTTATTTTCTATTTTTTTTTTCTATTTTTTTAGATTATAAAATATTAAATTACAAATCCGCATATATATACGGATACTTATCTAGTATATAAATAAAGATAGATGTAAAAAAAAAGGGTTAATCGAGTGTATATGGTAGGTTGACCAAAATATTAGGTAAGTGTTATTAACTTTTTGTAAATTAAGTAAGTAAGAAAGAGAAAAAATGATTAAACCCAAAATATCATTTGCGCTTTTTAATATTTACAGAGATGCTATTGGTCTGAAACTCATTTTCTGACAGAAGAATTCGGCGACACTGTTCATCAAAAAGTCGGTGGTACTATTCATCAAAACTCGACGACCACTTTTCATTACCAGAAAATACATATTGTTAGCATCGTTAACATTGTCATGTTAAACCATTTATCATTGTTAGCATCGTTAACATATAGTTAGTATCGTTAACATTGTCATGTTAAACCAGTTATCATTGTTAGCATCACATATAGTTAGTATCGTTAACATTGTCATGTTAAACCAATTATCATGTTCATTTTTATGAAATTGTCATTTTAATCCAGTTACCATATCATAAATTATCGCGTTAATCCATTTAACATCTTCAGTGTTATCGTCGGGCCGTCGGTGTTATCGTCGGCGGCCGGTGTTATCGTCCCCCGCCGGTGTTATCATAACACCGATGGTGTTATCGTCGCCCGCCGGTGTTATCTTCTCCCACCGGTGTTATCACCGTCGGTATTATCGCCGCCCGCCTGTGTTATTGTCCGCCTGTGTTATCGTCTGCCTGTATTATCGGCCGCCGGTGTTATCCGACGGTGTTATCTTCTTTTTCTTCTTCTTCATCTTCTTCATCTTCTTCTCTTTCTTCTTTCTTCTTCTTCTTTTTCTTCTGGTTCTTCTTTTTTTTCCGACGAGAGTAGTTAATCATGAGAGAGAAATAGTCACATGTAATTAGTTAAAAGATATAAAGATAAGTTAGACATTTTAATGTGAATAGTACGTGTTATACAGTGTTTAAAAGGAAGTGTTAATTTTGATATTATTAAATCACAGATGATGCAATTTCTCAAACAAAAAAAAAGTGAATCACTCTCTCTCACTCAGTTATCTATAAACTCGGCGTATGTCAGTATATCATGTTCTTTCCACTTTCTCCTATTTTTTCTAGTTTTTGGTTTTTGTTCTTTTCAATTTCATAAACAAATGCCACTTTTTTTTTTTGGTTCAGTACTTTTTTCATTAATTTTAAACTTTCAAAATACAAGGAGAAAGAATTAAGCATCCTCTAAGATTGATACTAACACAAATTAAAAGCAAACTAGAACTTAACCCGCGCTATAATTAGCGAGAAAGCTCTCGTGGTTCCTGGATCTGGAAAAAGCTTCTACGAATGCGTCCAATCGCCTTCGAGTTTCTCAGAACCGAGGTGAGGGATGGTAGACAAACCTTCTTTTGGTTTGACAATTGGACGAATCTGGGACGGTTAATCGACGTAATTGGCGAAATTGTGACTCGTACGTTGGGGCTGCATCGGTTGGCTACTGTTGCAGAGGCGGGGATTGGAAATGGCTGGTCTTTCCGCCGTTGTCGTGGTCTGCATATACAGACGTTACTGCAACAAATACGGGCTTCACCACCACCAATTCCTTCTGCATGCAATGATATCTTTATATGGAAACAAGGACAAGCTGATTTCAGGAACCAATTCTCATTGAGGAAGACTTGGGATCTGATTCGAGCCCAGAAAAACGCGGTGACGTGGCACAAAATTGTATGGTTTCCTCAGGCTATACCAAGACACGCCTTCATTGTCTGGTTAGCGGTCCGTGACCGTCTTGCTACAGGTGCTCGTACTCGACAATGGGGGATCTTTCAACACTGTCTTCTTTGTGGAGAAGTAGAAGAGACTCGAGACCACTTGTTTTTTGCTTGTCCCTACACGTACACCCTTTGGACGATGATCGTTGATAAATTATTTGGAAATCGAATCAACCCGGACTGGAATATAACCCTGCTTTCTCTGATGCGGAATCGGCTAAACAAGGTGGATTTAATGCTGATAAAACTAGCCTTCCAAGCTGTGATTTATAATGTTTGGCGCGAAAGGAACGGTAGACGCCACCATCGGCCTTCTCATCCTCCGCTCACTCTTGCCAGATCGATCGACATGGAGATCCGTAGCCGTCTACCCTCTCTATGTGCAGCTAATGATGCTAGCAACTCACTGATCCAGCGCTGGGCATCAGTGAGTCATTTTCACATGAGTTCTCAGGAGACGACACATCGTGCTTCTTAGTCCCTGTTTTTTAAAAAAAATTTCAGACGGATAAATTTGCCAAAATTGTAGATATACTTTTTTTCTTTTGTTGATTAATATAATTTTCTTCTTTTGTTGATTGATTAATTTTTTTTAAAGAAATTGTTTTGAAATTTAAGAAAAATTGTTTTATTTGAATTTTATAATATGTCTAACTCATGATTATATATAAAGTTGTCAAACAGAATAATTTGTTTTTTTAACCCGTTTAGCAATGGACTAAAATATTATTCGGACTAATCCATAAAACCTGTAATCTTGAAAACATAACTCTATTATGCACCGTTTAATGACTCTAGTTTTGTGGGTAGCTCACGAATTCTTAAAAAACTAATTTTCTTGTGTCTAACTTTTTATAAAATTAGTAAAATATTTTTCAACTTTTATTTTGATATAAATTCAAATAAAATATAATAAACTATAGTAAAAAATATATCAAGATTTTGAATATATATGGATTGACTACTATTTAAAAATATATAGTAGATAATATCTTTAATGCAATATAAATACTTTCCATATTCTTATCACTAATTGTAAAAGACAATTATATCATTTCTTATTTCAATTATTCTTTGTTATTTACAATAGCATTTCATGTAATAACTTACAAAACAAAGTTCATTTTCAAAAATGTTTTCTTAAACAAAGAGCATATAGATCATCATAGAAGATGGACATCGAATTTGGGACAAGCCTCAAATGCGTCAAAATAAACTTCACGGCAAAGCCGGAGAGTTTGAACTTAGTCACTTTCGAATGTGACGTTGAAAGAGAACCCCTACCTCCGGTATTCCTAGAAACGAAATCATTTGCCTCTTCTGGTCCCGTGCAAACCGCTACGCAAAAAGACAAGTCGATAGAGAAATTCAAAAGGTTTCCCGGCAATAAGCTCGGGATAATGACACCTCTCGACGAGGTTTTTGGAGTCCGAAGATTATGCTCGAGCAAAAATTTAGCTTCGATGATTGAGCAGTGAGCATGCTGGGGAAGGGTGGCGGAGACAGCTGATACCGATGGCTGGACCGAAGGGGAAGAGGAGCAACTGTGAGTAATCGAAGAGACACCGGACAAACGAACCGCTTCGTCATATTGGGCCAAGCCCACAATAAATAGTAACCGGATATGTTACACGTCTCTGAGCCGACGAAGGAAGCAGGACCGGCCAATTGCTTTGCCGGCGAAACCCTTGATAGCTTGGTGACAGTTTATCCTCGAAAGTCGAAACAAATGCCACTTTAGTAATGTATTTTATCAACCTATAGAGTAGTACAATGACCGCAATACCTAATATAAACCACTAGATTATAAACTATGTTGGATTTCTATTTTTTTTTTTTAATTAAAAAGAAAATTTCATAGATAAAAGTTAATTTCCTTACAGTCACCATGTTTGTAAAATCTAAGTTTAATCTTGTGTGATCAAAACCTTACAGACAATAACATAATCCTATAAAAAAGATTTTCCTCTTCAAAATTTTAACTACAGATTACATAACGAAGTTTGGTTATTGGTATATCATGGTTTTTACCCTTTTTTAGCTATGATATAAGTTATTTCTATACTCTTTCTAGAGTTTTCGTACTCTTTTAGAGTCTTTTCAGGTTTTAGCACGTTTGGAGCACAATTGGAGATATTGGAGCATTCTGGAGCTTTTTGGAACAAAAAGGAGATCGTGTAGCTGAGATACCCGAATCGAAGCCCGAGCATCGACCGATACACTTATGGTATCGATCGATGCCGACTGCAGAGAGACACGATTCACGACTTTTAGAAGATTGAAGAGTTTGCAATCTGCCCCAGAAGACTTTATTATTTGCAAAAAGCCCCAAAACGTGTCTTAGGTTATTTATTAGGTTTTTCAGCCACTTTTGTTGGCTACGCTTTATTCTACTTTGGTTTTGAGAGAGAGCTTTGTGAGGGAGACAAGTCTGAAACTCTGTTCGTCTGAGAGAAGATTTCGAACCCTCTTGTTACTCTTTTCTTATTGTTTAATTTAATGATTTATTCAGTTAAGTTGATTGTTTAATTTTTCATGTCTGAGTAGATCCATCTTAGGTTTAGGGTTTTTTCATAGGGATTACTCTGATTGCTGGTAATTGATTAGTTAATTAGGATTCACCATCTGAATTAGTTCTTCACCATAGGTTGTTCTCAAAGCTAATTCTGGCTTGATCACCTAGAACTTAGATCATAGATTAATCAATTACGCACGACAGTGCAATTGAGTAATCTGACAGAACCTAGGGTGAGCCAATTAATTATTCTCAAAGAGATTTGGTTTAGTTGATTTGTGAACATATCAAACTCGGTATTAAGGTTGATTTATTCTTAGGAATTTGCAAAGAGATTTGGGATTCTGAAGTTTAGATTTAATTAATTCTCGCAACGACAGTTGGTTAATTATAACTTAGTGATTTGAGTTCAAGAACCGCGCTAAATCTAAATCCTTACTGATTGGTTACTTGTGTGATTTTCTTGAGTCTTTGTGGTTCGACCCCTAAATATACTGCAACTACAGCTTAGTACTTTTAGGGTATATATTTGAGCTTATCAAATTTTGGCGCCGTTGCCGGGGACTCTAAAAATCGCCATTAGATTTTATTCTAGAATTTCGACTAAGCTCGTGTATCGATCGATACTAGTCAGTGTCGGTCGATACTCGTCGTGTTTTTTGGTATCGATCGACACCCACCCAGTGTCGGTCGATACTCATCGTTTTTTTTTTGTTACTTACGTGCCTTGTCTAGTGTGTTTCAGGTGTATGCCCACTCGCGAAACAGGAGGAAGAACAGCACTCAACTAGTTGATCTTTCCAACAAGGAGCTAGCAAATTTGGAACGTGCAAACAGGAAAGCAAAGAAGCCAGCAGAGATGAACAATCCAGTGGTATTGGTTCGTGATGATGCTGGAGCTTTGAGAGACCTGTTAGAGGGGGGATTAGCACCCCTGGTTTAACTCGGTTCGAACCGAGACCGGTTAAATCAAGACCGGTTTACGATGGTTCGGATCAAAGATGGATCAACCCGAAAAACATTGGGCCGAGCTCGGAATCTCGCTAAAAAAGCCCATCTCGGCTACCGAACTAGGCCCAGCGAGAGCCCAGCCCGTTACAACAGATAATGATCGAAGTATTTCCTTTTTCCCGCCGATCTCGGAAAAGGAAATATTCCTCTCGATTAAAAGGAAGATATCCTTATCCCGGAAAGGGAATAGGAATATTTCCTTCTCCTAATCGAACTCGGAAAAGGAGATATCTTCCTTTCGACCGCCTCAAAGACACTATAAATAAAGGAGGAGGCTCATTCATTCGAGGGATCCATAACTTCCGCAGAGACCAGAGAGAATTCAAGAGAGCTACTTACCGATCTCGAGTTCTCCATCTTTGCAATCTTACTAACTCTGTTGTAACGCCGATTCTTAATCAATAAACGAGATTCTGATTAAAGTAATGTTTTACCCCTTTTGTGTGATTTACGGATCAACAATTGGCGCCGACTGTGGGGACTTAGAACAGTACTTCCGGATATCGTTTGATTAAGTTCGGCAATGGCTCTTCCAGTCGACAATTCCGTAGTCAACCTCAACAGCTCGGACAACGATGACCGAAACCCTCGCACTGACGAACCCAATCCAACCGATACCGAGCTACCGACAACCGGAGGAGGATTTCCTCCGACTTTACTTACTGGAGGTGTTACTCAGACCAATCCTCCAAGGACCCTTCCACCACCTCCAACTACCCCGGTTTTCACGGATCCAACCACCTTTATGGACGCCATGGCAGCACAGTTTGCGGAAATCAACAGAAAGAATGAAGAACGGATCGCATCGCTAATCGCATCCCACTTCGAGCACCGTAACCAGATCGGTACCCCCGATCCGAACTTGATCACCCCCGCCAACGAAAACGCACTACGCCGGAGGCTTTTGCCCGAACTGACCGACGCTCAACTCCCGGGTGCGACCGACCTACCAACTAGGAGATCCGCGGCCGATTCAGAAATCCACATCTCGGATCAAGTCGCCATGAACCTAGAATTCGCGAAGGTCCAGGCCCAATTACAAGACATGCGATCCAAGGTCCACCAGGCGACAAGCTCGGCGCCGGAAATCGACCGAGTGATTCAGGAGTCACAGAGGACCCCATTCACGGACCAAGTCATCAACACTCCAGTCCGACGATTGGAGAGAGTCAAAATCACGCCATACGATGGGTTCACCGACCCCAAACATTTCCTGACCTCCTTCGTCATCACAATGAACCGCTTTCGCTTCGGATCGGAAGACGAAAAAGATGCAGCCATGTGCCAGTTGTTCGTCGAAAACCTATCCGGAACCGCGCTCGATTGGTTTTCGACGCTCGAGCCGAACTCAGTCAACAGCTACAAGGAGCTCACCACGAAGTTCCTCAAACGCTTCACCATGTTCATCAAGCAGAAGACAAAAAACGTCGAACTCTGGGCTCTCGAACAGAAGCAGGACGAGCCTCTACGCAAGTTCATGGAACGTTTCAAAGCAGTCGTATCCCACTGTACGATCGACGACGAAGCTGCGATCGAGGCTCTTTACAAAGCAACCTGGCACGAATCAGTCTTCCACAGGGAGATCAAGCGCAACAATCCAAAGACGTTGGAAGACATTCTGCACAGGGCGCACATCTTTATCATGGAAGAAGAGGAAAGATCCGAGAAAGATATGCGATATGCGCTAACGAAACAGCCCGCGGCCAAGGATAAACAGTACGTTCCTCCAAAGCAACCCGTCAATACGGTCCAAACTCAGCAGTCCTGGTCAAACACTTGGGTTCGATCGGATGAACCGAAGGAATCCGATACCGAATCTGCACCATACTGCAATTTCCACAACCGATATGGAAATCATTCGACCGAAGAGTGCCGACACTTACAAGAATTCTTGATGATGAAGTACAAAAAGGGGGAAGTTCCAGTCGAAGGGTCCTTCCAACCTTCGAATAGACCTCGCCGTAACGATGGCGGGAGAAGACGTAATTTCAAACCGAACAAGGCTACCGAGCAGCCTAAGGAAAAAACCAACGACGAACAACCGAAATGAGATCGAGAGGAAAACGTGGAGACCCAACAGCCTCCGCAAGTTCGGAAGCGTGTCAACATGATCATGGGCGCGTTGGAAACATGCAACTATTCCGTCCGAGCTCTAAAGACATACAGTAAGGAAGCAATGGCTGCAAAACATACACACCAGACTACACCTTGCGGGATGCCGATCATCTTCTATGAGGCCGACACGGAAGGGCTTCATATGCCGCATAACGACCCCTTGGTCATCGAAATACTCATCGGTGATGTTGTAATCGGACGAATCTTAATCGACACTGGGAGTTCGGTCAATGTAATTTTCAAGGAAACGCTGAAGAACATGGACTTTCCCGACAATCAAATCCGACCGAACATCGAACCACTCACCGGATTTTCAAGCGAGCAAACTATGACCGCCGGGACGGTTAAACTCCCCATGTATACCGGAGGGATATGTCGGATGGTCAAGTTTCTGGTACTGAACAAACCAGCAATCTACAATGTGATACTCGGCACACCATGGATATTCTCGATGAAAGCCGTCGTATCAACATATCACCAATGCGTCAAGTTCCCAACGCCATCCGGAGTTTTCACCCTTAAAGGCGACCAGGTGATGTCTCGAACGTGTTTCATCAACGAGTGCAAACTAAGAACCGCGCCCCGGACTTACGTGATCAAAAAGAACAAAATTCCGAACGATCCCGATCTGCCACGGCGCGAAACAATCGTCCAAGTCAATATCGACGACTTCAATCCAGAGAGGTGCGTGGGGATCGGAGCCGAGCTCGACGAAAGCATCAAGACGGACTTGATTCGACTCCTCAAAAGAAACGTCTCGACCTTCGCCTGGACAATCACGGACATGCCCGGAATCGATCCAAAGATAACGAGCCACGAGCTTAATATTGATTCCACCTTCAAGCCAATCAAACAGAAACGACGCAAGCTCGGACCCGAGAAGGCTCGAGCTGTTAACGATGAAGTCGAGAGATTACTCAGCGCCGGATCAATCACTAAAGTACGGTACCCGGACTGGTTGGCAAACCCGGTCGTTGTCAAAAAGAAGAATGGAAAATGGAGGATATGCATCGACTTTACCGACCTGAACAAAGCATGCCCGAAGGATAGCTTCCCACTCCCACATATCGACAGACTCGTCGAAGCCACCGCTGGAAACGAACTCCTCTCGTTCATGGACGCCTTCTCAGGCTACAATCAAATACTCATGCACCCGGACGATCGCGAGAAGACCTCCTTCATTACCGACCGTGGTATCTACTGCTACAAGGTCATGCCCTTCGGCCTAAAAAACGCCGGCGCAACCTACCAACGGCTCGTTAATCGGATGTTCGCCAGCCAGCTCGGTAAAACAATGGAAGTCTATATCGACGACATGCTCGTCAAGTCGCTAATCGCCAAGGATCACGCCGGACATCTCAACACTTGCTTCGACATCCTAAATGAATACGGCATGAAGCTTAATCCAACCAAATGCACGTTCGGCGTGACCTCGAGAGAGTTCCTCGGGTATATCGTGACTCAAAGAGGAATTGAAGCCAATCCTAAACAGATCTCGGCAATCCTCGACCTACCATCACCAACGACAAAACGGGAAGTACAAAGACTCACAGGACGTATTGCGGCCCTCAATCGGTTCATCTCCCGATCTACCGACAAGTGTCTCCCTTTCTACCAACTGTTACGCGGTAATAAAAGCCTCGAGTGGGATGACAAGTGCGAAGAAGCGTTCAAACAGCTCAAAGAATACTTGTCAACCCCACCGGTTCTTGCAAAACCCGAAGATGGCGAGACCCTCTACCTCTACATCGTAATATCAACTTCAGCTGTCAGTGGGGTGCTTGTCCGGGAAGACCGAGGCGAACAGAAACCGATCTTCTATATCAGCAAATCACTAGATGGTGCTGAAGGACGATATCCAACTCTCGAAAAACTAGCTCTCGCCGTTGTCATCTCAGCTCGGAAGCTACGCCCCTACTTCCAATCGCATTCAGTCACCGTCCTAACCAATCAGCCGCTCCGGACGATCCTTCATAGTCCGAGCCAATCTGGCCGACTGGCTAAATGGGCTATCGAACTTAGCGAATACGATATCGATTACAAAAGCCGAACGAGCATCAAGTCGCAAGTTCTTGCAGATTTCCTCATCGAGTTATCTCCCGAATACGTCAACACCGATGCCGTGACCGCCGAGCAATGGATTCTTCACGTGGATGGATCTGCATCTAACCGTGGTTCTGGAATAGGTATCCGCCTCAAATCTCCGACAGGAGAAATCCTAGAGCAATCGTTCCGTCTGGCATTCAACGCGTCAAACAACGAGGCAGAATACGAAGCGCTAATTGCCGGGCTACGTTTAGCCAAAGCCATCGGCGTAACACGCATACATGCCTACTGTGACTCACAGCTCGTCATAAACCAATTTAGCAGGGAATATGACGCCAAGAACGATCGAATGGACGCATACCTCAAGCTCGTAAAACAACTTACTACAGAGTTCGACTCATTCGAACTAACCAAGATACCACGAGGAGAAAACGCTCCAGCCGACGCACTCGCTGCTCTAGCTTCTAGCTCAAACCCTCATCTCAGACGAACGATCCCGGTCGAAAGTATATCAGAACCGAGCATCGGAAGCACGGAGCAATGCCTTATCACAACTCGTAGACGCGATTACGAGGAAAATCCCGCGACCGAACCCATCTTACGTCGGCAAAAGCGGATCCCGACCATCAAGCCTGATCAGGACACCGAGCTTGAACAGACCGCTGACATCGAAAACAACGATAACCCGCCGCAAACCAATGAGTCCACCTAATCGGACAACGAAACGGAAGAACAAACAGACGGCCTTCACGAGCCAATAAACCTCGAACAGTCTGACGAGCAGACACCCACCGATTGGACACTAGAGATAAAAATGTACATCATCGATGGAGAGATCCCGGCGGACAGATGGGCCACCCGACGACTTAAAATGCGGGCTGCTCGCTACATACTTATCAAAAACGGACTATTCCGTTGGAGTGCGGTAGGAATACTTCTCAAATGCGTATCAGGCGACGAGATCCAGGAAGTCATGAAGAAAATACACGAAGGCGACGGCGGTAATCACTCAGGTGGCCGATCTCTAGCCCTAAAAATTAAACGAGCAAGCTATTATTGGCCAAGTATGCAGGCAGACTGCGATAAGTTCGTCGCAAAGTGCGACAAATGCCAACGACACGACCCAATGATACATCTCCCTACCGAGCTGCTCACAACTTCAACATCCCCTTACCCATTCATGCGCTGGGGGATGGACATCATCGGTCCTTTCCGACGATCCACCACGCAGAAGAAATTCATCCTTGTCATGACAGATTACTTCACCAAGTGGGTAGAAGCCGAGGCATATCCCGTCATCCTCGCTTCAGATGTTCAGAAGTTCGTCTGGAAATTCATCATTTGCCGACACAGAGTTCCGTACGAGATTATCACGGATAATGGTCCCCAATTCATATCAACACTATTCAACGATTTATGCGCCAAGTGGAAAATACTGCTAAGTTTCTCTACACCGAGATATCCACCGAGCAACGGTCAAGCCGAAGCAACAAATAAAACGATCATCGCTGGCCTAAAGAAACGATTGGATACTCATAAAGGGACATGGTCTGATAAACTCGACGGCGTCTTGTGGTCATATCGCACGACCCCACGATCTTCAACGGGACAATCCCCTTTCTATATGGCTTACGGCGTAGAAGAACTGTGCCCCGCCGAACTCACCATCCCGACTATTCGTCAAACGATGCTCGTGCAAAACCCCGATCTTAACGACGAAATCATGCTCGACAACCTTGATAATCTCGAAGAGCAACGCGATCAAGCCTTACTTCGGATTCAGAATTACCAAAACTTAGCAGCACGGTACTACAACAAAAAGGTCCGCAGACGTCATTTAACTGACGGCGACCTTGTTCTGAGAAAAGTCTTCGAAGGCACCGAAGAAAAGAATGCCGGCAAGCTCGGCACAAACTGGGAAGGACCTTATCAGGTCATGAGGGTAGTCAAACCGGGCGTCTACGAGCTCATGAAGCTAGACGGAACCCCCANAAAAAAAAAAAAATCACCGAGCTATTACCCATGTGCTTGATTCCAAGATGTAATATGAACTACGAATGGCTTGATCCTTCTTTCGAAGGTACGTAGGCAGCCCTCACAAGGCGCAGCTATAACATTAATAAAATTTTATTATACCAAGGCATTCTACCGAACTCCAATAGTTCGTATTTTGCGTTTGCCGAACTCCAAAGTTCGTATTTTGCCGAACTCCAACAGTTTGGCCAAACGCAAACTTCGCGTTTGCCGAACTCCAACAGTTCGTATTTTTTGAGCCAAACTTTACGTTTGCCGAACTCCAACAGTTCGTATTTTTCAAGTCAAACTTTACGTTTGCCGAACTCCAACAGTTCGTATTTTTCAAGTCAAACTTTACGTTTGCCGAACTTCAAACAGTTCGTATTTTTCAAACTTTACGTTTGACGAACTCAAACAGTTCGTATTTTTCAAACTTTACGTTTGACGAACTCAAACAGTTCGTATCTTCAAGCCAAACTTTATGTTTGCCGAACTCCAACAGTTCGTATTTTCAACCACAACAGTTTCCATATCAACGTCCTGGCCAGACAATCAAATAACCCGAGCTTAGCTCGCACGCATCCTCACGGTGCAATGGATAACACACTTTCCACATTCAAAGCAGAGATCAGTCTCGCACCAACTTCTCAGTTTATCCGAGCCAAATAAGCCGAGTCCGTCTCGCACACTCGAATTCAATGTGAGAAACCTAGAGCATATTAAGATGAGCTGTTCACGTACTCTTAAAACTAAATTCTAGGGCCAAGCCGAACGTCTTTCCTCGCAAATCTAAGCCGATTTCTCAACAGTCGCAAAAACTAGTAAGCCGATTTCTCAACAATCGCAAAACCATTAAGCCGATTTCCCAACAATCGCAGAAATCAATAAGCCGATCTACGATATGGATTGCCGACCTCGAACAGGTTCAGTCAAACTTGTCCTCTTCACCTGGCTAAGATCGTACTACTTACGGCACCACTATGTACGGCAAGTTTGAGAAGTTCGTATAAAGTACGACTTCAAATATATCTAAAGGACGATTCAGAAAACGACTAAGTACAAAGAGTCAAACAAAACATCGAACATTCATTCCAAAAATCCCCTTGGGCAAAACGGATACCGGACTTTAAAAACCCTCCGGTCCAAGAGGTCGAGTTATAAGCCCCATCGGGCAAAAGAAAACAACAATTACAAAGGATAAAAACAATAAAGAGGGCGACCTAAACGCCTTGCCTCCGCATCGCATCAGCTTGCTCCGCCGACATCGAAGCTCGGTTAGACCTGAACTCATCAAGACCCGGCGGGACTTCATTACCCGGCGAAGGCGAAATTCCCGGATGAACCGGAACAGTAAAAGGCGAGACGGCTAGGTCCGCATCTCCCAGCTCGCGGAGATCGATCGCCGCATACTCTGCCGACTTCTCGGCCTTGAGCTTCTCAAGCTTTTCAATACGAGACGGCGGAACGATGATACCGTACTTCGTCCTTAAACTCTCGCAGAAACTAAGGATCCCGTGGATTTGGTTAACGGCAAGGAACGACTTCTTTGCCTGATCAACCGCTGCCAGATGATCCTTGACCTTCTGGAGTCGAACCTGACACTTTTCGGTGACCGCTTTCCTCTTTGAGATCTGCTGGGTACGGCCGGCCCTCAGTCGCGAAGTCTCCGCGAACAGCTTAACCGAGAGCGCGTCTTTTTCCAACTCTAGCTCGGCGTTAGACCTCTTCAGTACGGTGATCTCGCGAGTCAGTTCGGCTACCGCGCGGTCTCCCGCCTCCACCCTATCCTCGGACACATGGAGCTCTTTGCGGAGTTCCACAGCTTAAACCCTCGCCTCAAGAGCCTTACGGCGAGAGTCTCCGAGCTCGCGATCGTAAGACCCGACGATCGCGTTCGTCTGGGCTACCATCTGCCGAGATAACGAACTTTAAAAATAAGGAATTAAAAGGAAGAAGGGATGAACTCGGAAAAGATGCTTACCTCAGCGGTGGTCTGCGCCAATTTCTTGAAAGCCAACCGGCGGGAGAAAATCCGGGCCGAAGCACACTCGCCGATACGTCTCGGCATAGTCCCACGAGTCGGCTTCCGGATACGACGCCCGATGCCGCTTTGGAACAGGAGAATCGTCCGATAGGACCACTGTATCCTCGTCAGCACGTTGGGGCTCTGTATTCCCCTCACCGCCTTCAGCACGTTGGGGCTCTGTATCCCCTTCACCGCCTTCAGCACGTTGGGGCTCTGTATCCCCCTCGCCGCCTTCGGCACGCTCGGTACCGACTCCAGCAGTTGGTCCAGCAGCCTGCCGAGACCCTCTCTTCGCCTTTTTTCTTCTCTTCTTTTCAGCCGGAAGAGAAGTTTGTTCCCCAGCAGGAACCCGTTCTCCGGCAGGAACCTCTCCTTGGCCGATTTCTTCAGCCATAGCCTCAGGATTCGCCTGATCGGCTGCTAGAGGAATATCCGCATCCATTTCATCACCATCCATTTCGACGACGAGATGAGTTTGCTGGAAAAAGAAAGAACGCAGGTAAAGGAGACTGCCGAACTGAGAAGAAATATCTACCGAAATTTACCTCTAAGGGCTCTTTTCGCTTTCAAGTCAAGCTTCTCTTGGTAGGCTTCAGGCCACCGAACTTTACCGGCCTCACTTAACTGCTTCGCGTGGACGAAGGTGAACCCTGGAGTGGTAATAAGGAAGCCCGGTATGTGACGATCTGAAAAGAAAAAGGAAAAATATAACTTAGGCAAAATGGAGCACTAAAAAGAAATCAGGAACAAATATCTACCGATAGGCGTCCTCCACTGAGTTCGGTAACTCCCATACGGGTACTCAACAGAAGATTCGTCGATCTTCACATAAAAGTACCGAGCATTCCAATTGTTGACCTTGCTCGGCTTGTTCCCAGTAACGAGATCGCATTCCGGCTTCGCATTAGCCGACAGAAACCAAGGCTTTGCCTTTGACAGATTTACCCGAAATAGCCTCTCGAAAATCTTGGCCGTAATGGGGATGCCGCACTCTTCCCCAAGAGAAAGGAGACCCATAAGGTTTATTACCGTGGCCGGCATTAATTGGGAGATCGCAATATGTCGCCTCTTACAATACTTGTAGAAAAGCTCGGGAATGGGAAACTGAAGACCGCAGCTTTTGAAATACTCCTCGTAGACGCATATGTAGCCAGGAGGAGCGTCCCACGGACGATCGGCAGCTTTTGGGACCTTAAAAAGCAGATCGTTAGGAGCACTGCGCCTCTCCAAGGTAACCTGGACGGTCTCTGCGGTCGATCGAAACGATCCGATACCCGCGGGTTTTTCAACGACCCGCCTGGTAGACGACACGGGATCATCACCCCCTACATCCAGACGCGCCGCGTCCTCACTTTCTGCGAGCCGAGCTGCAAATTCAGCATCTGCCCGAACTTGGTCATACGTCTCGTCAATCTCTTCCTCAAATCGATATTCATCAACGAGATGAGGAATCTCGACGGTAACCCTCGGATTACTCGGCCCGGCATCAGAACGATGAGGATCACGACCAGTCGACTCCTGCCGAACATCATCAGAACCCGAATTAGAGCCACCAACGAACGGTTCAAACTCTGGGGAGTTCGGCAGCGAGGGTCGGTCATCAACAGAAGAAGAGGAAGTCTTTGAATCCATATCGATTGAAATAAAGAAGTTGATGAAGAATAAGACAAAGAACTCGAGAATCTTCGAACAGATCGGAGAAATCACGGTGGAGGAGACAATCGGAGAACGGAAAATAGAAGAAATTCTAGAGAGAAGGGAGAGCGTTTAGAGAGAGAAAGTACCTTTTTCTCGAAGGAAGAAAGCAGAAGTGAAAAACTGAAGGAGGTTCGAGCGATATTTATAGAAGAAAAAGCAATGATGACAGTTCCTCGAAATCCGCGACCAAAGAAGACGAATCGACATGCGACTCTTCGAGTTCCGCGGCTAAAGAAGATGAAACGACACCCTCTTTTCGAGAAAATTCCACGACTAGAGAAGATGAAGGGACACCCTCTTTTCGAGAAAATTCTACCGAACTCGAACGTTCAGGATCAATACCGAGATCCGCGAATCAAATACTCCGAACGACCAAGATTCCGAACTTGAGAAAGATCGCGAATCAATTCACCGAACTCGGAAGTTCGTAAAAATCATTTCAAACCAAGAATCCCGATCTTAAAAGGATTTGCCGAACTCGAAATGGAATCTGATCAGATCGTACCGATCTCAGTCCCTACCGAGCTAAAGAATACTCCTTAGAAATTCACCGAACTCATAAACTCCCTCGCCGAACTGAGGGGGGGACCAATTGTTAGAGGGGGGATTCGCACCCCTGGTTTAACTCGGTTCGAACCGAGACCGGTTTAATCAAGACCGGTTTACGATGGTTCGGATCAAATATGGATCAACCCGAAAAACATTGGGCCGAGCTCGGAATCTCGCTAAAAAAGCCCATCTCGGCTACCGAACTAGGCCCAGCGAGAGCCCAGCCCGTTACAACAGATAATGATCGAAGTATTTCCTTTTTCCCGCCGATCTCGGAAAAGGAAATATTCCTCTCGATTAAAAGGAAGATATCCTTATCCCGGAAAGGGAATAGGAATATTTCCTTCTCCTAATCGAACTCGGAAAAGGAGATATCTTCCTTTCGACCGCCTCAAAGACACTATAAATAAAGGAGGAGGCTCATTCATTCGAGGGATCCATAACTTCCGCAGAGACCAGAGAGAATTCAAGAGAGCTACTTACCGATCTCGAGTTCTCCATCTTTGCAATCTTACTAACTCTGTTGTAACGCCGATTCTTAATCAATAAACGAGATTCCGATTAAAGTACTGTTTTACCCCTTTTTTGTGATTTACGGATCAACAAGACCAAGAGGGTTAATTGTGCAATGAGAGAAGGCAACGACTTGATGGAGATTGAAACGTCGTTGTCCCTGCAGCTGTTGTAAATTCTGGAAATGATGTGGTTGATCGTGGGAGGACGATTGGTGAGTACAACAGGCCTGATCAGTTCTATGCCAATCGATCGGCGATTCGCCCTCCTGCTTTTCAGAGGAATGACTTTGAGCTGAAACCTGCATACTTCACTCTTGTAGTTCAACACCCTTTTCATGGTCTTTCTCATGAACATCCCATGGATCACATCGAGAGGTTTGAGGACTTGGTTACAAGCATCAAATACAATGGAGTGTCTAATGATTTCCTCTTCTGTAAGCTCTTCCCATACTCTCTTAGTGGAGATGCAACTTATTGGTTTAAGCAGTTGCAGCCAGGATCGCTGACTACCTGGGAGGAGACTAAGAATGTTTTCCTGGACAATTTCTATGATGATGCAAGATCCGAGGAACTGAGAAATAAAATCTCTCAATTTTCTCAAGGATCAACTGAGGCATTCAAGGCTGCTTGGATTAGATTCAGATCATACCAGAGAGATTGTCCACACCACGAGTTCACTAACGTTCAGTTGTTGGGTATCTTCTTCAGAGGGATTGATTGGAGGTATCAGATGGCCTTAGATGCTGCGAGTAATGGGAACTTCAACACCAGGTATCATGTCGATGCTTATGTGCTTATTGAGAACTTGGCATCTAGCAATAGTATCAAGAATGCAGACTTTAAGCGAAGGAAGCAGACTGGGAGCATGGATGGATCGCCTTAGATGGCCTTAGATGCTGCGAGTAATGGGAACTTCAACACCAGACATCCTGTCGATGCTTATGTGCTTATTGAGAACTTGGCATCTAAAAATAGTATCAAGAATGCAGACTTTGAGCGAAGGAAGCAGACTGGGAGCATGGATGGATCGCAGATTGCTGAGGTTCAAGCTAAGTTAGATTCGGTGCACAACTGTTGATGGGAAAGACCCAAAAAGCGGTTCACTTTGCTGCTGAGGATGAAGTGGAAGGTGTTAACTACATTGGCGGTTCTGGTTTTCAAGGTCAGAGAAATTAATACCAGCAAAACAACAACCGGAACTTCACCAACAATGCTCAGCAAGGAGGGTACAAATCTGATGTCAATCCAGCTGGTTTTAGAACCTATGGGAATTCGTCCTACCAATCTCCACCACCCAAAACTCCTGAAAGCAAAGTTGAATCTATGCTGGAACAGATTCTTGAGAGAGAGGAGAAGATGACAGTGGATTTAATGGGAAGATGGATGCCATGTATACTTATCTGAATGGAAAAATTGAGGCTCTCAGTACTCATCAGAAGATGCTGGAAACTCAAGTAGCTCAAACTGCAGCAACTGTCAAGGGAAAGATGGTTCATTCATAGAATGAATACGTCAATGCAATCACCTTAAGGAGTGCAAAAGAGGTCACTGCAGTGGTAGAAAAGGGTTTGGATGCAGAGAAATGCGTGGAGTTAGAAGAGGTTGAAAGCGATTTTGAGCCTGATACGTCTGTATCGACCGACACCACTGCTGGTATCGATCGACACCAACCTGAAGAAACGACACATGAGCCTTGTGTCGATCGACACCAATCTGGTATTGATCGACACCCTTCACAGACTAAGCCAGAAATTGTGAAAAAATCGGAGATGACTGAGGAACACATTTACAAGCCTAAGGTGCCATATCCTCGACCACCTAAACATCTCATGAATCCAATAACTGCAGAGAAGTTGCTCGCTTTTGAGAAGATGGTAAGGAGGATTCCCATACGATATCTTTTGAAGAAGCTTCGGAAAACCTCCCTTTGCTTGGTCACTTCCGAGATTGCAGAGAAACTCTAGAAAAGATCGAGGCACTCTTCATCAAAGCAAGAAGCACACCACCACCAATGAAGCAGCTGACTAAGAGGGAAGACCCATGAAAATTTTCAGTTCCATGCTCTATCTCTGGAGTTGAATTCAAAGAGTCTCTCGTTGATACAAGGTCTAGCGTCAATGTCATGTCAAAGGCAATTGCAGAGAGGCTGAAAATTGGTGATATTAGATCTGCTCAGATGTCTCTTGTATTCGCTAACTATTCCACCTCAGTTCCATATGGTACAATCCCTGATTTGCTGGTTAAAGTAGGAGATTGTTTGGTTCCTACTGATTTTCAGGTTGTGGAGATGAGTGCAAGATCTAGTACGCCTCTGATTCTTGGAAGACCGTTCATGGCTACAGTTGTTGCAATTATGGATACGCCCAGTAAGAGAATCTCGTTCTCATACATTGGCAAGGAGGTCTCCTATAAAGCCATTCCTTCTAGAAGAGCTCCCAAACTTATCTCTTGCATCTCTGTTATCACATGAGAGACGTTGATGGTTGATCTTTTGGACGAGCCTTATGATGAACCAACTGTCATAGACATTTTAGATGGTCCTTTTATCATCACCAATAAAGATATCAAAACGGCTAAGGCAAAGAAGAAGGTGAAGAACAAAAGAGTCGAGAGTGCTACCCATGTGACCTTAATCCCTCAGAAGTGTGATGGAGATTCGATTGAATATAAGGTGAAGTGCAAGGAAACTTCGAAACCATTCTCTAAGGTTAGAGCTATTCTCACTTCAGAGATGAAAGAGAAAGGAAAGGATGTTGTGAAGGGTATGTTGAGCAGAATTCTGAAGCTAGAGATGTCAAGTTGTGGAGCTTGTTTTGGAGCAAGTTCTCATTCTTATCCTGACTGATCGTTCGTAAAATCAAGCTCGTGACGTAAAACAAGCGCTTGGTGGGAGGCAACCCACTGGTGAGTATGTACATAAGTCTTTTATTTTTTATTTTTCGTTTTTGTGTTTTGTGTTTTCGTGTGAATCAGATGAAAAGGGTCTGTGTCGACCGATACCATCACTGGTATCGATCGACACCAGGAGAAACATACGTTGCATCGACCAATGGTCCTTGTATCGATCGACACCTGTAATGGTATCGGTCGATACCCAACGCACATGTAACTTCTCTGATTTTTACGTCTCCACTCAGCTGTTTTGGTTTCTTTTACCGACTTTAGACTTGATAACACTGGGGACAGTGTTGTTTAAGTCTGGGGGAGGTAGTCGCTGACATTGTTTTTGTTTTTCTTAGAGTCATAAAAAAAACAAAAAATGTTTTATCGAGTCAAAACCTGTTGGAGATTATGATCCTGTGCTTGAATCTATTGTTCTGATTTTGCTTTTGACTGCAGGATCAGTTCTAGATCGACTAATGAAAAATCCAAAGACTGACCAGTTGACTAGAAAATACCAATGTCTCCAACAGAGTTATTCTAAAGCCTGAGCCAAATTTTTGCACTTCTAAGATGTGATTGATGTTCACAGAGCTTGATTCCTCATTCATATCTGACAAAAGAACACATGTGTAGAAAGTAATGGTATTTCCTCTCCATTGTTATAAGTAAAAGCATAAAAAGATGAAATGATTTTCTTCTGAGTAGAGGGTTAGGAAAACTTACAGCGATCCCATTATTCTACTTGGAAGAAATGATCACACAAAGGTTGAAAGCGAGGTTAGAAAAATTTCCTGTGATACCATTATTCGCCTACACCTTTGATACGTAGAGAGGGGAGAGCAGGGATTTGGTGGCAAACACCATCAATACTCGTGTCTCAAACCTTAATATGTATATGCAAGAAAACATGATGTGAAATAAGTCTGGGGGAGTTGAAACAATACCAAAAATTATGAAAATTGGGTGGTTCTTTTTTTTTCATGATATTGTATGGGAAAGAATCTAGAAGGTTCTTGAACATTGGCTGCAGTGATGAAACTGGCGATGAGGGTTTGGATGAAAAATGCTGTGAGATAATGTGTGGAGTCTGGGAAGCTGCGAATGTCTACGGAGAAGTACATGGTGGTTAGATCTGGAGCTAGTTAGGTGATATCTGGAAAGTTTAGGAAAATGGTCATTGCGATGGTTCAGGAACATGTGAGTCTTCGTGTTTTCAAACCTCTTTCTGTGATTTAGTTTTCTGTTTTGCTTGAGGGAAAGCAAATGCTAAGTCTGGGGGAGTTGATATATCATGGTTTAACCCCTTTTTAGCCATGATATAAGTCCTTTATTGAGTTTTTCTAGAGTTTTCGTAGTCTTTTAGAGCTTTTTTCAGGTTTTAGCACGTTTGGAGCACAATTCGAGATATTGGAGCATTTTGGAGCTTTTTGGAGCAAAGCAGAGATCATGTAGCTGAGGTACCCGAATCGAAGCCCGAGCATCGACCGATACACTTATGGTATCGATCGATGTCGACTGCAGAGAGACACGATTCACGACTTTTAGAAGATTGAAGAGTTTGCAATCTGCCCCAGAAGACTTTATTATTTGCAAGAAGCCCCATAACGTGTCTTAGGTTATTTATTAGGTTTTTCAGCCACTTTTGTTGGCTACGCTTTATTCTACTTTGGTTTTGAGAGAGAGCTTTGTGAGGGAAACAAGTCTGAAACTCTGTTCGTCTGAGAGAAGATTTCGAACCCTCTTGTTACTCTTTTCTTATTGTTTAATTTAATGATTTATTCAGTTATGTTGATTGTTTCATTCTCCATGTCTGAGTAGATCCATCTTAAGTTTAGGGTTTTCTCATAGGGATTTCTCTGATTGCTGGTAACTGATTAGTTAGGATTCACCATCTGAATTAGTTCTTCACCATATGTTGTTCTCAAAGCTAATTCTGGCTTGATCACCTAGAACTTAGATCCTAGATTAATCAATTAGGCACGACAGTGCAATTGAGTAATCTGACAGAACCTAGGGTGGGCAAGTTAATTATTCGCAAAGAGATTTGGTTTAGTTGATTTGTGAATATATCAAACTCGGTATTAAGACTGATTTATTCTTAGGAATTTGCAAAGAGATTTGGGATTATGAAGTTTAGATTTAGATAATTCTCACAACGATAGTTGGTTAATTATAACTTAGTGATTTGAGTTCAAGAACTGCGCTAAATATAAATCCTAACTGATTGGTTACCTGCATTCATTGATTTCCTGAGAAATACCCTTGGCCTATATTCTCCCCATCGATTTTACATCCTCTTTTATTGTTTATTGTTTTTGTTTCAACTGAATTGTTTAGCTTGATTCAAAACTATTTGATCTATTGTGTGATTTTCTTGAGTCTTTGTGCTTCGATCCCTAAATATACTGCAACTACTGCTTAATACTTTTAGAGTATATATTTGAGCTTTTCAACAATTCTTTTCTTGATCAGCTGAGTTTAAATTTAAAGGTCCCAGAGTTGACTCCAGTACAACAAAACAATTCATGTTCGTTGTGTGGTGCTGCGTCATGAACAAAAATAAACATGAAATTAGTTTCAGAAAAAGGCAATGCATGAGGTTATAAAAATCAGACTTTTGAAGAAAATAACAAAATTATTATGTCCCCTCGGGGTCCGGGGACATCAATAAAAATATAAGATAATAAATTTGTTTTGCAATAATTAGTGTGATAATTGAGGAGGCTTTCGAGAGTATTATATAACATCGTCACGTGGACTGCACTTTCTCTGTTCTGTCAAATCCAATTCTACAAAATTTGAGATCTTACCTGGCAAAACCGAGTCATCGATCATATAGAAGGATCTAGAAGATCCATATGATCAAAGAATATATTGTGAATTTATATTCTAAAGATTTGTATATATCTTTATATGATTTTATTAGTTAGATAATTATGTCTACTATGTACATTCATTCTTATGAGAGTCAATATAACTTCTTCCAATTCCTAAACATTATCAGATCATACCTACTTTGTGGCTTTGTAAGTGACTTAATTAACGCAGCAACTTAAAAACATGTTCTAATTCTTTTTGTCCGATTTCTAAAATTATTTGGAAGTCATCTGCAAATTTTATTTCAATAAGTATTTGATGAATTAAATTTCCATAAAACTCATTAGAGACCCCAACTAATGTATATATGTATATTTTTCAAAACATAATTAAATAAATCATTGCTTTAATCAGAACACTTTCCCAATGCACATGTTAGAACTCACGAAAACAGATAAGCAAATGTTGAATCAACCCATCCGGTTGCCTTTCACCTCAAATTGTAACAAAATTGCATTTTGATTTGAGCGTCTAAGACAAACGCTAATATTCTAGGTGATATCGGCCATCTCTTACGTAGTGCTAATACATATACCTAAGTTTCTGCATGAAAACTTTTCATAGCCAAATTTATTTCACTTACCAGTTACCACTATACCAATTTATATTTTTCTAAAAATATTCATACATATAATAATGAGTATTCATCTAATATATAATTTGTTTATCATATATATCTTTATCAGATTATTTATTTCGGTTTATAGTGGTTTAAATATATATATTATCAGATCCGGTTTGTCCCGGTTTAGTCAATCAATTGTACATACACTACAAGAAAAATTGCCATTGATAGTACACTGATAACGCTATTATATGTTTTTCGTAGCGTTTCCATGAACGCTATGACTGGACGAACTATAATAGCCCCCCCTCCATATAATAGCATTTTTTTTAAATGCTATTATAGGTGGACCTATTGTAGCATTGTTTTTGTCTACTGTCGTATGTCTTTTTGTAACACATGTATCGTGCTATTTTACATTCTATTGTAGCGACTTATTTTTGCTGTATTAGTTATATTTATAACACTTCTTTAGTGCTCTGATATATTGTTTTGTAACATTTTGTTCATGCTGTAAGTTATATTATTATGGCTGTGATTTTTTGCTGTTTCATTTTATTTATGGCTATCAGGTTGTGCTATATTTTACTTATTTGAAACCCTATTTTTCAGAAAATATATATTGCATTAAACTTAAAAATCATAGAAACAAGTTTCACTTCCATAAAAGATTTGAAAGATATCAAGTATTGTACCATCAAAAATCAAACCAAGTCATACAACACAAATACATGTCTTAAACTGATCAAACATGGTTATTTGACATATCTTACAAGATTAGCCTAGTCTTAAATTAAATAAAACTAGCTAATTCGGACCAATGTTTCTTCATTCCCTGCAACAATCAACCATATTTTACATCAGTTTAGCAATAGCAGAAACATATGTAAAACCAAAGTACAATCATCACACTGATTACAACACTTACCTCAGGCTGAGAACTTCAAAAAATGACCACTTTGTCCTCTGGCCATGCAATAGTTGTCCCAATTGCATCTTCCATAAACTCGATTTCAGAAGATGGCCTCCAAATTGCAGCATCTTATACCTTCACCACATATACCCAGACTCGAACTGCATTAGGGCCCAATGGTACAAAGTGGACAACTTGGTCTGGATTGTTTGAAGACCAACGTCCTTCTGCAACGATGCGCTTCTTTCCGGTTACATCCATCAACTTGCATTTCTGATTTTCCTTGAAGGCGATACGCTACAAGAATAACCAGCAAAAACCAGCAACACAATTGAACCAACAAAACACAACCAATTTTATAAATAATTAACAACAACATTTGTAAAACACTTAAAGAAAGTACCTGAGATTTGCGAAGAGGAGATGGTGCATCTGGTTTCTTCTGATGAGCTTCTGAAGTTGCTTCAGGTTTCTTTTGAGGAGCTTTTGAAGTGGTTGGAGATTTCTCAGGCTGAGAACTTGAACCTGTTGTTGTAGATGGCTCAAGATGAGTAGATTTTGGAGGTGCTGTATCAAACACAACTCTATTTGCAGGCCATGCTACAAAACACTTCAGAGAATCCTTAGTGTTGGTCATTTCAACTGTAGGCCTCCATAGAAATGCTTTTGGGTTTACTACCTTATCCACATAGACTTTAACTACATTTGGACCGAGAAGAAGTCCATTAACCAAAGCTTTAGGTTCTTGAGACTGGTAACGGCCTTCAGCAACAACTTCATCATTTGTAATCCATCCATTAGTTTGCATTTGTTTTTTGAACTTGTGTTTGGGCACAGTGGAAAAAATGAACAAAACAAACAGTAGTTAAACATAAAGATAGACTCAACTAAAGATGCAGACAATCCAAAATATCCAAACAATTCAAACTTAAGAAACTATATAACCTTAGGCACAATTTCTTCTGGAACGAACCCTTGGTCTGTAACAACATAGTTATTGGTAGGCCATGCAACCATTTCTCCAATAACTTCCTCAATAGTAAACATGTTAGGTGAATGTCTCCAGAGAAATGCAATTGGTGGCATATTTAACTAAGATCTTAACAGAGTTAGGTCCTAAGAGAATATCATTTACTAAGCCAGCAGGGTCAGAAAAAGAAGACGAACCTCAACAACAATGTCATCAGAACCAGACCAGTCAACCAACAAACACTTACACTACAAGAAAGCATGGTGTTTTCCGACGGAATTCAGACGAAATTAACATCCGTAGGAAAATAGTACCCGTCGGAAATTTCCCACGGATTTCTGACGGATTAGTGGAATTTCGCAAATCCGTGGAAAATCTGTGGGAAATTTCCGACGGATGTTATCACCCTTTTGAAAAACCAAAAAAATATTTGTTAAGTAACATCCGTCGGAAATCCGTGGGAAATTTTGCAAATCCGTGGAAAATCTGTGGAAAATTTCCGACGGATGTTATCACCCTTTCAAAAACCAAAAAAAATATATTTGTTAAGTAATATCCGTCGGAATTCCGTTAGAAATTTCTCACGGATTAGTGTAATTTCGCAAATCCGTGGGAAATTTCCGACGGATGACCTAAAATGTGGTTTAGGTTATATGATTTAGGTTTTTTTATAGAAATTGTAGAGAAACAATTGTATATGATGTATATACAATAGCTTCAACTTGTCAAATTTCAAAATAAATGTGTGTTATAGATTTTATAAAATTTGATGGAAGTGTTAGTATAAGTTAGAGTATAAGGTATAGAAGATGTTAGGTGAAATGTTTGAGTTTTATGTTGTAAAAATAATAAACTCATAAAAGTCTTTAACATTGATGAATTAACATTTTTTTTGAATGAAACATGTAGATTATGGATAGTTAAATTATATCACGTAACCTTAAACCCCAAATATACCCTAAATCCGTCAGAAATCCGTCGGAAATTTCCCACGGATTTCCGACGAATCTGGATCCTTCGATACGTGTCGGTTGACGGCCCAATAGAAACACATGCAGGATATATTCCCATATCCGTCGGAAATCCGTTGGAAATTTCCCACAGATTTTAGTTTTTTCGAGACCGCGGGAAGATTGACCGCCTAAATGAAATATTTTGGGAATCCGACCGATCCATCCGTCGGAAATCGATATATATCCTAAATCCGAGGTGATTCTTCTCATTTCTCTCTTATATCTCTCTCTCTCACTCTTCCGATCGATTCTCTCAACTCTCTCTCCATCTACTTCCGATTTCTTCTCAACTCCCTCTCATCTATCTCTAATAATCATAAATCAAAACCCAAATCTTCATCTCAAATGGATCCAAACATGTAAGTCTCTCAAATCCCTTTTGTATATTAAATTTCATTGTTATGTATTGTTGTTTATTGAGTATAAGATGATATTTAGTGTAAATTTAGGTTTTAGGTGGTTAGAAAATAGGATTGGAATGAGATTGGTTGTTGTTAGGTTTGTTTTATGTGTTTTTGTGAGATGAAAAACGGTTTAACAATTTTTTCGATTTTTAAAACATATTTTTGTAATTTTTGAACTCCTAAAAACGTTTAACAAAATATTTGAAATTTAGAAACGTTATTTTGGGAATTATCTACCAATTCAAAACGTTTTTCTCATTTTTTTAAGATTAGAAACGTTTTTTAAAAAATTATCTAGCTATTAAAACATTTTAATAATTATAAAAGTTTTAGAATTTTAATTTTTTTTTGAAAATTATAGAATTTTTATGAAATTTTTGAATATTTTAAAACATTTGAAAATTTAGAAATTTTTTATGAATTTTTGGAAATTTTTGGATTTTTGGAAATTTTTGAATTTTTGAAAGTTTTAGAAAAAAATTCAAATTTATTTTGAAAATTTTGGAATTTTACAATTCAATATACTAACGTTATTATGTTTTTCTCTTAGGAATAATGGAAACTTTCTCCGTTTGGGCTCCAATGGACGCAATCATTCTCGGTGTACGCCTCGTAACGATATGCTTCGTAGTACAATGACGAAATTGAAAGACCATGACACGAAGGTCGAGGAGTTAGAGTACGCACACAACTCAACCCGGGAAGAGCTCACGGATATGAAGAAGATCATGAAGAACACATTCCCATCTCTTTCCAAACTAATTTTTTATGTTTTATGTTTTTTTTTTTAGATCACATTTTATGTTTTATGAATTTTTGTTTGTTTAATGAATTTATTAATTAAGAAATTTTTATATTTTAATTGATTTTCAGTGATTAATTAGATTATTATTTAATATATTTAAAATTTTTGAATTAATAATTAATAAAATTAATTTATTAAATAAAATTAAAAAAATGAAATTATTTAGTTCCTTCGAAAATCCGTCGGAAATACATGCATCCATCGGAAATCTGTAGGAAATCCGTCGGAAATACATTCGTCGAAATTCCTTCGGAAACTGTCGTCGGAAAACGCATGTTTTCTTGTAGTGTTAGGAAGTGATATTGTGTTTACACTCTACAAAAAGAAACGAATAGAAAAAAACTCAGAAATAGAAATCCACAGTTAGGCAATTTGTTAAATAATAAGAATCAATATATAATGGTGTTTCACTTATTCTTGGAATCGAGTTTTCACCTACGTCAGACTCTTGTCTATGTAATATGAAAAACAAAAGTGGAGTTTTATCTCTTAATAACTAAGCCATTTATTTTTATCAACAAACCAGTATTAGAGTATGGCTAACCTGGTTATTCAGTTTGACAATGATATCTTCTAACTCGTTAAGCTTTCTTTGCAAATTAACATGTTTTTCTTCCATTAGAGCCATACACTTGTTCTTGACTTGGAAACAAGCTAATTTGGTCATGCTCATGCCTCTATCCATTGCCCTGATCAATCTACCATGATTATCAGGTCCTAAAATATGTGTAAGCGTATCTTCCTTTGGGTTCATTGTCGTTGATGTTGAAGGAGCTTCACTATCAATCTCTGCTGCCTTTATATGAAAACATAAATCGAAATTCAGAAACAACTCCAAACAGAAACTCCAAATTATTATATCATTAAAAACAAAAAAAATCACAACTTACAATCTTTTCAGTGGCATTCGTGTTCACTGGCGTACCATCTTCTTGGTACGCGACTTGACCCATACTCTTAGCCGTGTCACCTTAGATGGCAATGGGCTACTATTTACGTACCAAATCTTCTCTCAATCTAACCATTCTTTTACGCCAGCAAGTGTGAGGAATATGTTTCCTCCTTCTTTCCTTGTACTGCTCACTTACAACATAAAGATGAATGAGAGCAAATAAATGTTACTAACCTATACGCCAATAAACAAACTTAAATCCAAGTGAATACCTTGAAGGCTTGGCTAGTCTTTTGGTTGACAAATTTACGCCATTCAATCGGTGGAATATCCTTCGATCGCAGCTTCATCATATCTTTGATGTTCTTAGCATTTCTAATCTGGCTGACCATTCGTGATTTGGAGGTTCTCCACAGACATCCCATATGCTTAAACACATCAGTCTTTTGGTACTCTTTATCCAACTCAAACCTTGCCGGCATTCAGTGATCAAAATGAAAACTAATAAAAAAATAAAATACAATTGTTCTAAGCTAAACTGAGCATATGTAAAAGTGAATAAACGATCACCTGAATAGTTATCCAAAGAACTGTTCTGATTTCTTCGCCAATTTTTCTCCAATCATCGATTAAGACATGAACATGTTATCATACTAACAGACCTAAGTACGATGACAACTTAACTGACCCTGGACCACAAGGTTCTCCCATGTCAGTGAAGTCAATTGGTTCTCGAGCATTTAGATCCTTAGCGATGTTTTTCATCTTCGTTGGTCCTCGATGTTTCTTACACTATGGTTGATATGTATCTTTTGTTATCTATGAGGCGGCCGGTTCAAATGCATTCTCATTCTCATGGTTTTCAACTTCAGCAGGGTCATCTTCTTTCTCGTTATCGAGTCCCCCTTCTTCATTCACTCCTCCATCTTCAGGTTCTTTAATCTCTTCGTCACCTACTGCATGTTTTTTTAGTTTTATCTCTTCCAATTGCTGCTTTTCCATTTGCTGCTTTTCCATTTGCTGCTCTTCCATTTGCTTAAGTTCCAATTGTTACTCTTCCAATTGCTGCTCTTCCATTTGTTGCTCTTCCAATTCCTCAATGAGTGGCTCAGCCTTCTTCTTTTTGTTTGCACCCTTCATTTTACGACCGACCATCTTAGTTCACCTGAATCAAAAGAGAAACATTTAGTAAAAATACAATTTATTGACTAACTCAAACCAATTTCAAACACAATCACATAGAAGCCAAGATTATTCTGCAATTTATTGACTAACTCAAAACGCAGCCCATTCACTATGTAACCCGTATAAGACCTTGTGCTAATACGTGGACCATACACCAACCATTTAAGTGTATCTTCTTGTTCTTCTGAAGAAAGAGGAATCTAAGATATAAAAGTAAAGAGTCAGTGTATTTTCAAACCAATTGTATATGCTAAGACAAACTAGTGTACCAATACTTAAGTAAGAACTTGCATGTTCTTTTAACCAAGATGCAAAATTCTGAGTATGCATACTCCATAAAATTATTGCATCACGTCTAAATCTTCCATTAGAGTCTTGTAGATGTTGTAGGTGCATGCTGCAATGGAAGCAAAACTATTAGCATGTTGGTTTTTAAAAAGGAAATGATAACTGAATACAAGAAGAAGAAAATGTCAGCAACTTACTCCACATAAGGATCCACCAAAGACATATTATAGATAACAACAAGATGGGCTATGTTCTTCTCCGTCTCAGTAAAAGTAATTGGAGTGGCTGCGGATATCGGACGACCCTCTAGAATAGACCTGATCTCATACTCAATATTTCTATCGGGGTTTTCCTCAACACTTGTTGTCTTTTTCAAGAACAAACTGCAGAACTGCATGCATTCTTCACTGAGATACGCTTCAGCAATACAACCCTCTGGTCTTGCAGGGTTTCACACAAAGTCCTTCAGAACTTTCATGTACCTGCATATAGTTAGCATTGAAGATTAACAAAAAAAGTTAATACTTAGAAAGTGTAAAGATATTAAATAATACTTGTCGTACCTCTCAAATGGGTACATCCAACGAAAATGGACTCGTCCACATAGTCGGACTTCCCTACCTAGATGCACTGTCAAATGCACCATGATATCGAAGAAGCTTGGAGGAAAGAATCTTTCAAACATGCAGAGAGGTTTCCATAATTTCAGTTTTCCGTTACTGAAATTGTCTCCATATCAATAACTCGTTGACACAAATGATTGAAGAATGCGCATAAGCGTATAATAGCTATCCTCAGGCCTTTAAGTAACAAACCTCTAATCGCGACCGGAAGAAGTTGTTGCATCAACACTTGGTAATCATGTGATTTCAGTCATGTAATCTTACAATCTTCTATTGTCATGCCCCTAGAAATATTAGAACAGTAACTATCCGGACCTCTGAAGTCAAATAGGCTCTTACAAAATATTTTATTTTCTGCCTTGGACAAAGACAAATGTGCTGCAGGAAGGTAAGTTATTTTTCCTTGTGTTTGAGGTTGCAAATCCTTCCGAATACCAAGCAGTTGCAGATCTTTTCGAGCGTTAAGACCATCCTTTGATTTTCCACAATGCAACAATGTAGAGACGATGCTCGCAGCGACATTTTTCTCTACATGCATAACGTCTAAATTATGCCTAACCGACAGCTCCTAGATAAAACAAAGACATATACGAAAAAAAGAAAGTTAAACAAAGCGTGAAAGTAGTATAAATTATGAAAAGATTGAAGTATTTGACATTAGAAACATACGTCGGCAACTTGAAAAAGATTGAGCATTTCTTCCATCTTGATAACTCTTCCTCATCAACTTCTACTTCTTCTTCATCTTCCTCTGATTCACTGTATTCATCCTCACTATCTGAGGATGATCCAACACAATCAGTCCTCTTCATCTTCCTTTTAGTTTCTTTAACATTTCCAAAATCATTCTTGTAATTTCTTAGCATTTGGTAAATGTTATGACCAGTCAAAATTCTACATTTTCTCTCATGCTCAGATTTACCATCAAACCATGCTTTATTTCCTCGATAAATATGTGTGGGTGCCAGATCCTTTCTATGGCACATATAAACATGCTTTATACTATTACTCAACCATATACTATATGTGTTTTTACCACAAATATGACAACACATTTTACCCTTTACTTTGCAACCTGCAAGATTTCCATATGTCGGAAAGTTACTTATAGTCCAAAGAAGCATTGCCCTTAGCGTGAAAGTAGATTTACTGAATGCGTCATATGTTAACTCTCCCTTGTTCCACAGATGGTTTAGATCCTCGATGTGGGGTTCTAAGTACACATCAATACTGTTTCCAGGTTGGGTTGGACCAAGAATCAGCAATGTGAACATGATGTTTTCCTCCTTCATACACAGGTCGGGAGGCATGTTATAGTTGACTAGCAAAATAGACCAACAACTATACCTACAATTCTTCATGTTGAACGGATTAAAGCCATATGTGGAAAGTCCAAGCCTTATGTTCCTTTTTTCAGCGGCAAAGGACGGGTATTTGTCATTCATTTGCTCCCACGTCACATAATCTACTGGATAAAAGCTTTTTCCATCGCTTCTCTTATTAGTAAAATGCCACCTTAAGTCCTTGGCCATTTCCTCATACCTGAATATTCTCTTGAGACGTGGGATTATCGGAAAGTACCTTAATACTTTATGTGGAACACCCTTCTTTACTTCACCGGTCTGCATGTTAATCTTCCATCGTGAACCTTGCATTTTGGACAATTGTCGAGCTTCTTGTACTTCTTTCTAAATAGACAGCAAGCATTTACACATGCATGGATCTTTTCATAACCCATATCAAAAGACTTCAGAAACTTCTTCACCTCGTACAATGATATGTGCAGTACATTATCCTAACATTTTTGGCAATGTCTCAAGCAGAAGATCGAAGCTTTTGTCAGACCAACCACTATGTGTCTTAAGCCTAAACAAAGAAACAATCGCCGATAGCTTGCTATAGTTTGCACAATTTGGATATAATGGCGTTTCTGCATCAGCTAGCTTTGCAAGGAACTCATCTTCATTTTTGTCCTCACACTCAACAACCTCACCTAAGTCACCCTTCCTAACCAACTCTTCATCTAGATGTTCAGCAGCTTGAAATAGCCCAAACATCTCATCGTTCCACTGACTTGCTTGGATTCTACCTTTAGCCCCTGAGTTCACTTCTCCATGATGATACCAATCCTTCTGCAAATTGTAAGTCCCATCCATTCCCCTTGTGATAAGATGATCAACAACAACCCTGGCTGAGTGACGATCTACATTACGACAGTCAATGCATGAGCATATGATCATGTCATTGTCTCCTCCAGCTGCAGGCACAACCCGTACGAAATTCCAAGCTCATCTCTCATGATCCGAAAAGGGAGTAGGAATGATGGTGAGATATATTTGGATAGCTTCAACCTGAGGGGAACGAGGTCCTCTAAGCCTCCAGTCTGTTTCAGAACAACAATCAACCATATAGGAGAATAGTTGAATCCCAAGCTGTCGAGGACCAGATGGCCCAAAAAACTGGAGAAGCTGTCCCAATAAAGGTGTCCACTGATCTAACCAGAAAATGCATATTGACCCATTACCAATCTGGCATCTGAATTGAGCAGCCAAAGCTCTAAGAAATAGAAGGGATCTCCACGTCCAAGATGTCTGCTTGTTCTCATCTATAATCCAGAAATTTCCATCCTTGATTCTGATCCATTCAACCCAAAGTGAGTCACAATTAGCAAACATAAGCCATATAAGTCCCAAGCATAGGATCTTGTCACTACAAGAAATGTGGGTATTAATAGCGGCTGTTAAATGCTATGATTCAACTACCATAGCGTTTCCTAAAACGCTCTGACAGCGCCCGTCATTATAGGTCGGACACTTTAGATAGCGGTTTTTGGCATTGCTATCATATCTTCATCTAATATAGCGGTTTTTTCGATGCAATCATATATTTTACAATAGCAATTATGTTTCGTTATTGAATATTTTATTCATAGCATTTCCCTAATTTTACTATAGCAGTCGATATATGTAATGATTTCTGCAATTTATTCCCATAATTGTTTTAATAAAAATTATATTTTAAATTAATATTTATTATTTATTTGGATAATTACACAATAAAAAAAATCGATAAAAAAAAACATTAAAAAGAAATAACCATATTTTATTATATTTTATATGCAACATGATACATGATACATAATACAAAATTACAAATTACAAATTACAAATTACAAATTATAAAGTAAATTTCAAAACTCATGTGGAGGCGGATTACAGAATTCTGAACCTTCTATAGCTACACCTCATGCTTTTATAATCTTCAAGCACTGTTGTCCAGAGAGATTTCTTATCGGAGCTTTTATAATCTTCATACATCCGTGCTAGCTTTCCACATTTTGACACTAGCGGAAACTGCAAATACACTCATAAATGAATACTCGTAGTTCTTCTAAAAGCGTTGCTAGGAATTTACTAGTACTTATAGATACACACACACAAGTAGAAAGATGCATAAACCACACATACAAATATTTCCGTAAACATATAGCCATACACGTCGCTACATGCTTACATAACCATAAGAAAGGTAATACACATAACTAGTCGCTGAATCTTTGTAGCTTAACACGTCTTAGTAGTTTAAGCAAGTAAACTAATGGGAACAAGTGAATACCAACTACACTTATCGTTTTCACATATCCAAAAAATTTCAAGCCTACACGAAATTATGCCTTGATCATTTATGTTCCTCATACCATCATACTAAGAACCACTAGCTAATTCCATCATTGTTCCTATGATGATAATCTTCATGGTTCTTCTCAGAGAGTCACACATATTCTCTGTCTCAACGATCAAACACATAAAAATGAAAAAAGGCGATACCAAACTCAGGAAGACAGCAAAGCATCAAAGAACAATAAAAAAGGCAATACCTTATGAAGATGGAACTTCACATCATCAACAACAACAGTGATATCACTTGACAGCCCTGTTTTGCAAAACCTGCAAATTCTGCATACAATGTATCCCTCAATCAAAATCACAGAACAAAAGGGATTTTGTATCATGGTTTTTCCTTGTATTCAAACTGAACATATTCTTTGGTCAAATTCTCTTCGGGATAACTTGATGTTGGGGGATGAAAATCAGGCGGTCCTAGTCTGCAATTTTTTGAAGACAGTATAAATCATCTAAGAAAGTAAATAAAGATGGAAAAGAGTCGCCAACATCAAGCATTAACAAGCGTTCCATCGACTTAGCCTTAAGGCGATACAATAGTGAAATCCCAAGCTACAAACCTGACCAGCAAAAGTCGGGATCAACTATAATGGCTAAATCCAAAACTAAAGTAGTTATAAGGTCAAAGAGGAATTACCGGGAATTCAGACCGTCCTTTTCACACTTCAACTTGTAGGGTGTCAACGGTGGTGGTCTCCTGCAGTAAACACAAGTATTCACAGGTCTTCAAGTGTATCAACATATAAAAAAAATGCTATACAAGCGTCTGGAACAACAGAATAACCACAACGGAATTAGAAAAGAAGAACACATAAACGACGAATTTAAGAAATCTCATGAGATCTGAGACAGTATAAACTTTAGATCGAACAAGATCTAGAAGAAGAATCAGACCATATTTTAGGTTGCAAACGAGAGAGAGATAGAGAGAGAGACCGAAATTAGGCGATGTGAGTGAGAATCGATGGTTGGATCCAAATTGCCGCCACGAGAGCATGGTCCATAGAGTCTCGGAGAGACGATAAAGAGAAGACGACTAGTCTTCTTCTTTTTTCACGACAAAAAGAAAAAGAGTAATCTACTGGAGAGAAAGAAAAACAGAAGAAGGAAGGGGTGAGATTTAGCCACATCATCAATCTAAGTGATCTCTCCTTATTGCCTTTCTACTTTTATATAGTTTTTAATGAATAATTTTTTTTATTTTGGAGTTTATGAGTTATTTATTTTACAATAAAATTAAATTTTTGTACTAATTTTTTTAAGGAATTTATAATGTTGTATTTCCTTTTTATTTTGTATTTTGATATGAAACAATAAATTATATTGTTTGTAAATAGAAAATAATATATTGCAAGTGTTGAATCATAAACCCTTACCCTTCAATACCCTAACCCTAACCCTAACCCTCCAATACCCTAAACACTAAATCAAATGTTTGTAAGATTGTAAATTTTATTTTAGTTAGAATTTTTTATTATATTATTTTATTAAAAATCGCCAAGACTTATAATATTATGAGATCCATATATTACATGTTTAGATTATGTTATACGTATTACACAAAAATTCATTGTACATATTCCATTGTAAATTGGGAAATGACAAAGAAATTTTATTTCACACAATAAACTCTATACTACAATTCCCTAAACCCTAAATCAAGTATTCAAGACTTAATTCTTCTTTTATTTAATTTTTTCAAAAACTTATATATTTCAAATCTTATTTATTTTTTAGGATTTTGGAATTTGGGTTTTAGGATTAATAAAATGATTAGATTAGATTTTTTTTAAAAAATCTCAAACCTCAAATCTCTAAACCTCTAAACCTCTAAACTTAAACCTCAAACCTCTAAACCTAAACCTAAACCTATACCTCAAACCTTATATTTCAAACTCCAAACCATAAATCAACATAACGTAAACCCTAAATCAACATAACCTAAACCCTAAACGCCAATGCCATAAACCCTAAATTTTTATTTACACATTAAAAGACAAATTTATTGTATATTCCACTGTTAATTGGGTAATTACAAAAAATTACATTTCACATAACCTAAACCCTAAACGCCAATGCCCTAAACCCTAAATCAAATATTCAAAACTTAATTCTTATTTTATTTATAATTTTAAAATTTTTATTTACACATTAAGAGACAAATTATGTTATACATATGAAAAAAAAAATTATTATATTTTTCATTGTTAATTGGGAAATTAAAAAAAACTTATATCAAACCCTAAACCCTATATATGAACCAAATTAAACTGAAAATTTCTTCTGTTTTATTTAATATTTTAAATTATGTGTTGTGTATTGTTAATTTTTATATTTATTTATTTTGTATAGCAATGACATATTTTAAAAAGTGGAAATATCTTATTGGAAAAAAACCATGAAATCAAAATCATGAAAACAAAATACG
This sequence comes from Eutrema yunnanense, assembly GCA_002933935.1. Lineage (NCBI taxonomy): Eukaryota > Viridiplantae > Streptophyta > Magnoliopsida > Brassicales > Brassicaceae > Eutrema > Eutrema yunnanense. The sequence goes on along the minus strand of PKML01043796.1, from coordinate 98,778 downwards.
TTTTTATAAAGATTCAAGTACTTAGAAGATAATGCACACATACAATCACAACATTCAATATACATAATGATTCCTGTAGTTTCAATAATTTGTATTTCAATAACATTTGCTTATTATAGCTACGTTTGTTCATAGGGCAAAAGAGAAATGAAACATTATTGATATTCAAAGTATTATAGAAGACCTAAATCACAAAGATACACAAGTACATAATAAAAAAAGATAAGTTGGTTAGATGTGGAAGCTGATCTCTTTAGCTTCTTGACATGTTGAATTCTCAAGATGTATACTTTACGGAGGGTACTGCATTGGTTTAAACATGGGAAAAGTCAATGCTTGTTAGCAACTTGTTGAATCACATAGAAGAAACACTAATAGCTTGATTGGGTCAATATATGATCGAGAGGTTTCCAAGTTGCTCTTTTGTCCATACTTTCTGCAACTCCTATATCCCCTTGTGATGTAATGGGGTTTTTCATTTCGAAGAAGAGGTAAAGAGTCACCCTGTTTCACAATGAGAAACCAAAATCAGAGATTCAAAACAGAAACATGACCAAAAAGATACGCAAGTCACTTTCTTTATCACAAAAACTTGAGAAGTTAAATCACAATAAAATGCAAAACCAACACGGATTGAATAGCTAGGCACCAAGGCTAAGATCCTTCTACAGATGGAAAAACGAATTGGAAGTCATACTTATAGAAGTAAAGATAGAACCTACAAACTAAACAAGAGAGGCACAATATTCTCTTCTAATAATACATAACAGCAGATCATTAGCTAAAGTCTTAAACCATTAATCCTTTATGGATATGCTTCTCAATTAGTGAAAATAATGTTAACTAATCACTTACTTCACGTATTTAATTAACCTTATCTCATGTTCAAACAAAGTCACAAATCTAATCAAGAGTCAACAAGTTTTACTTTCCATTTTTTGCCTACATAAACGACATAACCAGTACGAAATCTGGGCTAAGTTCTCTAAAACCCAAATAAATTACTCTTATTCACACAAAGTATTGATTAGAGTAAGAAGAATCATGGAGCTTACCTTCAGTGTAGTCTAGCTAGAGAAGATCAAGATACTGATCCTATTTGATTCCAGTCGCCTAGACAATCAATACAAAGTGAAAGCTTAGGTAAAGCTCAATACTTTATTATCTCTCTATAAGTTTAAACTAATCGAACCTAAACTTCGCTTAGATCAATTATAAATACAAATCTGTCAAAACATAGAGATACAAACCAAATAAATCAAAGATCAATTTTAAACGATTACTGTTAAAGAATCCAAATAATCACAAACCCATAGAGAATGTTCGCAATCGCATCTGATGAACGATCTTCAGAATCCATGGCCGCTGATTGCCTTGCCCCAAAATTGACTTCGGTTAAATCAAACGAGAAATTTTCCCAAGCACCGAGATATTACCTAGAGGAGATATGGCGAAAGAGTTCATCTTCAAGTAGAGCCGAGCGCTTCACCGAGCTCATCCTGCAAAGGAGCAAAATAATCGAGTGAGAGGGATCGAGACTGAGAGTAAGAAAGATCGCACTGAGAGTGAGAGAGATCGATACTGAGAGATTAACGGTTCCATCATAATTCGGTGATTAAACCCTAAAATCGCAGAAATTGAAATTCCCAATCGCTGAAACAGACAAAGTGAGAGGTTTTGAAGAACATCTTGCCGAGATTTGGGCCGGAAGGAGACACGGCAAGGCCCTTAGAGGAGATGTCGCAACTCAGTAGACGAGAGCCAGCGAATGAGAGAGTCACGGGCCACACGGCGGATCTCCATATTCAACCGACGAATGCTTTTATTTTCATTAGTGATTTCTCCGATTCTCTGGAGAAAAAAAAGTTGAAAGAGATAGAGTGAGAACTGAGAAGAGAGCTTGAGATTTGTGAAACGTATGAGAGGGAGAATGTAAACAAATTTGTGGCGCCCATTTTTTCACTAAGTACAAGAGGCGGGTAAAATTATTAGTTTTTCCGCTTTAACAATACATAGCGTTTTAGAAGTGATCAGTGTTATATATATTAAGTTGACCCAAAAGAGTTCAATTTTTAAATCAGACCAACCAAACATAGCGTTTCCATTTTTGGAAACGCTATTGAAAAGTATATCATAGCAAAACATCATAAAACGCTATATTATACTGCTATCAATACCTCAATTTCTTGTAGTGTGTTCCACATCTGAAATTTTCTAAACCCAAGACCTCCTTCTTCTTTTGGTAAGCACGTTGTTTGCCACGACTTTTGCCACATCTCTCTTGGTAATGTCTCCATTCCACATGAACCTAGAGTAAAGAGATTCAATTTTCTTGAGGCATCCCTTTGGAAGAGTGAAAGCTGAGATCCAAAAATTAACATTGTTGTAGATAACTGAGGATTTTAGTTGCTTTCGACCAGCAAAAGAGAGAGCCCGAGATTACCATGAGCTAAAGGGGTTGGTAATATAATCCACCAGAGCTCTGTAATCTAACAGTCTCAATTTTCTATACATAAGAGGGAGCCCAAGGTCACATATTGCCAATGAACCAAGATTGAATCCAAGGCTAGATAAGATGTTGGTTTCATTCTCGTTTAACCCCGCCGTGAAGAAATCGGTTTTATGCATGTTCATAGAGAGCCCTGAGGATTCGTGGTGTTTGGATGAAAGCCAATTGATCCACTATTATACTTGTGGTTTAGCATCTGAGAGAAGACTTCCATAATGATAACAAAGAGGTTGGGAGATAGTGGATCTCCCTGTCTCAGACCCTTTGTTCCTCTGAAGTAGCCGCACAACTCACCATTGATTAAGACATAGAAGGAGGTTGTTGTCAGACACATGTTTATTAGATGAATGAAGTGAGCAGGGAAATCCAGTGCTTTCAGAGTGTTAGTGACAAAGCCCATTCACTGTATCAAAAGATTTTTTCAAATCCACCTTCAGCATTGCTCTCTTTGAGATCTTTTTCCAGTTTGTAGCATTGTACTAGCTCTGTAGCTAACAATACATTTTCCACTAGCAGTCGACTAGGAATAAAAGCATATTGAGAGTTAGAGATGATATCAGGGAGAACATGTTTAAGCCGGTTTGGAAGCCACCTTGTAGACTGGGTTACAACAAGCAAATTGGTTTGAAGTATGCAATCTTTGTAAAATTTGTTTTCTTCGGGATTAAAGTTAAGATGGTGGAGTTCCATTGTTTGAGGATCTGACCTTAAGTGAGAAATTCAGAAACTGCAACAATCATGTCTTTACCGACTGTGTTCTAGTGAGAGATGAAGAATTCAGCTGGGTAACCGTCGGGTCCTTGAGCCTTGTTCTTAGGAAGAGCAAAGAAGGCATGAGTGATTTCCTTGGCTGTGAAGGGCGCCGAAAGCAGAGATGAGGCAGTAGGGGTGCATCTGTAGGGAACCAGAGAACTGATTTCATCAGGAGTGGACGTTGTTGGTGACACCTGACTCCTTAGCAGATTCTGATAATACAAGATAACATGCCGTTTAATCCCTTCAACTGAATCAACCACAATGTCATTATCATCAAGGTGGAAGTGAATCTGGTTTCGTGACTGCCTGGTTTTGATGGCTCTATGGAAAAAATCAGTGTTCATATCCCATGCATCATACCACTGTACTCTAGATCTTTGTTTCAAAAAAGACTCCTCCGCCTTTGCAAAAGTGTACCATTGTTTGTGAGCATCCTTTTCTTTTTGAGCCAAGACAGGTCCTAGGGAGGCTAGGAGTTGTTGCTGACATTCCAAGAGGTAGGAGTAAGGTTCAATAACTCTTTGTTCAATATTTGAGTAGTTTTGGCTGCTGAAAGTTCTAATGATGTTTTTGAGATGCTTCAGCTTCTTTGAGATACATAGCAAATGTGAGCCAGCAAAAGATATGGATTCCCATCAAACTTTAATCAGGTCATGGAATTCAGGATGTTGATTTAAAAGAGAGTTGAACTTGAAGGGCCTTTTCAACTTCAGATCCTGATCATCCAAGAAGACGCATCAAAGGTTGTTGTCATAAATTCTAGGCTCCCCAAAGACACCAATGGAATTCCAGAAAGATAGAAGCCAAAGATCATTTACCAAGATTATGTCCAACTTTTTTTTGCCACAAGACCATGATTGTGTTTGATGGTCCATGTGAAAGTATTGCCGCAATAAGGGAGGTCAGAAAATGCTGATTTTTGAAGACAATTGGAATTCTCTCATGCCATTGGGAGAAGAAAACTAATCAGCCGTGGAGTGTTCATCTGGAGAGAAAGTCTTATTGAAGTCTCCAATGACAGTCCTGCGATTTTGCGGTTTTGATAGAAAATAAAATTTCATGATTTTGGAGGGAAAACATAATTTTGTGGTTTGTGGGAAAATATGATTTTTGCTTTTTGGCGAGAAAACACGTTTTTGATTTTAGCAAGAAAATATTATTTTATGGTTTTGACGTAAAATATATTAAATGACTAAAAAGACATACTTTTGACTCCTTTTTTTTTAACAATGATACAAATTATAAAGTATGAGAACAACTACAATGATAATACTACAACTGACAACGTTATCCGTTTCTAAAGGATCAATGACCACGATAAACGATTCTCCCTTTGCACCAAGTTGAAAATATCCTTATAAGTTTGTCTCCACTAATCTGCTACAAAAATGGCATCAGATGAGAATCAACTAGAGGTTAGAGATTGAAAGTTCATATTTGCAGTTATATCTATACGTTCGAGTATGTATGTGCATAAAGTAAATAACACATAGAGTTTTTTAACGAGGTTCGGTTTTCCTACATCCCCGAGACCTAGTCCAGAACGAATCTAATAGAACAAGATTGCAATTACAATTGCGTATGATATCCAGCACTACGGTGTCTATTATTCTTTTCTAGATGAACAATATATGAAAACAGTATCAAGCCACGCATGACTTGACTACCACCCGGCATCACCGGTGCAACACCGTTTCCTCAACAGCTGCAGAATCCATAGACCATAATCACCAACAGATCTACAAATCTCGTATGGTGGGACAACGCCACACACATATGTGCCTGTCTCAATAATATCCTAGGCGTGTCAAATCTTTATGAGACCACTCTTGATATTTATAATGATAAATCAAATCCTTTTTCCTAATTCTACACAACCTAAGAAAAGACCAATTTCTTTTTCTCTTTAAGCCTTCATTTTCCTATTTGATATCTTCCTTTTTGCTTTGATATCCTTGAGTTGTTGATTGTAGACTTTGACTTCATCTCGGACTAAGTTGTCCAACTCAGCTATACGACCCCACGCCAGCTTTCCTCTCTACAATAGCATTCCTTTAGTTTTTAGACTCTTATGATACGTCATGTGATTCTGTGATTCATGTCACAACTTATGTATCACATCTGACCAGCATATGTATTATGTTTGTTCCAACAACTTATCCAATTCTGTTATGACAACTTCACAATCCAGTCAGCACAAAACACTAACAGAGATCACTTATTTTTGCACTTCGAGTTCACCCAATACAAGAATACAAGCGATTTCCGACGGCCTTTTCCGTCGGTTCCAGCTCGTCGGAAATTAATATCTGTCGGAAATCCGTCGGACTATTCCGACGGAAATGGATCTTCGGAAAAGGGTCAGAAAATTTTGACGGATTACCAACGGCGACGTTTCCGACGGATATTCCGACGGATCTTATGTTGGAATAAAACGTCGGAACGCAGTCGGAAACCTGTCAGATATATTTCCGACGAGATTCCGACGGGGCATAATTCCGACGGCTATTCCGACGGATGTTAGGTCGGAACAAAACGTCGGAACGCCGTCGAAAACCCGTCGGATATATTTCCGACAGGTCATAATTCTGACGGCTATTCCGACGGATATTAGGTCGGAATTAAACGTCGGAAATCCGTCTGAATGACGTCGGAAATATTTCAGACGGAATTCCGTCGGATATTATTTCTGACAGATTTCCCGACGGATTACTTTCTGACGGATATTGGATTTGAGTTTCTTTTTTAAATTATTCAATTAATTATAATTTAATAATTATAAATAAATAACTGAAATGAAAAAAAAAATTTTAAAAGGAAATTAATTAATAAAAATTCATTATCATAATAAAAAAAATTCATTACACAAACTATTTTAATGTTAAAAAAAACATTATTAAACGGCTGGAGAGTTGTTGTCATCGTCAGGGTTGTTAGGACGAAAGAGATGGGGGAAGACGGTCTGCATGATCTTCTTAAGCTCGGTGTGTGCGGACTTTAGCTCGTCGACCTCCTCGTCACGATCTTTCACCGTTTGGGTGAGCCTCTCGATCTCGTCTCTGTACCCCGATGGAAACCGAGGAAAGGAAGAAGACGATTATTGGGTAGGAAGCCCGCCTAACCCAGCGAATCGACCTTTGACTTTCCGAGTTTCCTATGAAAATAAAACATCAAAATAATGTTAGTAATGAAATTTAGAAGAAAAAAGATAATTGAAAACAATTAGAAACTTACATTGAGGACAATGTCGTTGATCTCTTCCCGGGGTAACTCGTTCGAGAACGACGACCCATCGAGAGTGAGCTGCGAGATTCCAACTTCTTGTTCCTGATCCACATTCTTCTTCTTGCACTTCGCAACGAGCTCACGCATGTCGGGATCCTGTATCACACCAGTTTTTTTGTTGGTGTGCCTCTGCTCGATCAGTTTGAGGTAGTCGGGAGCTACGCCGTCTCTCTTCTCCTGTAAAATTGTTAAGTAAATAATAATAGAAACGAAATTAATAATTAAAAATTGAAATTAGACTTACCATTTCCATTGCATCTCGTTCGACGATCTTTACGCCGCCGTTGTGAATGTACATCCCCTTCCCTCCTCGTTCGCTCTTCCGGTTCTTCGTGTTTGTTTCAGAGAGTTTCTTCGTCTTCGACTTGCTCCAATAATCGCAGAAGCCCTACCATACGTCGTCATCGAGGTCCTTCGGCTTGTCCTTGCCGTGCTTTCACTTCTGCTTCCACTCGTACATGTGGTTCGAGTACGAAACCGCAGCGTACTTGTCGAATTGGGCAAGTACTTCCCTCGTAAGGGAATGGTGCCACGTGAATTCTTGCTATATTTTTTTTTAAAAAAACCGTAAGTTAGTATTCGAAATTAAAATTTACAAAATGAATGAAAAAAAAATACAAATCGAAAATTTACTTACCACGAAACTACGGTGCCACAACTCCTTCTCGTCTTTCGGCATTTCCGAGTACTTCTTGTGCGGTTTATCCAACAAGTTGTGGAGCATCCGCAAGATCGACTTGGTTATCTCAGGCGACAACTTAAACCTGAAAACATTTTAAAAAGGAATTTAGTTCGTTTAATTAGATTCAAAATCTTAAAAAATTGAAATTATAATCAAAAATTCACTTACCAAGTCCCTTCCTAGAACATCGGGTCGAAGTGGATGCAATGGCCCCGGTTGGGCTGTTGGACTAGTTGCTCGATGCTAATATGGCTCCGATCTTCGGATTGTTGTGACTCTGGGACTTGAGTTCCCGAGCACGTTGCGTCACGAGGCGTAGGCCGAGAACCCCGGGAACGGCGGCCTTGGGAGCCGCCACCCAACTGTAGTGCGTCCTCATTATTCATACGGGAAAATCGTTAGTACATTGAAATCTAAAATTCAGAAAATTCCTGAAATTTTCCGAAAAATGCAAAATTTCCTAAAAAATTTAAAATTCCCGAAAAATTAAAAAATTTCCCGAAAATTAAGAAAATTTTCCAAAAATTCAAAATTTCCCGAAAAATTAAAAATTTACGGAAAATTTCAAAATTTCCCGAAAATCCCAAAAATTTCAAAAAATCATTAAAAATTCAAAAAATTCCTAAAATTTTCAAAGATTCCCCAAAATTCAAAAAAATTACAAAAATTCCCAAAAATCAAAAAAATCCTAAAATTTCAAAAAAATTCGAAATTTTTTTTTAAAAAATGTTTTTTATATAATTATACAATTTTTTTTATAAGCACGTTTTTATATAATTCTAATAATATTGATACTAAATCGTTTTTACAAACTTATAAATTACTAAATCTAAAATTATAAATTACAAAAACTTTTTTAATTAGTAATAAATTCTGAAAAATTCAATTATAATTTTCTAAAACCCAAAAGATACAAAAACGTTTTTTAAAATTCTAAAAATATATAAAAACGTTTTAAAACATTTTTTCTAAAAATCAAAGAGGTTTTGCGTCCGTGCTTCAATTGGAACGCATCAGTGTTATCTTGACAGTACGGGCACGATAACCTTCCGTGAGTTGTCCATCATGATAACATGCCATATGCTGAAAAATCGCTAATGGTCCACATAAGTACCGACCGCATGATGAAATTCTGGTGACAAGAAATATCAAACGCCTCAACACCTTGGTCCCATAACATTCACAGCTCATAAATCAATGGCTGCAAAAACACATCGAGTGATCTCTTCGGATGCTCTGGTCCAGGAACGAGAATGCTAAGGAACAAGAACTCCCTTCGCATGCACAAAGATAACGGCAAATTGTAAGGTGTTACAATTACTGGCCACAAAGAATATTGCATGCCGTGCTTCCCAAAAGGGTTGAAACAATCGGTACATAATCCAAGGTATACGTTCCTCGCCTCATACGCAAAGCTGTGATACGTAGATTGAAAATGTTTCCATGCTCATGCGTCTGACGGATGAGCGATTTCTCCATCCGTTGTATGCTCTGCATGCCATCTCATTGATCCCGCTATGCGCTCTGACTGATATAACCTCTTCAATCTCTCTGTTAACGGCAAATACCACATCCGTTTATATGGCACTAGCACTCTTCCACCTGTTTCTTTATACCGAGGTTTGCGACAAAAACAGCATGACAAACGGTCTGCATCCTCTCTCCAGTATAGCATACAATTGTCGATGCATACATCTATAATCTGATACGGCAATCCTAGACCTTGAACAAGTTTGTGTATCTCAAAGTATGATGCCGATGCAAGATTATCTTCTGGCAAAATATCTTTCACAAAATCAGCGATTGCATCCACGCATTCCTCACTCAAATTGAAATACGTCTTTATACCCATCATCCTAGTTGCAGTTGATAAAGGGGAATGTCTACCTCTACACCCATCATATAATGGATGTTTAGCAGCGTCTAGCATATCAAAGAATCTTCGAGATTCTAAGTTAGGTTCTTCTCCTCAATCTCCATACTCAGCAACCGATGGTATACTTTCACGAAATGCATCTTTCACCATCTGAACATGACCTACAGTACTTTCTACTTCCATTGTGGGTTCTTCTAAGCTAGCATTATCCACAATATAATGTTCACTAGTACTAGCATAATTATCTACCATTGTATCATTTTCTCCATGATAATACCAAATCTTGTAACCCGGCATAAACCCATGACAATAAACGTGTGACCATACTTCCTCTATCACGATTAATCTACGATTCCCACAATTCTTAAGAGGACAGTAGATTTTACCAGTTTTTTTTGCTTTCTTATGATTACCTGTAAATGCCATGAATTCATGCAAACCTTCTCTGAATTCTTCCGTAACTAGGCCCGTGTCTGGAATTTGATGAGGGTTGTCCATCCATGAACGAAAATAATTATAAGGATCTGAAGAAGACATTTTCGTAAGGAATTAGATCAGAGAGTTTTTTTTTGTGTTTGTAAATGAAAGGGTGGATACGTTTTTATAAGGAAATTGTGCGCGTTTTTCGACAGATTTCCAAAGATATTATCGATGTCGGCAACCATGTCGGCAACATCAGTATTTGTCGGAAATCCGTCAGAAAATTTCCGACGGATGGCCGTCGTCAGAAATCCATCAGTAACGATGTAGGCAACATCAGCATTTGTCAGAAATCCGTCGGAAGTTGTCCGACGGATAGCCATCGTCGGAAACCCGTCGGCAACATGTCGGCAACATCATCATTTGTCGGAAATCCGTCGGTAATGTCCGACGGATTGTTGTCGTCGGAAATGTCCGACGGATTGTTGTCGTCGGAAATCCATCGGAAATTTCCGACGGATTTCCGACGGATAATACGTTCGCCCAAATCCCGTCGGAAATCCATCGGAAATGGCCCTGTTTTCTTTTAGTGACCTCTCACATCGGAACATGACCTACAGTACTTTATACTTCCATTGCGGGTTCTTCTAAGCTAGTGTTATCCCCAATATATTGTTCACTAGTACTAGCATAATTATCTACCATTGTATAATTTTCTCCATGATAATACCAAATCTTGTGACCCGGCATATACCCATGACAATAAATGTGTGACCATACTTCCTCTATCACGATTAATCTACGATTCCCACAATTCTTACAAGGGCAGTAGATTTTACAAGTTTTTTTGGCTTTCTTATGATTACCCGCAAATGCCATGAATTCCTGTAGACCTTCTCTGAATTCTTCCGTAACTAGACCCGTGTTTGGAATTTGATGAGGCTTGTCCATCCATGATCGAAAATAATTATAAGGATTTGAAGAAGACATTTTCGTAAGGAATTAAATAAGAGAGTTTTTTTTTGCTGTGTTTGTAAATGAAAGGGTGTATACGTTTTTATAAGGAAATTGTGCGCATTTTTCGACGGATTTCCAAAGATATTATCGATGTCGGCAACCATGTCGGCATCATCAATATTTGTCAGAAATCCGTCGGAAATTGTCCGACGGATGGCCGTCGTCGGGAATCCGTCGGTAACGATGTAGGCAACATCAGCATTTGTCGAAAATCCGTCGGAAGTTGTCCGACGGATAGCCATCGTCGGAAACCCGTTGGCAACATCATCATTTGTCGGAAATGTCCGACGGATTGTTGTCGTCGGAAATCCGTCAAAAATTTCCTATGGGTAATGTTTTCCAACGGATAATACGTTCGCCCAAATCTCGTCGAAAATCCGTCGGAAATTTCCGACTGAATTATTGCCGTCAGAATTTTCGTCGGAAATGGCTATGTTTTCTTGTAGTGACCTCTCACATCTGGAATAAAGTACTCTCTCGGTTTGGACAGCCCCTACACTCTTTTGCTGATTGGTCAAGTCTCATTACATGGATGTCTTCCTCTGGAACTTTCAGCATCACGCTAAAGAGACTAGCAACTCAGACATTGATCTTCCATGTTTGGAAGGAAAGAAACAACAGACTACACAATCTGGTTTCAGCTCTTCATATGGTAATATTCAAGCAAATAGATTGAATCATACGAGACTCTATCCTTGCTCAGATCACCCGGAAGTCATTCATGGATTTGCGTGCCCAATGTTTCACACATGAATAGTATCTTCTATTAGTTTATATCCAAATCTTTTACCAGTTATCAACTATCTTTTTATTTTTTTGGGGCCTTTTAGTAATTTTTAGCTCCGCCGAACAATTTGTAAAGAAAATCATTCCAGTTTTTTATAAATAAAATTCACATTTTATCAAAAAAAAAAGAGACAATTACGAGAATAAGCGGTTTATTATTAATTCATCGAGTTTCAATGAAACCCTAAAGCAATAAGTTTGAAACCCTAATTCCTTACATATAGAACAAGAAACATAGAATTAACACAAACAAAGCGACATAAATAAAGCAAACTTTCAGATGAGGATGTGATATTATCGATTAAACGACTTCATCTGCATGCACCCCTAAAGATTATGGTTAATATGCCTCCTAAAAGCAGATTCATCCATCATGGATTATACGTACAAGACGAAGAGCTTCAAAAATAACTTGAGCCTTGATAAGGTGGTGGTATATATCTATCAAAGCGGAAGAGATTCAACGTCAACCTCGGGCTCATCAAATATGCTAAACAAGATATCGAGACGTGCCCTATCAGCTTTCTCAATCTCATCAAAACTCGAGAGATGATGTTGTTGCTTCTCCACGTTCTCGTGAACAAGATCAAGACGGATGCGTGCAGAAGAAGAAAGAGCAAAGTGATTGGCGAAGAGCAGGAGGATCATGATGCAGATGCAGATGGTGAAGCTGATTCTAAAAGTATTCGCCATTGTCGAAGAGAAGCTCGATTGGGGTTTTAGATTTTTTTGTTGTTTTTGTTGTTGTTGAAGTTCGAAAAAGCTTGTTGTGGATTTAGTTTGTGATTTGTGGGAGCCTGTATGATTGTTTATATACACCTCAATTTTTTTGCCCCTTATTTACTTAGGAAACAAAATCCTAATTTACTTATGAAAAAAGGATTTCGTGTGTAAATTGGAATAGGGTTTTATAAATGAGTTTTAAAAGAGTTTATAAATGAGTTTTTAATTCAAAACTAATTGGTAATTAGTGGATTGATCTCAACTTCCGATGTGTGATATTCTCACATGCCTCATTAAGATAATGATCGTCTAGCCATTAATCTCGACAATATCCTAGTATAGGATTAATTTCGGGTTAGATCGGCCGGACTAATTCAGATCGGACCGATTTCGGTTAAGATCGATTGGGCCTCTTTCGATGGGCCAGATCGATTTCGGTTCGGATTGTGCAGTGTGTGTTCGGGGCTCTGATATCAAATTAAGTTTCGTGAACTTTCAACTCAAAACCAATTGACAATGAATGGATTGGTCCAAATCCCTTATATATTACTCAATATCGCTCCCAACTTCCGAAGTGGGATATTTTCACACCATTAACAACTCGTTCTAATCTTTCTTTTTTTTTGTTTTTGTTGAATCCAATGTTAAATTATATTCAAAAAGAAAAATAATGTTTTTACAACTTTAATTGAACATTTTTGATCTTAAAACAACATATTCTTAAGTTTGTCTTGTAAAGAACCAAGTTCTCAAGCCATCCTCATACCTCATATCCCCGTTGCTTCTAATCGATAATAGCTGATTTCGTATGTTTTTGTCAATCATCTTCATGAGTTGAAACATTGTTGATGGTTTTTCCCCATGTCGTCGATCATTCATTTCTCTACATATCGAGTGAACCGAGATTTGGAAAGCATACCTTATCAAGTAGGAGGTGGTGCGGTACTTTGCCGGATTAATCATCAAATTCGTAACATTTCCCCACTCATACACAAATTGGTTCTTCAATAATCCTTTTACCAAGGGCTCCCAAACTTTCCTCGTATACGAGCAAGCGAAGCATAAATGGTCCCTTGTCTCCATCGGGTCATCACAAAATACACAACTAGTGATAGCATTCGCACCCCAATTCTTGACCCTATCTCCCGTTGCTAATCTGTTGTGGGAAGCTAACCAAGTCATAAACGAATACTTAGGAGTAGCTTGAGAAAACCAAACCCCTTTATACCAATTCACCCCTGGTCTGGCTGTCCGGATTTGTCTCCAGGTTTCTTTCGAAACGAATTTTGATGAGAATTGGCCGTTTTTGCGCTTCCACTTCGCTACGTCTTCTTCCGTGAGGGTTCTCCTTTGCCGAGTCTGTTCTATCTCCAACTCGACATCGTTGAGCAGAGGTTGCCGATGTCGTCTTTTTCTTACCATATCTAGTACCTCTCCAACCATGGCCTGCTTCGCAACCCCCATATCCAGGAATCCGCGATCACCTAGTCTGTCATAGAGACATCCCAATCTACACTAAGAATCATACCAGAAATATGTGTTATTCCCACTCTTTACTTCGACTATATGGAAGCTCTTCGCTAAGCCTCTATACTTTAAAATCTTCTTCCACATCCAAGATCCCAATAAAGTAGTTTCTTTAACCGGCCAGAAAGATCCACTCCAAATTAGATGCCTCTTCACCCAATTAACCCACAAAGATTTCTTATCCGAAAGTATTCTCCATATTAACTTCAAACAACAGACTTTGTTCGCTTCTTCAATGGACCTCAGCCCTAATCCCCCTTCTTCCTTTGGAGTACGGACATCTTTCCATGCCACCTTAGCTTTTTTTGGGTTCAAAACTGGTCCCGACCATAGAAATGCCGAGCAAAGCTTATATATCTCTTGAATACATGCTTTCGGCAACCGGAAAGCAGAGATCTAGAAGTTAGTGATACCGAATATTACCGAGCGAATCAATTGTAAATGGCCTGCGAAAACTCGTTCTAATCTTTCAGAACTTGTTTATAAACTGTTTTGGATTCATTTAACTATAGACCATCTAAAATCATTTACAATCTCTTCTAAATCCATCTTAATCGAGTTTCAATGAAACCCTAAAGCAACAAGTTTGAAACCCTAATTCCTTACATATAGTACAAGAAACATATAATTAACACAAACAAAGCGACATAAATAAAGCAAACTTTCAGATAAGGATGTGATATTATCGATTAAACGACTTCATCTGCATGCACCCGTGAAGATTATGGTTAATATGCCTCCTAAAAGTAGATTCATCCATCATGGATCATACGTACGAGACGAAGAGCTTCAAAAATAACTTGAGCCTTGATAAGGTGGCGGTATCTGATATATCATGGTTTTTACCCTGTTTAAGCCATGATATAAGTCTTTTTATAGAGTCTTTTCTAGTGTTTTGGAGTCTTTTAGAGTCTTTCACAGGTTATAGCACGTTTGGAGCTTAATTGGAATTATTGGAGCTTTTCTGGAGCATTCTGGAGCGAGACTGAAGTCTGATGACTAAGAGCCCGATCTGAGCACCAAGCATCGATCGATACCCCCTGGTATCGATCGACACTCATCGAGATTTCATGGGCCGCGACTTGTTATGAAGTCTTAGAGAATTGCAAAAGCGCCCAGAAGACTTTGATAATTACAAGAAGGCCCCAAATCGTGATTTAGGTTATAAATAGGATTTTACAGCAATTGTTTAGGCTATGCTTTATTTTTGCTTTAGTTTAAGAGAGATTTTTGGTGAGAGACAAGTCTGTTTTCCCTTCGTCCGAGATCAGATCTCAAAACCTTGTTTCTCTTTCTGATTT
>PKML01043796.1:0-53778 GCA_002933935.1 Eutrema yunnanense | reverse complement strand
ATATTTTTAATAAAAATATTTGGTGTGCTGTTGTGCATATGTGACAAGTACATTACTTAAAACTTTTTGGAAAATAATAAAACCATAAAATTATTGTCTCCTAATATTTGTTAAAATCCATGGAAGACATGATATTTCTCATACTTGAATTAAAGTAAATAATGTCCAGCGAAAAAAAAATGAGAAAAGAGTCCAAAGTCAACAACAGGCATGACACGAATGTTTCATATTGATGCATGCCTCTCTATATCTTCGAGAGATGAGATTAGATGTTTTAAACTAGAATTTGTACCGTAGGGAGGAGGCAACGCACACTTACAAAGTGAAAAAAAAATATGAAAGACTAAATTATAAATAAAAAAGTTCAACTCCATTTTGGAGTTGAAAATGGAGTTACTCCATATTTGGAGGAAAAAATGGAGTTACTCCATATTTGGAGGAAAAAATGGCATTTCCTCATTTTGCAGTTAAAAATGGAATAGGGTTGGAGATGATTTTACTGCAAAATGGCATTTGGAGTAGAAAATGGGGTAGGGTTGGAGATGCCCTAAGTGTGGATGGTCATGTGTGGATAATACTTTACTGATGGTCATGTGCGGATGGTCACGTGTGGATGGTCATGTGTAGATGTAGTTCTTGATATTTACAAGTAGATTTCTTGTTTCACATCAAAACTATAGCAAAATGGATCTTAAAATGTTGGAAAAATAGAATTATCATATATTGTTTCCAGAAAATTTATTTTATGTCTTTCACATTATAAAAAAAATAGAAAACAAATCAAGTGGGGTAAAAGAGAGAGATGTGAGAGAGATGATTTATTGGTTTAAGGTGAGATGTGAAAGAGAGAGATGTGAGAGAAAGAGAGAGATGCATAAGAGAAAAAGAGAGATGAAGAAAAAAGAAAATTAACATAAGGACAAAATTGGGTTTTCATACCCATGAACAGGACAAAAAGTGCCTTAAGAGTCAAATGTGTTTTTTTGTAACAAAAAGTGGCAAATGTGTCTTTCAGTGTAATTCACCATTACTTTATTCATTGACATATAGTACCTCTTTTATTGGCGCATATCATAAATATTGTAGTCCAATATATTGATTTTCCCTAAGTATTACTAAATTTTTGTTAATTAACTAGATATAAAACATAACTTTGTTTTGTATAGTTGAGTAGGATATGGGATTTGAGGAATGCGAACGACTTCTTGTATAGTGCGATTTAAAAGTTTGTCTATCAACTTCACAAGCAAATTTTCTCATTTTGATTCATGATTCGATTATTTTAGAAGATTCGATATTTTTTTACTTTACAACATCTTTTCATTCTGATTTTTGACTCGATTATTTTTAGAGATTCACTATCTTTTTTCTACTTCACAACAAAATTTCTCATTTTGATTCATGACTTGATTATTTCTAGAGATCCACTATTCTTTACCCCACAAAAAAAATTATTATGATTCATGATTCGATTATTTTTTAGAGATGTACAGGTTTTGCACTTCTCACCATGCTTTGGGGTTTTAATGTGGTGACACTAGAAAAAGAGTTGTTCGAAAAAATTTGACCATTTTCATTTTAACTGTAATTTTTGTTTCCACTTTTGTAGATAATTGTTGGAGTTATCCAGTGACAGATATGTTTAGCGCTATGCGTATCATCACCAAAGAAGATGATCATTTTCGCACATTCAGTGCGAAGTATCTCACATTCTATGCTTCTCCAATGCTGCGAGCTATTGAGAAAGAAGAAGGTAAAACAAAGGATAAACACTACTGCCACGGACTCTCTCTTGCTTGGGGTCTAAGGTTTATTCAAGATAATGGTGTGCCAGAGGAGGATCCTAGAGATGCAGAGAATGATTTCAGCTGTATTACCGATCGTCCGGAAGAAAATTCTTCAGTCATCTACAAGATTGGTAAAGAAGTGGAAGTGCGAGTATCAAACAAGTTAAAAGACTTGTATGAGATGCTATTCTATCAACCAGTTGCGGCATATTTTTTTATTTTTATCCCGAAGTCGATAGAATTGGCTCATGAATCTACGAGGGACCCAAAAGTGAAGAGTCTGAATTGATAGGAATACATGATGTGCTAACTACCGCAGATAGAAGAGTGGATGAAAAATTGGTGGCGATTTGTAAGTCGAGCCATGGGGTGAAAAAAGGGGAAGGAGACTACATAAAAGTATCACTCAGAAGAATGATTTTAGGTACCGGACTAGATAACGAAATAGAGTTTGCGTCCTTCCTACTTCGCAACTTTACATGTCCAATAATACCAAGGCCTCCAGAATCAGGTTTGCTTTTCATCTTACCATCCAAATTTCTGAAAATTTTCTTGGGAAAATCTTACAAAGTTTGTTTCCGTTTGATGTGAAATAGAGAAAGAGCAAAAGAAAAGGAGAAACAAAACTCATGCTCCTGATGTTCTGAACAAATCAGAATTAGGTTTTGCTTTCTATCTATCATTTTTGCTTATCAACTTACTGTCTTGAAAATCTGATAAAGTTATGTTTCTTGATGCGAGACAGAGAGAGATAACAAGAAAAAGAAGACAACCCGTTACTCTCATTCCAAAACTGCTCCTCCTGTTGAGACCAAACCAGAATGGGACATTCGCCAAGCTTCGAGGCTCAGAGGACCTGAGGCTCAGTAGAATATCGGATTTGAGGAATGCGAACGACTTCTTGTATAGTGCGATTTAAAAGTTTGTCTATCAACTTCACAAACAAATTTTCTCATTTTGATTCATGATTCGATTATTTTAGAAGATTCGATTATTTTTTACTTCACAGCATCTTTACATTCTGATTTTTGACTCGATTATTTTTAGAGATTCACTATCTTTTTTCTACTTCACAACAAAATTTCTCATTTTGATTCATGACTTGATTATTTCTAAAGATCCACTATTCTTTACCCCACACAAAAATTTTTTTATTATGATTCATGATTCAATTATTTTTTAGAGATGTAAAGGTTTTACACTTCTCACCATGCTTTGGGGTTTTAATGTGGTGACACTAGAAAAAGAGTTGTTCGAAAAAATTTGACATATATAACAGGGCTGATTTGAGATAAAAAAAAAGTACGATAAGATATTCTTCTGATATTTTTTCATTTAGTCATGTTAGAGTATGGTTAGAATTATACTTACGGTTAGACATTTTTCTATTACAGTTTGCTAATGTGTTCTAGAATTATCAAATTTTATTGTGAATATATAATACAACAAGTTTAACATTGCACATGGTCCATCAAATCTCTTTGAAGTTCTAGAGTAAATAACTTAATATGAATTCAATGCTTGTATTTCGGCTAATTTTTCAAATATGATTCATCAACAGTATATTTCTTAAACTTATTAGTAAATGATGAGGTAGAACATTCTTTAATATGTCTATTACATATATTACCGAGAAGTGCAGCTTGACTCCCTTTTTCTTCCACATGGCTAGAATTTTAAAAGTCACCATGAAATGGAATATCAATTTTTTCAGTCAGAACTACCACATTCGACATGTGCAACCTCATTACCTTTCGGTAAAATGGGAGCAGGTCCTTGGATCTTCTCGTCATAGTACACATTCTTATGCCCATAATTCTACAACTCTTCTCCTAGCTCCTCACTAGATAAAATAATGCTTTCTACTTCACTCAATTTCATTTAATTTGTGTTTCTATTGAATATGGCAATGTTGATTCTAAAATAAACATAAGTAGATGATGTCTGGTAAACATAAATATGGATCTCCTAGAATCCGAAGTTTTCGTTGTCTCCAATTATCACGCTTTCCTCCAGACACTGAGTATGGTAAGTGTAATAAATTATATGTTTTAGTATACTCGAGATGATGTCTCAGACTTCATTTGTCTTTGGATAAACAGTTGTATCGAAATCTGTTTTTTTTTCCAACAGTTATATCGAAATCTGGTGGTGGACAATATATTGGATATGCTTATCTTGGATACATAGTACAAGCACATATCATCTTTATCTTGGATACATTATACATTAAAATTTAGAGAATTCTCTCAAATTTTTTTACCTTTATGTAAAAATAAAACGTTACCTTTATGATTTATCTCTCATATCATAAAGTGTCACGAATGAGGATAGGCGACAATCATATGTTGCATCGACCATCGAGCCACCCTTGTACTCTGAAAGATCGTCTGCCTCTGTTTAGTGTTGTTTAGTGCTTTTTTGTTTGGCTCGATCTTGCCTTTGTAGCAGGTGGCTTAGAATATTTGGAACCTCCCTTTAGGAGGTTGTAGTGGGATGGTTCGGGTGAAATTCAAAGGAAAAAAAATCAAAATACAAATGTACGTCAATGTTTTGTAAAGGATTTGACAAAATTTTAATAAAGTCAACTTAATTTTGGTAGTAACTATGTAAAGTCAAAATTTAAATAAAGTCAAATTGGTTATTAAATATAGTAAGGATCATGCACAGTAGGGCATGAAACAGATCGGTTGACTTGTAAAATTCATATCTCTCAATTCTGAATCGGCGTTGTTGTGAATCCAATTTTTCCGGTTGCTCTGATGAATCAAGATTCCAGAAAAAAATTGGTTTGTAGCTTGATTCCTTCAGGTTTAGTTGGAATAATTATTTGAACTCACATATGTCCGAATCGCGTATGCTGGGAATCACTTGACTTGGAAATTGAATAACTTTTTCATCTGAACTCAGATTGGACTGATTCCACTTCGAGGACTGCTCTAGTTGAGGTGAGAATATAGGACAGTTGAGCTGCATCATCTTGGGCTCGTAGTCGTCGTCTTTTGATTTGATGACCGCATCACGGCTCCTTAACAGCGTTTGATCTCATGTATGTTATAGCACGAAATTAAAAGTTTAAGTATGAGATTCAAAATATTAAGAAGTTGATGTATGTTTTAGCACCGGTTACAAATTCAGGTCGGAAAAAGCCTAATTTCCGAAGTTGACATATGTTTTAACACCGGTTACAAATTCAGGTCTGAAATTAACATTTTTGAATAGTTGAAATATGAAAAAGCCAATTTCCCTTTGAGATGCTTAGGACAAATTAAAATCTTATTGCTAGACAAATCACATAACTGCAATGTCTATTTCTTCATATATATAACAAAAAAAACCCCAATAAAACAGACACTCACTCTAACAGTAACTCTGTTTCTGAAAAAGACCCATAACAATATTTTGGGACTTTCATTTCTTTTCTCTCTGTTTCTTCCTTTCCACAACGCCAACTGTTCTGTTGTTGCCGCTTAGCTTCGAATGCAGCACCATCGTTAAGCATATCATTAGCATCAGTCTCCATTCCAAGCTTCGAAAGCGCTAAAGCCTGCAAGTAAAACGCAGTAGGCCACTCCGGTATACACACTTGAGCTTGCATTGCGTCTCTCAGCTCAAGTTCTAGTTGATCCGTCATCAAGTAGGAGAAAGCCCGTCTTGCGAAAACCGTGGCAGATGGAACAGACATCATCACCACCAACTGGTAACAAACAAAAGAACTATCAGCGTTTAGAATCATGGGTTTGTTTGATGTTTTTACGGTTAATGTTTTTACCTTTGAATAGCATTCAATCGCGTTCTTGAAATCTTTGTCTCTGAAAGCAATGTCTCTGAACTTCTTTGTGTTGAGCATTTCATGTACTTGTTGTGTCCATTCTTGAAATGAAAGCTGTCGAGAGACAGATTCAGACAATAGCAGCACTTGAAAAATCAATAGAAGTTTGGGATGGAACGACTCGCACCTGTTGGTTTATTCGGTTTTTCGGTTAGTTTGGATTTTAGAAATCCTATCGAAATTAACCGAAATAAATTACGGGTTCGGTTAGAATTAATTAGGATAAAACATAAACCATGTCAAGTCGAATTAATTAAAAACAAAAATTCAATATCAGATTTACTTTTGTGCTATTTGTTATACTATCCAATATTCTCAATTTATCTTTATTGACTTTTAAAAAAAAATATAGATGGCAGATTTACATGAAGACCCTAATTCCGGAGAACTCAAACATTATCTCACGACCAACAACATTGGAACTGAACCAGTTTGCTTAAATATTCTTCTGTTTTTTAATGACTTAGTGTTGTGGTGGCTGAAACCAGTTTCCTAGAATCCGATCAGCGACTAACTAAGGTCTTTCTTGGGAGTGTTTTTAACAAGACATGAAGCCCAAATCTCATTAGCTGGTGGCGATGGCTGCACCCAATATCCAGGAATCCGGCTGTATATAGAGAGAGAATCAAGACCTTTTCTTAAGAGACAATCATCAAAAACTTGTCTTGATTATGAGAATAAAAGAAAATGCTAAACTTACCTTCCTCCGGGACTCAGATATGCATCCCATTCTCGTCTGATCTGTATTTGTAAACCATTAATCAGCTGAATCACCTCTTTGAAATAAGAGAATGATAAAAATGAAGATTTAAATCAAACCCACCTCAATAAGTCTACCCATGTCGAAATTGCTTCCGTAGTAGTAGTGATACATCTCGACTGGTAAATTCGACACATTGTCGCCACCATTGTCAGGAGCTTCCATTGTCTTTTCACAAGAAGCTGCAACAGTATTGCTTTCTTTATCTCTGTCTTTGTTGATTTTGTTACTGGTGGTGAGAGGAACATCAGCCGGGTCGACAGGTGCGGCGTGATCAACACGTTGCTGGTCGATAGGGAAAGCAGCATTTTCTGCTTCTCGTCGAGCTGCAGTAGTGTCCTCCTCGGAGGCAATGACATTCTCTTCGGTCTCTGTGTTGGTTAGGGACTGAGCTTGGGTTTCCTCTTGCTCCACCGCAGCACGAACACTCTCGAAGAACTTGTCATCTTCTTCCGGAAGAAAATGCCCTGCATAGTGTCCACATAACCCGTTTACTATAGTCAGACTCTGGTTTCAGAAAGTATTCTACTACTTCAGATTACCTTGCTTCTTCAGTTTTTCGATTCTTAGGGAACGTAACTCTTGCATTTCCTCAACAATTAGAGCTAGTTCAAGCTGAAACATTGAAATCATTAGATCGTTTGAGATAAAAGAAACGATAAGAAAAACTCGAAGATGATTATATAAATTTTTTAATGAAACCTATCTCGAGTTACCATTATAATGTAGCTTTATAAGTCTCACCTCTGGTTCTAATCTCCTTCGCTCTCGTTTCGCCTTGATCTTCTCAATTGCCTTCATCTCGTCGACCTGAAAATAGACAGAACCCGTCAGATACCAAAACGAGACACACATATTATCGCTCTACCGCTTATGGTTTTCCACACTGATGTTACCTTTCTGTTTGCCATGTCCTTGGCCATTTCCTTTTCTCTCCATTCATCGGCCTCTTGATCTGCTTGTTCAAATCTTTCAGGCTCCTGAAACCAAAACAATCAGGAGTTAATAACTCAAATACTGCGACAATCGCAATACAAGCTAAACCGAGCTTTCATTTCGGATCCACCTTGGCACGCATTTCTGCAACACGCCGTCTCTTTCGTTTCTTCCACAGTTTGTTCCTTTCCGACTTCTTCCTTTTGCAAGTCAATCTGATTGCTGCAGATTTCTCCTCCCACGGACAATTCTCGTCAACGACAACACTAAAAGGCACAAGCTGTGCTCTTAAGGTAGACATCAAGGAGTTAGCAGCTTCCACTGAAAGTGTCTCCTGCTGTCCTAAATCCATCTCCATACCTTCTAGATACCTCAAACACTCAGCTCCTGACCCTTGTTCCACAATTTCCATCGAAACTTTGGCATCTTTGATCATCCTCAATGCATCCAGTTCCTTCTCCCTATGAATTTGTAACAGCTAATGTGTTTTAACAGATCAAGTTGCTCTAATTGGCCGTGATTCGATATTTGTAACTATCTATAAATCAAAAACTCCGACACGAAAAGACAGTTCCGGGTGGCCTTTCTTACATTGATTTTGCCAGGTTAAGCGTATCTTGGAGTTGTTTAAGCTGATGGATTATGTTCTTCGTATTCCAAAACACACCGCAACGAGGCGGATCCGGAGGTAGCATCGGAGCCCAGTGGAACGGAGGATTTGGAGCCTGAAAATTCGCCGGATTCATCTCGGATGCTCTCTACTAGAAACCTCCAAAAATCCAACGATTTCAGACCTAATGCGAGAGCAACCAAAATACAAAAAAGCTTAGAAACCATTAAAAAAGACAACGAATCCTTGATAGTGGGAGACTAATGGAGACTTACAGATGAAAATTTTCTACGGAGGACTTCGGCGATATCCGACGCCGGCGAAAGCAAAAGCAGAGCCGCGAATTCTAGTAGACTCGAGAGAGATGTTGATCAAATATATGGGCCTTTAAATTGATACAGTTGGGCCATACACCATATATGGCCCATTTCAAGAAGAATATGAACTTGGACATGCTACTTTGAGACATAGGGTTCGTACTCGATAATTAGTATTAAAATCATAAATCCTATATTATTTAAATATGAATTTTCAAAAAAAAAATAAATTTTTCACACTGTTATTATAAATATTTTAAATAGTGAATTTTAAAAGATTTTTAGTAATTTGAAAATGTTTTGGTAAAATTTCTTAGTTATTAAAATGAAAAATGATACTCAGCTACACCATCTATTGAACTTTGTATGGCCACACATAGGGGTGGGCATTTCGGTTTAATTTCGAGTTCAGTTCGGGTTCGGTTCGGTTCGGTTAATTCGGGTTGAATAAAACTCTAGCCGAACTCAACCGAAATAAGTTTGGTTCGGTTTGTGTTCGGTTTGGGTTTAGTTCGGTTTGGTTTAGTTCGGTTCGGTTGTACTTTGGTTTGGTTTTAGTTCGGTTTTAAAAAAATCAACTTATAAAAACAAGAATCCTAACGAAACGTAAACAAAACGAAGTCATATAAAAAACCATTCCCAAAAATTTTAAAACCAAACTGAAAGTATTCCACTTAATCAAAATTAAAAAAAAAATAAAAAATTTATGGTTTCGTCTTTCCATGCCACTAAAATGAATATACAACAAGTCAATAACTTAAATATAAGTTAATTATACAAGTTAATGTTTATTCATCTCTTATATGAGTCATTATAGGATTATATCATTAATATAAAACTATCACCATATGTATTATTATTTTTAATATTATTAATTAACTAATTAACAAAAACACATTGGTTTATCGGTTCAGTTCGGTTTTAAACCGAACCGTTCGGGTTGAGAAAAACTTCAACCAAATGGTTGGGTATTAACTATGGTTTGGTTTGGGTCGGTTTGAGTTCGGTTCGGTTCGGTTCGGTTCGGTTCGGTTAAAATGCCCACCCCTAGCCACACATTCCAACTAATAAATTGTAGGTATAACTACACCAATTAAGATATAATACATGGTGATATACACCATCTATCTAATTATACATAGTGACATACATATTCATTAAATATGGATTAAATATCTTAAAAATCATATTTTATGGGATCAAAACATAATTTATAAAAACTAATCTAACTCAATTAACCAAATTATAGAACTCGACCAATCTCTAATTAAACCAACTTGAACCAACCAATAAGATTTATGAAATTAAAACTAAACCAAATTGACTATAAAAAAGGCTATGCACGATGTGTGAAACTCTTTAGGCACAACCACTACTCACGATTTGGTCCCCAAAAAAAAGCTATTCACGATTCACAATTCTGACGAAGTCGTGTGTGAAGGAGTGGAGTTCAATTATAAATCATGAGGTACATTTGATTTCATTTCAAAAACCTAAACTTAATTTTTATCAAAAACAAAACAAAACCTAAACTTAACCCGATAATAATGTTTTTTGCAATGTAAAGTCCATTTACCCATTCGTTTCTAATTTCTGAGACGTTAGTTTTGCTTTGGAATGTCGATTTCTACTTTATGTAGGTTTTGTGTTGTTAGTTTTTTTTATGTGAACAACTGTTAATTTTGGCACACAAGGTGCTCGACACAATGCTTCAAAGAACTTTAATATACATTTGTTTTCTAAGCTTTGTGTGTCCGTTTATTATGTTGCAGTGAAACAATATTGGTGAAGGCGAATTGTCATCATTCTGGGAAATTCACGAAGGAGAATGGCGAGTTAAACTATGTGGCAGGAGAAGTCGAGGTTCTTAAGGTGGATTCTTTGAACATATTTGATGAGGTGATAATGAAGGTGGTTGACCGGCTTTATCCAATGGGCAAAATTTGGTACAAACTACCATTTGAAGAAGTAGGAGATAGGAAGCCTTTATGGAAAAATGCGGATGTAAATAAAAGAAAAATGAATGCAGCAGGGCGTTGGTCAAAAGAAATCGACTTCTATATTGAGAAATCAGTGGATGATCTTTTATACATTGATGTAGAAGATACTGATGATGAGAACTATGAAGCTAGTGATGAAAGTGAAGATTCAAATGCTGATTTTTCTGATTTCTCTGAGACAGATAATGATGAGGCAAATGAAGAAGACTTGGGTCTGTTCAATAATGTAAATTATGATGATGAGATTCCGGATAAAGATGAAGTGTATCCGGATACAGATGTATCTTCTGATGATGAAGAAGAACATGCGGAAAGGCTAGCTCGAGTTAGTTTACCAGATGGTGTGTTCAGCTTGAGGCAAGTATTCTCAAGTGGAGATGAGTTTTAAAAAAATATCATCACTTATATTTTGAAAACAAGACGTAATGTGGTGTATAATCGATGGGAGAAGACAAAGCTTGGTGCTAGATGTGGTAAGGAAGATTGTCAATGGCGCATATATTGTTCAGTAGAGAAGCCAATTAATACATGGATGGTAAAAGTGTATGAAGATGAGCACACATGTCACCCAACTGGAAAATGTGAGCTGATAAAGAGTCCTGTCATTCTGATATTATGTTGGAAGACATAAGAAAAAATCCTGAAATGAGTGCTCCGGAGATCAGAGAGGAGATGAAAAAAAGGTACAACATTATTATATCAAAGCCTCAATCTCGATGTGCAAGAAGAATGGCTTTTAATAAGCTACAAGCTGAGTTTAATGAGCAATTTGCAAGGTTAAGAGATTATGAGTATGAACTCATACGATATGTTTTTCATCTGTTTTTTATTTTCTAGGTACTGTTTTTTATGTAGTTTTTTTTTTATTTACTGATTTTATGATGATTCTTTTTTTTTTGGCTACTCACGAGCATGATTCTGTTTTTATTAATGCAGTACAAACCCTGGTACAAAGGTGGAGATCAACACCACTACAAAGGAGAATGGAGCTGAATCTTTTAGCCGTTTCTATGTTTGCTTTGAAGCATTGCGGGTTGCATGAAAAGCAAACTGTAGGCCTGTAATTGGTTTGGATGGAACCTTTTTGAAGCATGATCTGCAAGGAGTGTTACTGACAGCTATTGGAAGGGATGCTAATAACCAAATTTATCCAATAGCTTGGGTTGTTGTGACAGTTGAGAACAACGAGAATTGGCAATAGTTTGTTTAGAGAATAAAGGAGCATTTGGAGTTGGGATTAGGTGAGAACATTACAATCATTTAAGATATGCATAAAGGTTTAATTTATGGTGTTTCTGTAGAGTTGCCAAGGGCAGAAAATCGAGCTTGTGCTAGACACATATATTCTAACCTCAAGAAGAATCACAAGTCAGATACGTTGAAGCCACTATTTTGGCGAGTAGCTAGCAGTTACAATGAGGCAGATTTTGAAAGAAATTTGGCTACATTCAGAGAATTTGATCCAAGGGTTTGTGATGATTTGCTCAAGAAGGATCATCGCACATGGTGCAGGGCATTTTTTAGGATTGGTTCTTGTTGTGCTGACACACACAACAACATGACAGAGTCTTTTAATAGGACTTTGAAGGCTGCAAAAAAAAAAAGCCATTTGTTCCCATGTTAGAGTTGATAAGAAGAGATGCAATGCAACAGATTCCTAATAGGTTCAATAGTGTTGAGAAAGAGACCGGCAAATTTTCAAAGAAAGCAAGAAAGGAGGTTGTAAAATCTTGTGATGTGGCTCATAATTGCAGATTGTTGAATTTGATAATGGAGGTTGTAAAATCTTCCATTTGAAGCACTGGTCGACAGTTCGAGATTGTTGAATTTGATAATGGTTATAACGTGAGCTTGTCTAGACATACTTGTGCATGCAGGAAGTGGGATTTGACCGGAATTCCTTGTCGTCATGCAGTTTGTGCAATCCGAGAGAATGACATGGAGGTTGAGGACTTCATATCAGATTATTACTTAACATCAAAATGGCTAGCCGTTTACAAGGATGGTTTGAAACCTGTACATGGGCCAAAATTCTGGAAGGTTACTGGAGGAGAGCGTATTGAAGCACCTCCTTATAAACGTCCTCCAGGAAGACCAAAGGGCAAAGCGAGGATCAAGGGTTTCCAATAATCTCCTACGAAGAAGAAGAATCCTAAGAAGGTTGGTCGCGAAGGAAGAGAAGTCCATTGTGGACTATGCGGTAAAGAAGGACACAATTCAAGAAGGTGTCCTTCTGAGGTAAAGTCATTTTGGGTAGTTATACTTGTGATGATGATGAATGTAATGTTGTTGTCATTTAAGAAAGTCTTTTTGGTCTCTTTTGGCAGTCTGAAGAGAGTAGGGCAAAGAGAAGACGAATCAACAAGAAAGCTCAAGTTCAAGTGGAAGCTCAAGTAGAAGATGTTTCATTAACCGCACCTCGTCAAAGCCAACACTCGATAGATGGTTAACCTAATTGATTTACTAAACACTCAGCATTATAATTTTCAGACTTATGTTTTGATTGTAAAACTTGATCTATCGGTATTAGGATTTTTGAATTTTCAAGTTTGTGTTTTGGTTTTAAACTACTATTGGTATTATGATTTTCAGACTTATGTTATCATACAAAATTGCTGTTTTTTTGTTGTTTTTTTTTGTCATGTGTTATAATTAACTAGATTGGGGTGACTATCGTTAATTACAATCTGGTCTGGTTTAGTTACACGAGCATGATTCTATATAATCCATTGAAATTATCAAATCTGGTTTGGTTAAATTACAGACCGGCTCAAGTTGGTCGAGTTCTATAATTTGGTTAATTGGGTTAGATAAGTTTATATAAATTGTGTTTTGATCCTATAAAATATGATTTTTAAGACATTTAATCCAGATTTAATGGATATGTATGTCACTATGCATAATTAGATAGATGGTGTATGTCATCATGTATTATATCTTAATTGGTGTAGTTATACCTACAATTTATTAGTTGGGATGTGTGGTCATACAAAGTTCAATAGTTGGTGTAGCTGTGTATCATGTTTCCTTATTAAAATCAAAATCAAAGGGGGTGTATTGAACTAGGCATTTAGAGTGATTTGAATTATAATGACAAATCCTATGTTATTCAAACATAGATTTTAAAAAGTCGTCTAAAATTCACTGTTATTGGATATATGATTTGTAAATGTCTCTTCAAATCCAATGTTATTGGAAATGTTTGAAATATTGGGATTTTAATGACTTCAAGGGATTTCAAGAGATTTTAGAGAAGTTTTTTAGTTAAAAATACAAATACCCAAATCTCATGGTTTTATGTGGGATTGCAGAGAATTTTAAATCAAATCATAATAACTTCCTTAAATTCACCAAAATCATAGTTATTTAAAAACAAATCATAACAACTTTCCTAATTCACTCAAATCATCTAAAAACTCACTAAAACTCAAATCTTTTTAAATGCCTCGAAATGTTAGATTGAATACACCCCCACAATGTAAGCCAAGAGTTCGATATACACATTATTGATGTATTCAATCTAATATTTAGAAAGATTTGAGTTTTAGTTTGTTAGTTTTTAAATGATTTGATTAAATTAGGTAAATTATTATGATTTGTATTTAAAATTATACGAAATCTCACCTAAAACCATAAAATTTAGAATTTTAGTTTTTTAACTAAGAAACTCCACAAAACCATTTTCAAATCACTAAAAATCCATTAAAACTCACTACTTAAAATATTTCCAACAACAGTCTGACCCAAAAAAAAATATATATATTTCCAATAACAGTTTATTTAAAAGTTCATTTACAAATCATTAGTTTAATAACATTTACAAATTTTAAATTTTTTAAAAAATTCATGTTTGAATAATATATGATTTGTGATTTTAATACAAATTATTCTATATGCTAGATTGAATACACCCATATCTCATGATCCACAATATTGAAACTGAACTGACGACACAATATCAATTGCTCAATATTCGACAATTTTCTATGAATATGTTTCAGAATTTTGCCCCAAAAAAAGAAAAACATGTTTCAGTATTGGAGGAGCTGCATTAACTCAACATTATCTCACGACCAACAACATTGGAACTGAACTGAGGATCTAAGATCAATATGTTTCCTGGAAGTTTTAACAAGACATGAAGCCCAATTATCCAGGAATCCTGGCTGTATATTGAGAATCAAGATTTTTGTGAAGACTTAAAAAAAAAAAAAAATAGCGTTCCTAACTTTCTATATTAGGGTGGGAAAAAAGTAGTTAGAAGAAACTTTTAGTAGTTTTGTTCAGTTTGAGAATGCATAGACTCTGTTTCAGGTCTCACTCCTCTTGATCAATCTGGTCACAAGACTCCCACCAAGAAACAGGACCCAACCCATCATCATCTATATTCCCCTGCACATTTCACAAGATTTGATTACTGGACCGAAAAGGGGCAATTCACGACAAGAAAATCAAGAGTTGTTATTATGCAAAATACAAGTGGAATAGCTTCAGATTATGAATTTGATGAACGAACTTACAGTGACCACCATAGGAGCAAAAGGCTTTGCGCCTTCAGTTCGCTCAGTTGGAACTGGTGGATAGCTGATGCTCTCAACTCGAAACTTGATCTGCCATATATAACATCAGATCATAAAAGACACCACTTTCAAAATTTCAGGCTTAAAGAAAAAATTGAGGAACCAAAAGTTAACCTGACAGGAGTCGTCGATAATATAGTCTTCTTCTCCAAATTCCCACACCCATCTCATTTGATTCCTGCTAACAGAAAAAACATTGTACTTTGTGATCCAGTGAAATATACAGATTTGTAGGTACAAGCTCATATTCCATAAACTGCATGACAAATTTTTCATACCTATTGTAAGGGTCAGGCTCACAGCGGTTAGGTGACGGTATATGTGGAGCAGGCACATAAATATCCTCAAAGAATCCAAGTGTTACTGCCAGGTTATAGAGGAATCATAAGTGTGTAAAACAGCCATAATATCAAAAGTATAAGGCTAACTTATCAGTCACCAATATCCACAGTAGACTCTTAAGGAAATTCAGTAAAATGTAGTACTCACAGCGAAAGCCATTGGCATCAGATTCTTTGAACTTTGCAGCTATGACCTCACCAATAAATGGACGAAACACTACCATTCTAAATCTTACCTACAAATCACAAAAAAGAAAAAGTTACAAATTCATCTGATAAAAGAAGAGAGAGGTGAGAAAAAGATACGTAATTTGAGTTTACCTTGTAGGTCGCAGCACCATCACCGGGTAAAACGAATCCCCCTTCGACTGATCTAATGTCGTAAATAGATACGCAAAGCCCCAACTTCAAGTCTGCCAAAACCTTTAATAACACAAATCCAATTCGATAAAATCAGCGAGTGTTGTATAATAAACAGGCAATTAGAAAAAAACACAAGGTCAGTGACCAAACCGTGTCCAAGAACACATTTTGAAGCACCGACTTAATGGCATCTTCGAGGGGGAGGTTAAGGAGATGCGGAGGCACTCTTAGTGTATGCTCGAGCTCGCTAAGACTGAACATTTCTGCAATTTGTTCAAAGCTGAATTCAAAACGCCTGGTGATGATTTTCTATGTTCCGAGTTCCGACCAAGGGTTTCACTTTGAGCCGATGTTGAACTGCGAAACACAAAAGAAAATAAAGAAGCTCTCGGCCCAAGTCGGCTGGTTTTACGAGGAAGGGAAGAGGGCCCATATATTTCATAATGGGTCTATGGCCCAAATATTGGTGGAATAACAATGTGTCTCTCTTTCTTTTTTTTCGACAAAATAAATTTATATTAATTTGAATTTGAAAAGTCTGAATACAAGGTATTTGTTAACCAACAACAAGGTGGATAAATACAGTCTGAGAAATAAATGTTATTTGATGGGCCCTTTTTGGCTAGTAAATGAGCAGCTTCGTTAGAAAGTCTCTTAACATAAATAATAGAATGATTTGTAAATTTTGAGCGCCATACGTTTATATCATCTATTAGATTTAAGATTGATATATCATGATGAGTTCCTTTCAATGAATCGATTAAATTTTTGCAATCTCCTTCAAAATAAATAGATTCATAACCAAGGCTCCATGTACTCTGAATTGCATGAAGAAGTGCTTTCCCTTCTGCCTCGAGACTTGATAATGTTGTTTGTAGATTTGCGGACCCCCAGAATTTTGCACAATCCTGATGATCACGAACTATCCATCCTCCTATTATCCGTTTTGTAATTGGGTCATAAGCTGCGTCATAATTACATTTTAGTGTTCCTATGGGTGGTCTAGTCCAAGAAAGTGGAGGTTGATGGTTACGAACAGAATCATGTTGAGTGATAGAATTATCGTCTTTTTTTGTATTGTCAATCCACATATTCACATCCGCAATTGCATATGAGACATCTCTTCTTATATTGATTCGTTTCTTTTGGAATATTAAGTTGTTCCTCGATTTCCAAATCTGCCACATCAACCAGAATGGGAGTAATTTTTGTTGAATCGTTAATTCCTTATTGTTTTGAATATCCAAAATATTTCTAATATTTTCCTCCAGGTTTTGAGATGGATATTTTAAAGATGTTATTGGAAGATTTGAAATTCGCCATGTTGAGATAGAGAGTGGACATGTAAAAAGTAAGTGATTAATTGTTTCTGGGTGAGTAGAGCATCTTTGACAAATATTTTCTATGCATACACCACGAGTGACTAATCTTGCTGCCGTTCCCAGAGCTCCAGAGAGGACTCTCCATAAGAAATGTTTTAATTTTGGCATGATTTGAAGATTCCAAACTCTCATTTTCAATTCTGGATCACCATTAGGAATCGGAGGTAGGTTATTTTGAAGTTGGTTTATATTTCTGGCTAACCAATAGCCGGATTTGACCGTATAATTCCCCGATTTTGTGTAGTTCCATTTGATTTTATCAACTCTTTGTCCTTGACCCAAGTACAGAGAGCATGCCAGATCATAATCTTCGTTCGTCAAAAGATTACCAATTGCAATTTCATTCCATGAACGTGTACATCTATATTCTTTAATTAGCTCTGACACACGTATATCCGGATTGATATTGTTTGACATTGCATGTCGTGGAGGGTGTGTGGGGAGCCAATTATCAAGGTAAATTCGCGTATCACGGCCATCACCAATTATAGATCGAGTTCCTTGTTTCAATAGATTTATCCCTTGAAGAATAGAAAACCAACCGAAAGAGTGATATGGACGTGGTTTAGCATCAAACAGATGTGAATCTTTGAAGTATCCGGCTTTATATAATCGTGAGAACAAGCATGTTGGATTAGTTAAAAGTCTCCAAACTTGTTTGGCCAAAAGAGCATCGTTGAAGTTAGCCAAGTCTCTAAATCCTAAACCACAATCTTTTTTTGAATATTGCAATCTTTTCCAAGCTACCCATGGAATACCTCGGTCTTGTGAACTTTTCTCCCACCAAAATCGCATTAATGTACTTTCGATTTCAGAGACAACTTGTTGAGGTAATTTAAAGCATGACATAGAGTATACCGGCATTGAAATTGCTACTGATTTTAACAAAACCTCTTTTCCAGCCGATGAATAAGAATCTCGCCTTCCAGGCCGAGGTCCTTTCTTTAACTCGGTTGATTATGTTGTTAAACATATCTTTTTTCTTTCTACCAAATTGTTCAGGTAAACCAAGGTATTTACCACCCCCTCCATGATTATTGATGCCAAGCACTCGTTTCAGTCTTTCTTGTTTATCTCCCGGTATTCGAGATCCGAAGGTTATCATAGATTTCTCTTGGTTTATCTTTTGTCCAGAACATTGTTCATAGATTTGAAACACTTGTTTTATTGCTCGACAATTTTTTGATTAGCAATACAAAAAAACAAGGAATCATCGGCAAAAAGTAGATGTGTGATCGATGGAACCCCATTACCAACTTTTATTCCATTGATTTCTTTTTTTCTGATCTTGACTTCTAGAAGATGACTCATTACATCAGCACACAAAATAAATAAGTATGGTGATAAAGGATCTTTCTGTCGAAGTCCACGTTCTGGGGTGATTAAGCCTTGTGGGGTCCCGTTTATTAGGACCGAATAGCTAACAGAACGGACCATTTTTATTATCCAACTGATCCAAAGTTCACAAAATCCAAAAGCACGTAATGTTTTTTCCAAAAAAATCCATTCTACGCGATCGTAGGCTTTACTCATGTCAGTTTTGATGGCCATATATGTTTGCGAGACTCGTTTCCTTGATTTCAAAGAATGCATTAATTCATGTGCAATCAGAACATTATCTGAAATCAACCGCCCAGGAATAAACGCTGCTTGAGATTAAGACACAATTTGATTTAGATACGACTTCCTCCTTACTAGAAGTTTTGAGATAATTTTGTATAGGACATTACATAATGCAATAGGTCTGTAGTCCGATAGAGTAGTTGGTTTGGTGATTTTTGGAATCATGCATATGTTGGTGTGATTCACTCCCGGTCGTAAGGTTGATGTTCTAAAAAAGTGTGTCACTTCGTCTATTACATCAGACCCAACAATATCCCAGCATTATTGATAGAATCTAGCCGTTAATCCATCCGGTCCCGGTGCTTTATCTGCTCCAATACTACATACTGCATCAAAAATCTCTTCTGCCGTGAAGTCACATGTTATTTGTCGGTTTATATCCTCCGTTACGGTTGGTTTAAACTCTGAGAAAATTGATGGTTCGAAGGTTTTATTATCAGTTTTGTAAATGTTTTGAAAGAATTTTTGTGCGTGTTCTCCAACTTGAAGATCCCCCCGATAAATTTGACCAAATGAATCCCATATTGAATGAATGCGATTTCTGGAGAAACGTTCTTTGGTGCAGGCATGGTAAAATTTTGTGTTTTTATCACCTTCAGACAACCATGAGTTTCTACTTTTCAAAAACCAATAGGTTTCTTCGTCTCGATAAGCTTGGGCAAGTTCCTGTCGTATCCTAGGAATTGAATTCCGAGGAGATCCTGTCGAGAGTAAAGCAACTTCGAGTTCGAATTGCAGATCATCAATCCGTTTAGCAGAGTTCAGTTTTGATAATTTTCGACAATGAGCCATGGAAACTCTGCATTCTCTTATACGATCCATAATCGAACAATCGGTTTGGAGGCGATAAGAATTCCATCCATTGTTGACATATTCTTTAAATTCCTTTATATGTAGTAGACGTTTATCAAATCTGAATTGTTTTTTCGGATTTTCATCAACAAAAGCTACAGTAGTTATAACCGGCCGATGGTCTGAGCCGAATAAACGAAGAAATTCAGCCTCTGAAGCAGGAAATTTCGCTAACCATTCTGAGTTACAAACTACTCTGTCTAGGCAACATTTAACCAGATTCTTGCCTCGTTGTCCCACCCATGAAAACCTATTCCCTTTGTATCGAAGATCTGCAAGATCGCATGAACTATACATGTTCCTAAAATCCTGAAAACTTCTTTCATCGCGAAGTGGACCTCCATCCTTCTCCTCATTCGATAATATTTCATTAAAATCGCCTATGAGCAGCCATGGTCCTTGTCGCGATTGATTCATTCTCTCAATCATTTCCCATAAATCATGTCTTTTAGTTTGATTTAGGTCACCATAAACACATGACAAATAGAAATCCATGTCATTGTATTCAACATAGATATCAATCATTCTTACAGATTGGAAAAGCTTCTTAATGCACACAGCTTTTTTCCATAATAGAGCTAATCCCCCACTTCTGCCACAAGGAGGAACTGAAATTACAAAGTCAAATCCGAAAGATACACACACATCCCTAACAATATCACACTTATTTAAAGTCTCCACTAAAAATAATAAGTCTGGAGAAACTGATTTACAAAGTTCTTTCAGTCTGTCATGGGTAAATGGAGCTTGTAGTCCCCTGCAATTCCAGGAGCATAACTTCATATTAACTGTGGGGATACCGGGCCCCCCGCGCCTCCGTCTATTAGCTTGATTCCAGAACACGAACCCGTAGATTCGCACTACGTGTCTCTCTTTTTTTCTTTTTTTTGTGCAACCCAATAACAATGTGGATCTCTTTCCACATTATGAGATCAATTACTTACCTAAAAAAAAGAGTAAATTCATGACCATTTTTGAATTCAAAAATGACCTTGTAAAATTTTGTGCAAGTGAAGAAAACGACACATAATCTCTGTGTGAGAAAAAACTGAAGTTTTTGAAAAATTTTATCAAAAAAAATTATTTAATTGTGAGAAGTTTCACTCCATCATTCATCTCTCCTTCTAGTTCTAATCATGGATATAATTTATGGTGTTGTCGAATTGCACCGTTTAAAAATTATCCATCGGAATTTGAACCCTGAAAATGTGTTTATAATATCTTAGGGGAAGAATTGCAAAGATTGGGAGTATAAGCTTCAGCATGCATTCCGATGAGCCTCTTTGTTTGATACATAGTGATTGTTATATCCAGGGGTGGATCCAGAAAACAATTTAGCATGGGGCACATTATATTAAAATATTAAATATAATTTAGTAAGTTAATATATATTATATGATTGTAATTTTTTTTTATTAGTTCTTAAAAAAAAATTCAAACTAAATAAATTGAGCCAAACTAAAAGATGAAAAACATTTTTTCCCGTAAATGCTATATATTTATTTTTGAGTAATATTAACATAAAATTGTATATTGCATATAATAATTTAAACTTAATTGTTTTTAATTTTATTTTAATCTATGTATTGAAAGAAAAAAAATGCAAAATTATTTAAAAATAATAGTGACAATAAAATGTGAAAAGTTGTATTTTGTACTTTGGAAAAAATTATTACTAAAAAAAAAGGATATAAAATCAATTGTAAAGAAGAAATAATTTTTTTAGCAAAAACAAAGGAAAAAATTAGCAAAAACAAAGGAAAAAATAAGTTGATAAGTTCCATTTTAGAAAACTGAAAAAAAAAAAAAAGTTAAGGCACTTTGGGGAGTTTGAACTCATGTTGTATGGGGCACACCAAAGGAGCTGATAAGTTTCATTTAAAATTTTGTTGAAACAAGTGATTTATATCTTTTAGTATGTGGCATGTGTAACACCACCTCCAAACGTCGATCCACCCTTGTGGAGGCATAAAGATTTTATCCAAAGATTTATTGGAGGTATCAATAACCAATTAACCTAAAGAAACCAATAATTATAAAGATCCATTAGAAAAATCTTAAAATGAGCATGGGGCACGTGCCCCATTTTTGATACGTAGATCCGCCCCTGGTTATATCGTATGATCAAAAACGTTGAGAGAAGGTATTTAGATAACAATAAATATGCCTCTATGAAACGTGCAGTTTCTGGTCATCAGATGTGGCAAGCACAAGAGCAACTTCAAGGAAGTAATAAATCGAAAAGTTATGCAAATGATGTGTTTTCTGTTGGATGTGTTATCGATTATGCTATAGCTCATGGTAAACATCCATATGAAAATGTTGTTGACATCTTGGCTAATGTTGGGAACAAAGATACATTAGATCTAGTCTACAAAGTTCATGGAGCTCATGATCTCATCAAGAAATTGATGAACAAAGATCATAAATTACGATAATGTCATCTTCTTCTTTTTGTTTAATGATTTAACTAAACTCAAGAAATCCACCCATCCAATCTCTAATGAGGCGCACTTGCAGTCCTATTGCATGAACAACACTTCGCCATCCAGTTTTTTTGAGTTATGATAAGAAGATTCATTTCTTTGAGTTGGATAGTAGCCGATTTGCGTTTTCTACAGAACCAAGTTTCGTGAGCTCAGTGCATGCTAGTAAAATAGAGGTTATGGTAAGCAGCAATGTTTGGGATACAAGACTATATAACATTTTCATAGTGCACATCAATCAACATGCAATCGCGTATCTTACAACATAAATAACTTTGTCAACTTGGTACGACTCGTGAGGAACACATTTGCGCACAAAATATATGCAAGTGGAGGGAACGACATAGAATCTCTCTCAGATTTATGAACTTTTGGGAGCTACTAATTATTTTTAAATCTGAGGCTTCATCGAAATTACACGCCTTTGGGAGTAGTTTATATGTAATCTAATCTATTAAACAAAGTGTTATTTTGTGTTCAAACAGGAAAATATCAATATAAATATATTCATATCCTCGATAACTTTTAAACTTTAGATTTTTGTGGATAACTATCTCTGTTTCCAAACAGAATAATTTTGTTCAATTAAAAATTCAATTAATTAATCTGATTCAATTAAATAGTAATTTAACTAATTAATTAATCTTATTATATATATATTAATTTTAATTCATAATTAGAAAAATTCAGACTATGTCAGAAATTAAATTAAATATTTAAAATTATAAATAAAATCGATTATTTCAAAATATGTAAATTAAATTTTCAAAAATAATTTAAATTTTTATTATTACTTTGTTATGAAAATAATATTAGTTATTTAAATTTTTTTAATTTAGTTTATGCCAAATATTTTAATAATCAAGTTTTTTTTAATGTTAGAGATTCAAAATTCATTGAAAGATAATATTAAATTTTGAATTTAATGTAGATTTTTTAAGATTTTATAAGATTTTGAAATATTTTCTAATGTAGATACTTCCTCTGTTTCATAATATAAGTTGTTTTGGCTAAAAGCACAAATATTAAAAAATTCAATTTTATTAAAAAAAATATATCATTTAATATATAAATTAAAAACAATTCAGCCAATCATAAAAAAGACTGCATAATATTATTGGCCACACAATATTCAATAAAGGTAAAAATTGCATAAAAATGTGAAAACAACTTATATTTTGAAATAAAACAAAACCTGTAAAACAACTTATATTATGAAACAGAGGGAGTATGTTATTGTATATTTTTTTTTATCTTAATCAATCAGCCTTAAATTTTAAATATTTGAAATTAGTAAATATTTATATTATACGGTAATATGAACATCCGTGTTAGAATTATGTTTTTATAATCGCGGTCATTCTCGGATTAATATGAACGGACGGGTTATAATTATGTTTTTATAATCACGGTCATATTTAATACTAGAAAAAATTAAATATACAAAAACAAAATATATCTAAACACAAAATAAATCTGTCACTTATTGAAAAAATTATATCTATAACACAAATTATATCCAAATACAAAAAAAAAATTATATTACAAAATTTGGTAAACAAAAAAACAAAAATTTTCGTACGGACGCACGGAGTAGAATCTAGTACCTTCGTAAAAATGTATAATGTGATGCAAGAAATATTAGTTGGTATAAAAAAAAAAAACAACACATGTAACTAAACTTTCGGCTAATAAATATTGAAAAGAATCATAACTACGTCAATAAAGCCATAATTTGAAAGGTACAACCATTTATTATAAATATTTATTAAATCCAATGGAATTATATATAACTAATAAACTTGGTTAAACTCAAATAAATCCAGCTTTGAATTGGTCAGCATTTGAGTCATTTGACCTTCACTTAACACCACGTCACCACCATCATATGTACTGTGGAACTATATAACACTTCTTAACGAAGACCAAAGACTTTTCTCACATTTGAATCTTTTTCTTCTCTTTATATAATTGTTGATCGCTTGGTCAAATGTTCAAACACATTCTTCACTCAAATCAAAATTCAAAGCCTTTATATTCCGTAAGAACACTCTTCATCCTCTTTCATCTAAACCATAACGTCCCCAAAACATTATCATCATCATAAATACCAAAAAAATCTCACCTTTTCCCCATAACCCACATCATAGCTTCTAAATCTAAACCTTATCATAAAAGTTTTAAAGTATCTCTTTTTTATAAACTTCACATTTCTTTCTCCTTCAGTGTCAAATGCACAAGTATATCTATCTCTTCCGTATCTTAAACCGTAAAGTCTAAATTGTGAAGCGACCGAGCAAACCAAGCGAAAAAGGCTTAACCGGATTTGAAAATTCACCATGGAAATGTTGAACCAGGAACAAAAGAATTTGCTAACCGAGCTGATTCATGGACTAAAGGCGGCAAAGCAGCTCCAAGCTCATCTCGGAGCAGATCCTTCGCCGCCACCTTCATCGTCTTCTTCTTGTTCATGTCTCACGACGGAGATGAAGGTGACTCTCTTACATGAGATCGTTTCTTCCTACGAGAAAGCTATTTTGCTGCTTAATGGATCCATACAACACAATCCGACGACGGAGCCGGTGGAGCTTGCGGCGGATCCAGTAGCTAGTTCCGGTAAAGTACCAGAGTCTCCGGTGTCGATTTCCGGAAGTCCGAGAAGCGA
The DNA here is from genome assembly GCA_002933935.1 of Eutrema yunnanense. Lineage (NCBI taxonomy): Eukaryota > Viridiplantae > Streptophyta > Magnoliopsida > Brassicales > Brassicaceae > Eutrema > Eutrema yunnanense. The sequence continues at coordinate 29,244 of PKML01043796.1, read as the reverse complement.
AGAGTTTCTTGATGGGGGATCAAAAGATTACTACTTAAGTTCTAAAAAGAGGTAAAAACAAAAATTGAACTTGAATTGGGGTTTTAAGAATGAAATAATTAACCAGAATGTAATAAAGTAAAATTTACTAGAATTTTTTTATTTTCTAATTAAGGATCTGAAAGTTGATAAAATATTGCAGGAAGATGTTGCCAAAGTGGACAGAGCAAGTTAGAATTAGCCCAGAGAGAGGCTTAGAAGGACCTAATGATGATGTCTTTAGCTGGAGAAAATATGGCCAGAAAGACATTTTGGGCGCTAAATATCCAAGGTAAAAATCATCACCATTAGGGATGGATACGGATCGGATATCTTGAAATTTTAGTGTACATAAATACAGGTAAAAAAAAAAAATGTAATTCGGATATTGGATAGGTTGCGGATAATTTGGATATGATACATATAATTCGGTTATTAAAAATCATTATCCGAATGCTTAGTAGATCGGATTAGGATCATATTCATATTCGAGTATTTCATATACTCTAGGATAAATTTATGAGATAAGTTTTGAAATCTTAACTCTCTAGTGAGGTAATTTCAATTTGGATAATTACAGAGGCGTAATTGTGTTTAAGAAGAAATTAAATGGACTAATTTTGTTGTGTATTTTTGCTGCAGGAGTTATTACAGATGCACATTTCGCAACACGCAGAATTGTTGGGCGACAAAACAGGTCCAGAGATCGGACGGTGATCCAACGATCTTCGAAGTGACGTACAAAGGAACACACACCTGCTCACAGGGGATCCCACCTCCGGAGAAGCGAGAAAACAAACCAAACCCCACAGTATTAAATTACCAAAATGACCTTCTCGACAATCTCAGGACCAATCTCACTGTCCGTACCAACGGGATTGAAGGCGAAGGTTTCTCATTCCCCGTCACGCCGCCGTTTTACTCTTACGAGTCCATCAACAACGGAGATTCCGGGGGAACGTTATGCCACGTGGGAAATTCTGGTCCGTCGGATTTCACGGGATTGATCTCCACAAATACCTCCACAGGAAGTTCCCCCATTTTCGATGTGGATTTTCAGTTCGATCCAACGGCCGAGATTAACACATATTTCTACACGTTTTAGCACGATTCGATTTAAGTAAATTAGGGATTGAAGTGAAGATTTTAGTTTGATAACACTATTTTTTTTTTGTATCGAAGTTTTTTTTTTTGATATACCCTATTGCCTGATCTGGTCTACCCCTATGAGGAACCACCGAAGTGCTACAGTGATGCCACACACTGCTTGTCCCGAGTTTAAAATGCTTTCTAACTATAATGCTAGAAGTAACCGGAGTACAAGATAAATTATCAAACTTCCCAAATGATTGGAGAGAGGATTGAACCGGGGAAGGGGTGACACGCCCACCCAGGTCGACATACCACTGGACCACAAAGACTTGGGCGTGTTCACAAACCTTTTAGGAATTAAGAACAATCAAAAAGAAAGTGAAGATTTTGATTTTTTCACAAACCATAATGTTTCAAATCCTAGAAATTAAAAAGCAGCGAGTCATTTTTTGCATAAGAGAGTGAGAATGTTCAATATGAGCAAACTTTAACATTCTTTTTTCTACTACTGGTTCACTACTAAGCAGTCTTGGTCTTATTGTACTCTTCCACTTCTTTCTTGTACACTTCCATTAACTCGGCAGCTTTTCCATTGTAAATTTGCTTCTCTTCTTCACCCATTTCCTGTTAACAAGTTTCACAAATTAACAATGAATAAAAATCATTTCACTCATTAATATATTCAGATTTCATGATCTGTATAGATACCTTCCACTTCAATGAAATGTGGGCGGTAAGAGTTGAGTTGTTGATCCCAGGATGCTCTTCTGACAAACTCTTTCTTGCGTCTTTGCTGTAAACATTAACAAAATCCAGTTAGAACAACACATTTGAGATTGGATTAGAGATTGTTTGTGGTTTTCAGTACCAGAAGATAAAGAATGAAGAAGCAGGCTTCTTTGGTTTGTTAGGATCAACATTCTCGTTCTTCTTCTTGTTCTTCGTCGTCTCTTTCTTCTTCTGCAAAGAAAAAAAAACACATGTATTGATTGTTTGTTAGTGACTGAGTTAGCCACAAAATATAATGGGTAAAGGTAGGCATGTGAGCAAGTTAGAAACCTTGATGATGTTGTCGGTTTTCTCCTTCTTCTTGAGAAGTTGGAGAGCTTCTTGTTTGTGGAGTTTCATGAGTTCCTCTTCTTCTTTCTTCTGGCTCATGGCTTCCTCTTCCTTTGTCCTTTTATACCCTTCCATTGCTTCCAGGTATATCTCCTTGTTCTTCTTTGCCATCTGTTACAATATGCACACATACGTTAGAAAATCCTCTATTTTTAAAAACTTTTCACTTCTTGAAATGTAACCAGACCTTATCGTAGGGAGCCTTTTGTTCCTCAGACAAGTTCTTCCACTCTTCTCCAGTCATCTTCGCGACCTATACTCACCATTCACAACTTAGCTTCAAGAGTTTCAAATGACATGAAAGAAAAGACAATTCCGAATTCTTTACTTACCTCCACAATGCTCTTGTTATCTTCTCGTAAAGCAGCCCTCCTCTCATTTGCATAGATCAGGTAAGCAGAGATGGGCTGTTTAGGCTTCAAGGGATCCTTTATTTTCCTACAAAACGAGAATGCATTCAGTTTTTCTTGCGTACAATCACTATCAAATCAGTTCTTGAGTGAACTAGTAGTCAGTTTTTTTACTTGGCCTTCTTCTTGTTGTCCTGTTCAGATTCCTGAACAAAGTGGAGGTATTGATCAAGCAGTTCCATTGCAGTCTTCTGCTTTTGCTCATCTTCCAGAAGCTTCATGGCTTCCCTCTCGCGCTTCTCCTTTGTAATCACCTGAAGATAAGCTTCCTTATCAGCCTGGTACTTCTCCTCGTACGGCTTCTTCTCTTCTGCACTCAGAGTCTTCCACTTAGCACCCAGAATGTTCGAAGTCTCCTTGAAATCAGAATCTGGGTTTTGCTTCTTGATTTCATTCCAGTTCTCCTTGCACCACAAGATGTACGGTGTCGATGGTCTCTTTGTTTCAGAGCAATCCTTCTTCTTCTTCTTTCCTTTCTTCTCTTCTTCAGTTTGTGCCAGAGATTGACCGAAAGCAAAACTCTGAGCAACATACATATTCCCACATCAATCACCAAATACGCAGAGAAATGTAACAAAACTAGACAGAATCAAAAATCTTGAACACAAGCAAACAAGGAACGAATCACGAATCATCGTTGGTACTAATCTAAAATCTTCAAGCTACTATCAAGCAATATATACCAATCGACTCATCCATCAACAAGCTACATAATCACATCTGATTAGTGACAATTTCTGTATAAATCCAATATGTTCACAGAACTAGATCTAGAAATCGTACCATATTAGGCTTGAATTCCTTCATCTTCTGCAGTTTTTTCAGCTCCGCCTTGAGCTTCTCCTGCTCAACATCCCTCGTCTCGAGTTCCTCTTCCTTCTTCCTCAGGATCTCGTCCTTCTCCTTCAGCAGATCCTCCGTTTTCTCCTTCTCTATCTTCATCTTCTCCAACATCGCCTGCATCTCCATCAGATCTTTCTCGAACGACTTCGCTTCTTTCCCCTTGGCTGAGACTGACGACAATGACGGTGACTCGACGATCTCATTCTTCTGCTTCAACGCTTTTCTGCTGTTTCTCGGTTTCTTCGTCGGAGCAGGATCTGCGACAGTCGCCATGTAGGGAGATATTGAACAAGAGCGAAGCGAAGGTTAGGGAGAAATGGAGGCTTTGAAATTTAGGGTTTGAGATTTAGCGGAGCCTCGGAATCTATCATGGGGATTATATAGGAAGAAGAAGCAACGGTCAAAATTTCGAAATTCAAAACTGATACTTTTGTGGATTTAATAGTCACTTGGCGTCCGAGGGTGACGCAGTAATATACTTAACACGATTTTCGATTTCTTACCTTTTTAGATTTTGGACCGTTCGAATTTCCCACTAAACTAAACCAACACACTAAAACCGGTTTAGAACACAATTTTAACGTTTACGTTTTTTTGAGTTTTGACCGTCCGAATTTCCCATTAAACAAACCAAAGTTACCAAACGAACTTACTAAAATCGATTTAGAACACAATATTCTGAAGATTACTATTTTAATATTCACTTGCAATCTCTTACCACGAAAAAATCACTTTACAAAAATTGATCCATAAGATAAAGAGTTGCTTTCGTGAACCAAACTGGTTTTCAGTTCTTCTAATGAACTCCTGTGCCAAAACCTCTTCAACTTTACCAATTTACACGACCGAGACCAAACCGGTGTTTTCCATGCAGCCATTGACTAAGATACAATCAAACCGGTTGTTTCCCGGTTCAACCATTCACTATGATCTCCAGTATAACATCGTTTAAGTAATCAATCGGACCAGGCAAGCACCAATGCAGACAATCGTTCTGTACCTTTGCGTTCTTGTCCTTATCAAACGGCCTAAACTCTCGGTACGCACCCGGGTGCCCATCGGGTCTAGTTAGCAACATTCCAGCAAAATCCAGAAGCTTTAAATTCCCGCTCTCCTGACCCATCTCCTCAACCACCCTCTCGAACTGACTAATCTCTACATCTCTCAAGATCTTGTTCACAACCTTCAGCTGGACCTCCTCCTCGCTCACAGGTTCTGTTTTCTTACAGGTCCCGCCGTTATGCCATTCCCCATTTTCAAAGTGATCTGGTATCGAAGTGCGGAAAAAGATCATGCCTTTAGTGTTAGATTTTGCGATGAAGTCCATAACATGGCGCAAGGATGTGTTGTAGGCATAGTCAAATCCTAAATCCGTCATGTTAGAACTTTCCAGGCAGCCATGGCAGCCAACAAGATTAGCATTCTCGTGGTAGATTGCGGTTTTCAAGAACCATTCCCCGGACGAGATGATCGCATAGTCAAGACTCGGAAATAGATCAGTCCATGTCTTGTCGAGTTTGTCAAGGTGAAGCTGGACTGCAGCTGATGAGACACCGTTTGAGTCTTCAAAAATGGCAGCTTGAACGAGAAACGGTGACCAAATGTTGGATATTGTCAGATTGTGCAAAGGAAAAAGCCAACGCTTTGATCGATAGTTCTCATCGTGGTACACTTCAACAGGTTTTTCAACCTGAAACATGGGAAAAAAAAGACACTTTACATGTACAAATCTTATTTTCTTCAAGTCTGCAAATAGATAGCAAGCAACCGATAAAAACCTTACTGTAGATAGCATGCAAAGCAAAGACTCGACATGATTACGCGAAATGGAGTCACCGATTAAAGCCCAAGATTTGTTCCTCATAAGTTGCAGAAACCTCTGAGGATCGAAACGAGGCAAGGAGCAGTCGTTAGGCTTCCATTTCCAGTAGAGAAAACCAGAGTCAGGCCGACCATTGGTGATGCAATTCTGGTGACCATCTACGACGATACCACATGAACCATTCGTGTAAATTGGTCCTAAAGGGTCTTTGATCCATTTCCCAGTGAAGAGATCACACTTCTCCACCTCAATATCTGATACAACAAATAGAAACAAAGAGCAGATTCTTATCATTACCTAAAGGTTTCACTAAGAACACAACTACTCTGATCAGATAAGAATCGTAACCTATTACTAATTTAGGATTATATAGCTGCAGAAACAATCATAAACATTCACCTGAGATATCAAACTGTTGGAAGAGATTCAAAGAAACGAATCAAAACCATGAAAATTGAGGAAGCTTGAACCAAATGATCAGATTATCACAAAGTTTTGAATCCGGATAATATGACAAATTCACAGACAACCCAATCGGATCATCAGATGATAATTGGTATGAATCAGACACTACACATTACACTGTAACTTCATAAACCCGTTTCAAGTTCTTCCAAAAGTTGCAGAATTGGAAGAAAAAAGATCTCTTAAAATCCCTAGATCTCAGAATTTTTCCAACAAGCTTACCAAAATGTTATGGCTAATTCCCAGCGAAAATCGTAAAATCTTACCCACGGGAGTTAGATCTTCGTTATCCGATAAGATAACCGAAGGCGGCGAAATCAGGGCATCGGAGTCTCCGTTCACCGACACTTGAACAGGGGAAATTTGGCCGAAGCGGAAGACGAAGAAACGAAAAGCGAGACCGGTTATAAGAAGAGCAGAGACGAGCTTGATGAGAAACACGTTTTGGTGAACCATAGAGATTGATTCCCATTTCAGCTTCATCTTCTTCCTCTCGTTGGAATGTGAAGCACAGTAGAATTAGAAAGACGTTTTTTTTCTTTTTTTCTTTGGTTCTCTTTGGCAAAGTGTAATCCATGCTTAACCGATCAACCAATAAATAATAAGATCGGAAAAAATTAATGAGAAACTTGTGGGGTTGTTGCAATTAAATGATACATAAAGCTGGTTGGAATAAAGGAATAAAGGAATAATTGCGATATACTAGATAGTATTAAAATACTCTATTGCCAATCGTGAAACAAATTTTAAATTAGTGACATAAAACGGGATTAATAACCACAAAAGATGGCGGATCAATCAGTATTTACGACACGACTGTTGATAGATTGAAAAGATGCATATATCAAAACATGTGATTGATTTATGCATCTTTTCAGTTTATCAACAGTCGTGTCGTAAATACTGATTGATCCGCCATCTTTTATCGCTATTAATCTCGTTTTGTGTCACTAATTTGGGCAGAGGAAATTTGAGTGACATAAATCTTCAGTTTTCATCAAATCCCAATACATGAAAATGATCATTGGCATTGCTTACATTAACGGCTTTGATCTCATCCCCTCTTACAATACTTTTCATGTTCTTAGGACATTGGCTTTAGATGGTGAACATATATCAAATAATGCAGATTAATCAGAACAAATGCAAATCAAACATATTATGCAGAACAAATGCATATCAAGTAAATCTAGCAATTCATAATATTTGTTTGAATAGTGAAAAAAACATAAAAACTGTACAAAACTATACTATTAAAACATAAAGACTTTTCATGTCTAAACATACTATTTCTATAATTTATATGGATTACTTATACCTATTGCCAAACATGTCTTTTAAAAAAAAATATATAATATATTTATTGTTAGATATGAGCATTATAATTAATTATTATATAAATAAATAACATAAAATCTCTGTTTGATTGATTTAATTAATTAAAATATAATAACATTAATCCATGATTGTAGAAATTTAATATAAATTTTATGTTTGTACGTGGTTGATTTGGTACCTAAGAGAAGAGATTTTAATCTGAATTTGAAAATTTAAGTGCCGTCCAAATTAAAAAATTTATATTTGGTTTAATCTGATGATTTAATTGAATCATAATTAGACCAAATTATATAATCTAGATATTTAATTGAATCATATGTTTATGTGATTGAAATCATATGAAATCAGCCAAGTATTAACATTGAACCCGTCAAAATAATTCGTGTACAAAAGACAAAGTGCTACATCGCAAAATTGAAAATTAAAAACAAATATATAAAATTCGTCGCCTGAGAGATTCAAACTCTCGCGGGTGAACCCATTCGCTTAGCAGGCGAACGCCTTACCCACTCGGCCAAAGCGACGTTTTGATTAGTTTGGGACTATTTTTATTTTAACTTTACTAGTAACTGAAATTTAGTGGTGAATGAAAGAAAAGAAGAAAAATGCAAGACTTGCATTTTGTAAACTGTATTTGAGGGGAAAAAACAAGATATGACGCGGAAATTAAAAAAAAAAACAAGAAAAAAAAATAGAACTAATTGATAAGTTACATCAGCTCCTTAAAAACTTGAATCTATGCCGATTTTTTTTTATCGTTTTTTTTTTTAAAAATATTGACACAAGGATACATATAATATCAATATATGTAGACATATGTTATCAAAAAAAAAACCAAATTTTTAATGTCTAAAAGTATATAATATGAGAATACTAAAGTTGAAGAAATGTTAGAGTTTCAAAGATAGAAAAACGTGTATCACATTGGATGTTATTGTAACGTTAACTTTTATCATTCAATAAAAATTTTGTTCGCATCTATATCAGAGTTTTCAAGACTTTCTCTTTCTAAGTATATCATGATCACGATTGATCTATTATTATATTTATTTTGGACCATAATCACAATATATAGATAGAGAAAGTCTTGAAAACTATGATATAGATACAATCAACCCATTGTTTAATGGACAAAATAATCTTGGTTTTATAGTCTTACCTCAAAACAGGATTTGAGCTATCAAACCACTATTTCAATTCAAACAATAATGAGTCCAATGTCATCCACTAGTTTTGGTAGGATACTAATAACATTAGAATTTGACTCATTAATTGCTTGAATGACTTTCTATCTACCATAATGTATTGTAATATTCTATACAATTATTTAGTTTAAAATGTATTGTGAATAGTTTAAGTAATTCATTTGATTTTTTTGAAAAGAATACAAAAACAAAGAAAAATACACAAAATATACATAATCCAAATCTATTTTGTTAAAAAAAAACCGTTTATAAATTGTGATTTCTAGAGTTGTCTATGTATTGCATAGATAACATTATAGAACTTCATTCATTTCGTTATATAATAAACTATATACAATCAGTTTAAAAAAATACGCGTTGACATTTTGTGTAACTAACTTTTTCTCTTTTGGGATTAAAACTTTTGTTTTCGAGTCTTTGATTTGAAAAGGTGTGATGTATGATGTATGTTTGTCTACGGTCACTTCTGAGCTGGATCTTTGGCACAAGAGATTAGGACATATGAATGTTGATAGTCTAACATGCCTTGTGAGAGCTCAAGTAGTCATAGGTGTTCTGAAACTAGAAAGCAAAACACAGACAGTATACGGAGCTTGTGCTAAAGGCAAACATATCAAAGTGCAACACAAGAAAGTCCCTGACGTTGGTACAAAGAGAATATTAGAGTTGGTTCACATTGTTCTTATGGGACCAGTTCAAACTGAAAGTATTGGTGGAAGACGGTACATATTTGTACTAGTACAATTAATAATCGAGAAAAAAACATTCAGAATATATCATTTAATTGTAACTGAAATGCTCTTTAAAATTTTATAATGTGACCACAGTAAAAAGGTAAACAAAGATTTAAAAATGAATAAGCCCAATATAACCAACATCAGTTCTATATGATAAAACTCAACGAGAAGTTTTCCGTAAATATATCTTCATACAATGAGAAGTTTTCGAAAAGATCATCATGGTATGGAATGTTGAATTTTCTAAATGAGAACAATCAAATTCTTTTTTAATACAAAATTCTGTGGAAAAAAAAGAATCCAAATTTGTAAGAGTTAATTCATCCACCTAACCTTACTATATGCTTAGAGCATCTCCAATGTATTCCCTCATTTTTTATCTCCAAAATAGAGTTGGATTTCTCTCCAATGTATTCCTCTATTTTTTACTCAAAAAAGAATACTCTTAGTATATTCTTTATTTTCTATTTTATTATTAATTACTAAAAATACACTTTATCTATAAAATTTACAAATTAACTCATTATTATTTTTCTTTTAAAACATTCACAAATTGTGATATTATTTGAATTTAACCATTACAATATCATAAAAAATAACAAAACAAAACACATTTTAATTTAAACATCACCATTTGAATATTTTTCCAATACATGATCAATTAACGCATTTCGAAATGAGAAATGAGCGTTTTTATCTTTGATTTCTATCTATAAGATGTGAAATCCGTATTGAACAATTAGATATCCGTGGATATCCAAATCTGTAATATATATATATATATTAAAATATTAAAATAATGATAAAATTAAACTTTATATAATATTTTGTAAAAAAAAATATTTTATTTAAATTAATTATATTTATATATATATATATATCTCAATAAAATATAAAATTTTAATATATTTAAAGGATCCAGATCCGAATATGTGGATTTTATAATTTAACTATCCGGATCAGGATCCGATCCCATCAGATATCCAAATTTTTGGAGCGGATCAGAACGAATCTCGGATCGGATCTCGGATCAGATCTCGGATAATAATTTCACCCCTAATATGCAATAACCTATCCAAGAGCCAAGCCAAATCCATTACCAACGGATGAATTGATGAACACCGACGAGATGATATAGTAAATAACTTTATTATTGATTTATTGTAACTCTGAATAGTTTCGAACCAAATTTACCAAATTTTGTTAAAATCTCTTTCCTCTAATCATTCAGTCGAATTGTCTACGAACCTTTACACTAACACTACTAATTTATTAGTTAAAAAAAATTCCCAAACACTAATGATAAAATATGAAAGACTAAATTATAAATAAAAAATTTCAACTCCAAAATGGAGTTGAAAATGGAGTTACTCCATATTTGGAGTTGAAAATGGAGTTACTCCATATTTGGAGGAAAAAATGGTATTTCCCCATTTTGCAGTTAAAAATGGAGTAGGGTTGGAGATGATTTTACTGCAAAATAGCATTTGGAGTAGAAAATGGGATAGGGTTGGAGATGCCCTTATATTACTAGACTAACCTCCAATAAGTCTACCAAACTCAACTAACCTTACTCTTTTGGTCAATGTCCATTTTATCCATATGTTGTATTATATTACAGAAATGTCATTGTTTATTTATTTTTGATTTATTGTTTTTAAACAAAAAAAATAATAAAATTTTTTTTTTTTTAAAACAAAATTTTTTCTTTCTTTCTTATCTCACGACTTCTCTCTCTCTTCTTCTTCTTCTCTCTCCCCTTCTTCTTCTTCTCTCTCTCTTCTTCTTCTTCTCTCAATCACGATTCCGGCGAGAGATACGACAACAGAAACGGCGACTCCGGCGAGCCCTCTTGTCTTCTCGAAACCTCTCGTCTTCTTGAATCCGGCGAGCCATCTTATCTTCTCGGCAACTCCGGCGGCTCAAAACCGGCGTCGTTTGGTCATTCTTGAGGCGACGTGCGGAGGGGCAGCGTGAGTTCGTGGTGAAAGGAGAGAAAACCCTCATTTTTTTGTTGATATGCGGCCTCATGAGGTATGCAAACCACTTGTTCGACGAAATTCCACTAATAGTGGTAGACTTGTTTAATACGTAGTGATAGACTTGTTTAAAACGTTCTGGTAAACTTGTTTAAAACGTTATGGTAGACTTATTTAAAACGTTATGGTAGACTTGTTTAAAACGTCTGGTAGACTTGTTTAAAATATTCTTAACCTTTCGTCTTCTCTGGCGTGATATACTCCGAATCCGGCGTTCCAGCCTCACGGCCATTGATTCCGGGGACGAGTAGGTGAGGAACTTTTTTTTTCTCATGAGTTTTTTCATCTTCTTCGGCGAGTTCCTTCTGAGGGCGACGAGATCCGGCGTCGTTTGGTCGTTCTTTAGGCGACGTACGGAGGGGCGACGCGAGTTCCAAGTGAAAGAAGAGAAAACCCTCATTTTTTTGTTGATATACAACTTCATGAGGTATGCACACCACTTGTTCGACCAAATTTCGCTAATAGTGGTAGACTTATTTAAAACGTTCTGCTTGACTTGTTTAAATCGTTTTGGTAGACTTGTTTAATCCATTATGGTAGACTTGTTTAATCCGTTACGGTAGACTTGTTTAAAACGTTACGGTAGACTTGTTTAATCTGTTCTGGTAGACTTATTTAAAACGTTCTGGTAGACTATTTTAAAACGTTCTGGTAGACTTGTTTAAAACGTTCGTAACCTCTCGTCTTCTCCGGCGAGATATACTCCAACTCCGACTCCGGCGTTCCTCACGGTCATTGATTCCGGCAACGAAATTCCGCTAATAGTGGTAGACTTGTTTAATACGTAGTGGTAGACTTATTTAAAACGTTCTGGTAGACTTGTTTAACGTTCTGGTAAACTTGTTAAAACATTCTGGTAGACTTGTTTAAAATGTTCTCGTAAACTTGTTTAAAACGTTTTGGCAGACTTGTTCCATTTGGTCTATTTTCAATTGATAGTGTTAAATTGATGCTATCTCCGACAGGTTCCTGGGTTTCACGACGGCGGCCGAATCTCCGGCGACATTTCCGTCTTTGATTCAACGTATTCTTCTACGAGTATAATTAATGGGAGATTTCGATTTGGTTGATTTGTTTTTGAATTTGTACAAATGATAATTGAATTCTAAATGATGGTATATTTGTTTTTGAATTGATTATTATAAGACAGTCCACGATGATTTTCAAAGGTGTTTGACGAAAGCGGTAACTTTATTCAGTTTAATATTTGCTTAGTATGTATAACCAAAATTAGTGAGATTTAAAACAAAAACACATGAACCACATATAATTATAACTTACAAATTCTATATGGTGTTTATTATCACAATACTTGAATATACTACTTTCATACATAACATTAGCAATACCAATAGTTTGAAAGAAACGTAAACAACTCTTCATGGAACCTTAACCAAAAACACAATAAGTGTAGCAAAACCAAACACATAATCTCTCTCCGTCGCCAACGGATTTCAATGATTTGTGAGTGCATCTCCGGCGTAGTTCCCGACCGCTCCACCGCCGTCTTCCACCAGATCTGCTTCCCGGAGCCAACGTCTTCGGCCAAGGCAACGACACGGCTAAAGGCGGCTCCCCATGCTAGATGAAATGAAACGTTAACCCCATAAAAAAATTATTTAACAAAATAAATCTACCATCATTACAATAAATCTACCATCATTACAATAAATCTACCATCAAACACTAAAAAATTCTCATACTTAGCATATTTGGGTGTCTAGTTCTTTCGTAAATCTGAGATTTAGTGTAGGGCAAAAACGTCATTTTTCATTCTGGAAAAAGTCAAATGTCTACCACCAAACAATGTCTATAAATCTACCGTAAAAAAAAGTCTACCATAACATTACAAATAAATCTATCAACTGAAGGTTATCTGAGTAAATACCAAAACAATTATTAAATCTACCGCCATTATAAATAAACCTACCAAATAATTTTAAATATACCGTCATTAATATTAAATCTACCACCATAGTTAATGAGATGACTGACGTTTTTATATCTACCACCATCACAAACAAATTTACCAAACATTTTTAAATCTACCGTCACTAATATTAAATATACCACCGTTACAAATCGCAGTAACCAAGATTTGTCACTGTTTTAAATCTACCGCTATTATATATAAATCTACCAACGCAATAAAAATCTAGCGTTGGCGATACAAATCTACCGTCAAATCAACAAATCTACCGTTACGAAAACATAATTCATTATGATTAAATCTACCACCACAATAAATAAGTCTACCGTTTTGTAATATAAATCTACCACCATTGTCGATAAATCTACCAAAAAAGTCAACAGTCAATGGGTTGGTCGTAAAGTATACTAACTCATAAACAAATCTACCATCATTGACAATATATCTACCAAAAATAAATATATCTACCGCATCGTGAAAATAAGTCTACCAAAATAAATCTACCAAAATTTTATAAATCTACCAACTTTCAAACAAACCTACCATCCATCAAACAAATCTACGGACCAAAATTTGAGTTGACCAACATCAAACAAGTCTACTGTCAAAGAACGGTAGACTTGTTCAATCAACTTTTGCTTCCGTGGCAAATGAATAGTAATGGCAGTTTTGTAATTACTTTTTTTTCATCAAAGGCCATAAGGGCACGCTGGGTAATATGAAAAAAATTAGGTTAGTCTAGTAATAAAAATAAATGTATGTCAAACTAATAATAATACTAGAAATAAAAGTCACTATAGTAATCCACCCAATTTGTAATGACCTGTAAAGATTTGGAAAATACTTGAATTTCAAACCATTACAAAGAGTTTTGATATACTTTAAATCAACATTACCTTTCAAAAACATGAACTTGTCTTGAATTTTATAACCTCATATAGCGTTGGACATATTATGTTCTCATAACAGATGTTTAAGTGAGTTTTTACCGCACAAAACCCATAGACATAAATTTTACCTATAGAATGTAATGTAATATTGAAATTTGAATGTCCAATTAAATGGTAGAGCAAACAATTATAGAAACCCATCTATTAAACCGAGGAATAAATATGAGGAAGAAGATAGCATATTTGGTTATTTAGGCAGACTACCCTAATAGGGACTATATGGACATCGACTCCACCGTTCCTGCAAAAGGCTGATAAGTGTGACAATTTGAAATTGTTCTCATTTAGAGAATTCAATAGGTGAAATAGCCTGATTTTCCAGAGGCGGCCAAATCTTTACAGGACCTTGCAAAAGAAGGCATATCTTCTACATGATTCATCTTCCTAAACCAATGTCCGATGGTCTCAACTCCGAAATAGGAAAAGAGTACCGTCAGTGCTCCACCAGCAACGGAGATCATTACCGGAAACAACCATCTTGTTCCATCGTAATGCGGTATGGTCACCCAAGAAGCCGCAATATAAGCAGTTGCCATGAACCCTATAGAAACCCACACCATCCTGTGCGTGGCCACCAGTAACTTCCTTAAGGGTCTCCTCTTGTAAGGTATGATGCTAACGAGAAGAATAACGATGCACAAGGACGTGAACAGTGCGATGTTGTTGCATATCGCAAAGACTTTAAACGCTGTCGTTTTGCCCACGATCGATTTCCCTCTCCATGGCCCGTCTTGGTAGACACCGCCCGGTGGGTTTATCCCACCGGCATAAGCAACTGAAGCAATTAAGACTGCCACTATCGCAATCGTATTTCTTGCATTTTGTAATGCTTCTATATGCATCTCATATTCCAAGCTCTCACGACCTCTTTCCACTTCCCCTTCTTTGCCTCTCTTTCCACTATAGATATCGAAAGATTTAAGGCTTCGCAAAGATTCTTTATGAATTCGATTAGAGCGGCCATAGTGTTCTCCATTTTTCTCAGAATCCAGCTCTTCTGAAGTTTTGGTTTCCAACCCCAGCCAGCTTGATAACAACTCAAAGTCTTCAGCTTCTCGAGAGAGAAGGTTAGAAGCTGCAAAACTGATAAATTGATGAGAATAAGAACACAAGTGTGTTTAGAAATAATTATTACTAGGATTTAACCCGCGCTAATTATAGCGCGGCATAATTTTTTCAAAATAAATTGTTTTGAAATTCACAAAATTGCTCTTATATGAATTTTACAATATAGCTAACTAATGATTATTGATTATAGATAAAACTGTCAATTTATAATAATTTGTCTATTTAACCCGTTTTGCAGTGAACTAAAATATTATTCGGGCTAACCCGCAAAAACTTATAATCTTAAAAATATAACTTTAATATGCATCGTTAAAAAACTCTAGTTTTTGTGGTTAGTCTACGAACTTTTTTTTAAAAATATAGTTTTCTTGTATCTAATTTTTTATAAAATTAGTATAATATTTTTCAACTTTTGTTTTGATATATATTCAAATAAAATATAATAAATTATAGTGAAAATATAGCAAGATTTTGAATATATATTTTTTTTCTTTGAATATATATGAATTGATTATTATTTTAAAATATAAAGTATTAAAAATAATTAAGAAATGAAATAATAAATAACCTCTTCAATACAAAATATATACTTTCTATATTCTAATCAATAATTTTAAAATACTATTATATCATTTCCTATTTCAATTATTCTTTGTTATTTGTAATGGCATTTCATGTAATAACTTACAAAACAAAGTTCATTTTTAAAAATATCTTCTTAAATAATATTATAGAGATTAGACTCTCATAAGAATAATGTTACAAGATGCATAAACTTATATAGCTGTAGAAGTAATTTATATTTCCTAAATTAAGATAAACATAAATGTAAATAATATATTTAGAGATAAAGTTAAATTTCCTAAACTAAGATATTGATAAATATCCATATTCTTCATGTTTTCCATTCTTCATGTTTTCCATTATTCTCGATATGGTCGATCTCATCGATCTCCCAATACCCTCCCGTAAGCTCAAACGTGGTAACACGTATGAGATTGGACAAATCTTCAAAATATCGGCGTTATACCCGACCGTCGGGTCAGATCACGGCGTTATACCCAGCCGTCGGATCAAATCGGCTACAACACCCAGCCGTTGGGCAACGACGTTTATACCCGGTCGAATGGTCAAATCGACTACAACACCCAGACGTTGGGCAACGACGTTTATACCCGGTCGTAGGGTCAAATTGGTTCGATGGAAAATCCATCATGAACACCGTAGTAGCTCGCGATTGCGAGATCGAAAAACAACTCGCGAGGGCAAAAAGTCAAATAAAAAAAAATGTCAAATTCCGCGAGGGCGAAAAAAACATTATCAAAAACTGAAACCGAACGAAACCAGCAAAAGTTTCATGTTCATAAACAATACTTCATCGTGGTCATCAATCTTTATCAATATGTTTGACTTATAAAAGTCACCAAGTCTCGTTGTAAGAGACGATCAGCAAAAACACTTCAACAAAACTTTTTTTTTTTTTTTTTTTTTTTAGCAAAAAGACAATCGATGGATTTTTTAGTTTTGCTTATTCATAATTGCAAAACAAAGAAGATTCCAACGTTAATGAAGAAACGAAGGAGATAGGTCAAGAAAAAGAAAAATAGATAGAAAATCATAACCCATCAATATTAAGATCGAAAGCTCTGATACCATGATAAATTGATGAGAGTAAGAGCACAAGTGTGTTTAGGAAGAATTATTATTAGACTCTTATAAAAACAATGTTACAAGATGGATAAACTTATATAGCGGTAGAAGTAATCTATATTTTCTAAATTAAGATAAACATAAATGTAAATAATATATTTAGAGATAAAGGTAAATTTCATAAACTAAGATATTGGTAAATATCCATATTCTTCATGTTTTCCATTCTTCATGTTTTCCATTCTTCTCGATATGGTCGATCTCATCGGTTTCCCAATAAAAACCCATCTTGTTCCTATAGCTGATATCTACTATCTTCTTACCAACAATGTAACGTATAAGCTGCAATTTATTCAGTAGGAATATGTAAGAAGGAACACAACAACATCAACAACAAACAAGAAACACCATAGCAATTTTTTTTTCTTTTCTGGATTATCAAGAAGTTATGAGATTTTGTACTCGGACAATGGATCCGAGTAGATAAAAATAATTAGATCATAATTGATACGGAATTCATAACATTCTTTTCAAAATAATGATGGTTTTTCTGACCCATTCATCTATGGGATGGGGTTATCAAAGACTTTGTTCAAGCTCTATTCTACTATATAAAGAGTGGCCAACTCTCTCCATATGAGTGCCACATCATCATTTTTGATTGATATAGAGATGACATGTTTCACTTTTCACAATTTAAAGTTACAAATCTATTTAAAAGTAAATCAATTTATACATTTCATAATATTAAGTTTTAGACCATTCAATGAAAAAGAAAATGAAAAGTTTTTTTTCATTGACTCTTAAATAACATTTGTGTAAATGTTAAACAAGAATTAATGTTATACTTAATTATAAATATTGTTGGATATTTATTTTATTTTTATATCACTTTCGATTTCTTAATGATATTCACAATGCATTTTTATTGGCTTATAATATTTTTTTATAATAGCATATACTAACATGTAACAAAAGATAAATTATATTTGATTTTACAAAAATATAAAAATATACTCCCTCCGTTTCATAATGTAAGTTATTTTGGTTAAAAGCACGATTATTAAAAAACTTAATTTTCTTCAAAAGTTATATTTAATATATAAACTAAAACTAATTCACCTAATCATATAAAAAATTACAGAGTATAATTGGTCACATAGTAGTCAATAAATGTTAAAATTGCATATAAATGTGAAAACAACTTATATTGTGAAACAAAATAAAATCTCCAAAACAACTAATAAAAAGAAACGGAGGGAGTACAAATTTAAAATAGTTGAAAAGAAAAACCCGCACATTATGTGCGGGTATTCACCTAGGTGACTGCCACGTCATCGCAAGAGAGAGTGCCACGTGTCCACAATTAATTGGTTCTTACTTATTTATTTATTTAATTGTTTTAATTTTTTTTTTCTTGGCATTCTGAGTTTGCGCAATTATTAGTCATTGATGCTTAATTTTTAGTAACGTTTACTCTAATATTTACTCTATTAATTATGCCTTTTGAGTTTACTCTATTATGCAAAACAATATAATTAAAAATTCAAAAACATCTCTATTATTTACAACACAAAATAAAATAATTTTTTAGTTTGCGCAATTATTAGTCATTTATGCTTAATTTTTAGTAACGTTTATTCTCATATTTACTCTATTATTTATGCATTTTGAGTTTACTCTATTATGACAAACAATATAATTAAAAATCTAAAAACATATTATTTACAACATAAAATAAAACAAAATCCGCGCGTAGCGCGGATACTCTCCTAGTATATATAATGTCAATATTTATCAACTTACAACTCAAAATTAATTAGCAATACGTTTATTTTTTTTACACTAGATTATGTAATAAAATAGTCTAAAACTAAATTCTAAATCATAAAAACTAAATCCTATATATGACCTTTTAAATCATAACCTAAAAAGGAATTAAATTCTAAATCCTAAAAACTAAATCATAAACCTAAAAATGATGTATTTCTTTAATTTTTTTTTTTTTTTAAACTACATACTGGAGCACCGCAAGCCAAGGCGGATGCAGCAATATGTAAGACAGTGTTGCCATTTTCATCTGTTTGCGGCAGCAGAATTTGGCTGTTAATACCCACACTCTCTGCCATGAAAACGAAGGCATCTACGTTTTGGTTTCGTGCAGCCAGATGAAAGACGGTCTCTTTTGATGGCGTGAGAGCCCCAAAAGACAACGGAGCCTTGTCAAGGAACTCCCACAGGATACCAACCGAGCCTCTGAGGACCGCCAGATGCAGAGGTGTTAAACCTTCGTTGTTAAGAGTTTCTTCTAGTCTTTCATCGAGCCCTAACAATATACTTGTCAATTCAAGGTCTCCTCTATCACACGCATGATGCAATAGCGTTGATGGGGAGCCGCCTTTGACCGCCCAAGCTTCTTCCTTAGCTAAGTATGGGAATCTCTTCAGCATAATCCCTGCGATACCTGATCATCACCAGTGAGCTAGTGACATTATTATACAAGATTATTGTAGGAGCTAAAATTAGCACTACAGATAATGTGATTAACTTGATCAATTATTTAGACTTGGCCCATTTATCTTCACACTCAAATTTTGATAAACTCCATTGGGCTTTATTAAAAAATTTGGTCCAACAATTACAAAAAAAATGTTGAGCGTACACTGGAAACTTTGCATTCATCAATCACGGCAAGGCCTTTAGTAATTCTTGCAAACACTAGATAAGAAAGAAACATACCAAGTATTGACCGTCATCGTACACTAGAAACTTACAAGTGGAACCACTGGATATGGCGAAATTGAGTTCATGGAGGCCGACTGATTTTGTCTTTTCCGCAACGAGTCAGGCAGCCTCCATGGAAATGCTGCGGCAAGCTAAGTGGAGGGGTGTCTGGTTGTTGTTGTTGCGTGCGGAACACGCTTCCAAACCAATCTCTAACAACTGCATAACTATGTTTACATCTCCAAGGAGAGCAGCGAGGTGCAAAGGTGTGTTTCCGTATGCGTTACGTGAATTGATGAGGGAAGGTCGGAGCTCAATAATCTTTGAGATGAGTTCTCCGTGTCCAAGCTTCGCAGCCATGTGCAACACCTAGTACTGTCAATTGGGTGGGTGACCATGGGCGTGGCCCATTTAAAAATTAATTGGACAATCATAATTTAGGCCCAACATCAATTGGTCATTTATGGTCTTTGTCCAACCTAACCCGCGAGCCAAAGCGGATCGACCCGCGGTCAAGTTGGTCTACACCCAAAAACCATCGTCGTCTCTCTCGCGACTGCCTCAATCTCTCTTTGCGATTCTGCTTCAATCTCTCTCTGTGATTCGGTCTCAATCTCTCTGCGATTCGGTCTCAATCTCAGCTCAATCTCTCTCTCGATCTCACTGTTTCTTCTTCGTTTCTCACTGTTTTCGATTTCGGATTCAACTCGTTTTTTTCTGGGTTTGTGACTCGATCCCTTCTTATTTCGAGTCTATCCGTTCTTTTTTCTGGGTTTGTGACTTTGATAGATTAAAATCATGTTTCTAACTCGATCTGTTCTTATTTCGAGTCGATCTGGATTTCAACATATTGGCAAGTTGGTAGTGCAACATTTACAGAGGCTTCAACATATTGCAAACTAACTCGTCGGTTCTGGTTCGGTGTATATTAATGCATTCGAATTTTTGTTTCTAAGATGTTAAAATTTTCTCATGAATGCGATTATGAGTGTAAATACTCTTTCTGAATTGTTAATACACATGCCAAAATAATTAGCTTTCCGTAACAACATCAACACAATTTTAGTGGGAAGATCTTGTAACTAGCATTTTCAAAGGTGTTTCTGGTTTTAGTCCATGACTTCAGCCGCTTATAATTTCTTTTTCCTGTTTTGTATTTCGTTTATGTCTTCTTGTGTATGGTACACAGCAGAGTTCTTATACTTTGTGTTCTGTTTTGGATCTTTTATAGAGTAGCTGCATATCATCTGGTTTGTGTCTTTTTGTGTCTGGTTTGGATCTTCTTTTTTTTGTTTGTCTATAATCACTGGTTTGTTGCCAACACCGTGTTGCTGTGTTGTTCCTCGCTTCTCTCCTCCAGCCATGATTCTCTGTCTTCCACCAAACCTAGAAAAGCTGGAACGTCGTTTCGAAAGATGGCATGGAAGATCGGCTGCATCTTTTTCTCAAGAAAGCTAGAGAAAAATTAAGAAAATTCTTACCCTGGGTGGGTTATATCTTTTTATATGACGGCTTAGACCCATAAAGAGTTATTTTCTTCTTCTTTTCCGATTTTCATTTTTTTTTTGAATTATATTTTAACGTTTGTGGGTATTTTGATTAATCTCGAAGTTTCATTTTTTTTATTCATTCACCAGGAGACTTTGACAATATCCACATGCTTACGTATACTACAACGCGTTTTTATATAAATACTAGTGTGTGATCCGTGCAGACGTAAACACAATTTTGTTTTTAAAATTTATTAGTATGATTGTTAATGGATTTGTCTCTATTAGCTTAAGAAATGTGGATTGTTTATTCTTAAGTTTTTTTGTCATTTCTTAATTTTATGTTTATTTATGTATTTGTTTAGTGAGTAATCCACAATTTGAATTTTTTTTTGGTTGACTATTTATTCAATTAGTTGGTTTTTAAAAATTAAAATTTTGTCATTTTAAAGTTTAGGGAATTGTATATTTTTTAATCCAACTGAATACTAATAAAATAAATACTTTGAAATAGGGTTAGTTTTGTATAGTCCGAAAGTTACTTCGAATACTAATAAAAAGAAAGTTAGTTTTGTGAATTTAGAATTCTCCGAACTTAAAAAATAAAAATACTTCGAAAGAAGTCACTGCATTTTTATCTATTTTTACCTAAAACCGAATACTAATAAAATGTTCAGAATTTACTATTATTCATATTCGATGATCCAGTGTTGGTGACTACAAAATGAATTTAATTTTATTTGAAAAATTATTTAATTTCTATCACTAATTTAATGTCAAAATCATCGTAGATGTATAGGTTAATGGGAACATTTGAGATAATATGGGCCGATTTGGAAAAATATAAGAAATATGGGGTCGAGCATCGTTTCAAACATTTAGAGAGAGAGAGAGAGAGAGTTCTTGTGAATATGATTATCCTGTAAAAAAATATTACCCATTGCTCGAAAACCCTCACCTCCTCCGATATCATCCCCATCGCCGGTGAGATTTCACTTTCAATTTCAATCACAAAGGGTGTGATCTGCGCGGACGTGGTAAACAATTTTTTTAATCTAATGGTATTTTATTTTATTTGGTCTCGTAGTTAATTTAATTATCTCTATCAACTTCAGATCTGTGTATTTGTTTTTGTTTTTTTTAATTTATTATCATCTATGTGTTTATTTATTGGATGCTACATATTTTTACCTCTTTTTTTTCTTGGTGATCAATTTTATGCAATTAGTTGAGTTTTTTAAAAGGAAGATATTTACATTTTAAAGGGAAGATATTTACATTTTAAAGTTGCATAATATTTGTTTTTTTAATTTTGTTTCATGTGAAGTTATTATTTTGGAGTGTTTCATGTATGATTTTAACCCTATTTATGTTTGTGATTCCTAAATCTATTTTTCTTTTATTTTTGTTGAAAAAGATTTTCATATATAATTGATTGTTTGAAGTCACAACATTTATTTGATTTTATTTAGAATAAATCTAATCCATAATTTATAAACATTAAATTCTATAGTTTTTCTAAACTATATAAATAAACTGATAAAAGTAAATTATTAAATTGAAATTTTCTTAGATTAATTCAATATAATCTATCTTCTATTAAGTAAATGTCTTTTCAAATTCTAGGGAAAACTATTGTATTAATGGATGGTAATTATTATGAGAATTGAAATATATTTACATCACATGATATATATTTTGCATATACAAAACTTTTATTTTCTTCTCCTGTTGTAGTTACATTTATTTTTTATTTTTTTTGTTAAAAATAATATCACAAAACACAACGATCTTAAATTTTCAAACTTAATTTATATTTTCGTGTAAATACTTTTAATATGTTTCTTAATTTTTTTGGCTCTTATTCTCTTTTTCATAGTTATGTATAATTACAATTATTATGTTAAATATACCTTAATTTTATTTATTTGTCTCTTTATTAGATGTAAAACTTTCCAACTTATATTTTGCTTTATGAATTTAGTTACATATTTAACTTATTTGTTTAATTGTTAGGGCTTGTTTGATGTTTTAGTTTTTTTTAATAATATTTGCGATACAACTTAACCTAATTAAATATTTATAAAAATTGAAGTGATAACCAAATTTATTAAACATGTTATTATTTGAAAGAACTATATTCATAGAAGTTTATTATTTTCTGGTTTAATTTAGAATATGAATAATGTCTTTTCAAATTCTTTTTATAATGTTAGAACCATATTTATAATTAATATATATATTTAATATGTGTATTAATTTTATAGGATGCTGAGGTGGCAACATGAGAAGAGAGAAAAGCTTGTTTTATATATATAGATCATAAGGTAGAGCCCGCTCTTTCTTTCCACGCAATTCTTTAGCTTTTTTCCACAAGAAAATAATTAAATTTAAAATTTCATTGGCAAAAAATAAAGAGTGGATTACTATATTAACTTTGGAATCTATGTTTATTATTAGTTTGCCTAATTTTGTTCGTATCACCTATCTAACCTCTATACTGAAAATACTCTCTTGAACTTTGTTGAGAAAAAACGTAATTACAAAACTACTATTAATTTTCTATTGTCACGTAGGCAAAAGTTGGTTTTATGTACAGAAATACCAGCGCGCAGGAAAACATAAGTCTACCATTCTTTGACGGTAGACTTGTTTGGTTTTGGTCAACTCAAATTTTGGACCGTATATTTGTTTAATGGATGATAGATTTGTTTGAATGATGGTAGTAGATTTGTTAAAATATTGGTAGACTTATTTTGGTAGATTTATTTTTACGACTCGGTAGATATATTTCGAGGTGGTAGATATATTGTCATTTATAGAAGATTTGTTTATGGGTTAGTAGACTTTATGATCCTACCCATTGACTAACGGGAAAATTTGATTTTTTGTAGATTTATTGACAGTGGTGATAGATTAACCTTAAAAATGGTAGACTTATTTTTTTTTGGTGGCAAAGCTATCAACTGAGAATTATCGGATGGTTTGTTTTTCAAGACGATAAATTTATTTATTTGACGATAGATTTGTATTGGCTACAGTAGATTTCTATTGGTTCGGTAGATTTTTTCATAATGGCGGTAGATATAAAACCGTGTAACATCTCTCTTACTTCATTTTGTAATGGTGGTATATTTAATATTGGTAATGATATATTTAAAATAAATTTGGTGAACCATAGAGATTGATGAAAAACACATTTTGGTGAACCATAGAGATTGATTCACATTTCATCGTAAAAATAACAAGTCAAAATTTTTTTTAAGTAATGGTAAAAAATTATCAATAAAATGCATATATTTATTTTACAAAATTATTGAAAACATGCATATTATTGCACATACTGATGTTTACACAAATGGAGATAAGATTTTGTGTGTGTAAAAGTATGAAATTCTTATCTTGTATACAAAATTGTATTTAGTTAAATATTAGTTGATTAAAATAGCAATATTTGGAAGAAAAAAAAAACGTGAATCACCTCAAAATTTTCAAAGACATAGAATATAGTAGGCATGGGCATAAAACCCGACCCGACCGGACCAGAACCGACCCGACCTGAAAAACACGGTTCGGTTCGGGTTCGGTTCTTCGAAATAACCCGAATGGTTCCATTTTAAATTTGATTCGGGTTTCGGTTCGGTTCGGGTCGGGTTTTACCCGAGACCCGTTCGGGTACCCGATAAAACCGAAAACATTTTATATTCGAGATTTTTTTCGGGTTTTTTATTCGGTTTTTTTTCGGGTTTTTCATATTTTTTTTTCGGATTTTTTCGGATTTTTTTCGGGTTTCTTCGGGTTTTCGGGTAAAACCATACCCGAAATTTATTTCGGATCTTTTTCGGGTCTAATTTAAAATCAAGGACCCGACCCGAAAGGACCCGATCCGAACCGAACCGAAATTTTCCGGAAACCCGAATGGGTCTAATTCCCAGGACCCGAATGGACCCGAAACCCGAAAAACCCGACCCGACCCGAGGACCCGAATGCCCAGGCCTAGAATATAGTTGTTGGTTTTAGTTTCGAAAGCAATAAATTCTCTCAAAAACTAATTTCCCCAAAAACGTAAAAAAAAAAAAAAAACTAATTTCCCTAAATTTTGGAGAATTTATTTATCCAAAAAATCTATAACTAATAAAGTGTTTTTTTTAAAAAAACATACCTTCACGGTTTCACCATTGGAGTTGTTTGGGATTTGTAAGAAAAAAAATGGATGTGAATAGGGCTGTTAAAATGGGTCAAATTGGTCACTAAATTTTATAACTATTTACAAAAAAAATTATGAATTAATTTTCACAAATTTTATCCATTAATAATTAATCATCTTTATGTTATCTTTCGCAATCTTTGATTTTATTTTTGAAAATTCACAAATTTTATAAATTTCTTTTTAGATATCATATTGTTGGGTATATATAATTTTCTACGAAGAAAACGAATTATACAATTTTCCGAGTTTTGATATATCATTTTAACTATTTTAATCTTAAATTTTGTAAAAAAAAATTAACTTTTAATAAAAAACAATTTCAACTTTTTATTTACCAAAAAGTCTCAAACCAAAAAGGATGCTGATTTGGATCAGTTTCTTTTGGGTTATCAACGAAGGAGATGATCTTTGATTGAATCTAACCTTCTTATTAGCTCACCTCGTTCTTGTTTTGTACACTCAATTGGGTCTCTGCTTGTGTTCCTAGACGAAGAATCTGGTCCGAATTTGGCTCTCCAAGCTCCTCGTTTATCGAGCTTTTCCCAGATCTTTGAGACCCATGTCGCGAATTCGTGGTGTTTCTCCTTCGCTTGTTGAATAGCCAACATCTGATCTACCATCTGCTTCGTATGCACCACCTCTTGACCTCATCAGCTTAAATCGTAGAAGACTACTTCTAGGGTTTTGCTCGTTTGCAACTGCAATTCAAATAAATTCCTCGATTTCAGATAAAATTCGAATCCAGAAACATGTTTCTGCGATTGAAATCAGATGAAATCAGCCAAGTATTAGCATCGAACCAACATCTCGTGTGTAAGGCCCTGTTGGTTTGTGAATCTGGGTGCCGCGTCTATAAACTGCATCTAAACGTAGTATTTGGACGCAGCAGCCAGACGCAGTTCATTTATGTGTTTAGTTTTTGCATCTAGAAATTGCATCTAGATGCAGTTTTGTTTGTTTGTGTGTTTGCATATTTTATTTGGATGCATTTTAAAACCAAATGACCAAAAATGACATGTTATATGTTTATAATAATTTGTTTAATCTAAAGTATATTTACAACTAAATCATTATTAAATTAATATTTAAATAACTTATAAAAGTCATTTTAATGAAATAATTCTATTTTTCAAATATATTTTTAAAAACTTTAAATAGAAATAAATAAATAAATATATTTTTTCAAAACTTTTTGCGGTTTTGGTGGAAAACCACTATTTGGAGGTTTTGGCGGGAAACCGCTATTTTGCGATTTTGGTAGGAAACTGATTTTTGCGGTTTTGACGGGAAACAACTATTTTGCAGTTTTGGCGGGAAATCGCTATTTTACGGTTTTGGCGGGAAACAGTTATTTTGCGGTTTTGGCGGGAAACCGCTATTTTGTGGGTTTGGCGTGAAACCATTTTTTGCGGTTTTAGCGGGAAACTGCTATTTTGCGATTTTTGTGGGAAACTGAATTTTTGCGGTTTTGGCGGGAAACCGATATTTTAAAATTTTTACGCGAAAACTCTATTTTGCGATTTTGGTGCGAAACTGTTTTTTTGCGGTTTTGGTAGGAAACTGCTATTTTGAAGTTTTTACGGGAAAACTCTATTTTGCGGTTTTGGTGGGAATCCGATATTTTGCGGAAAACCGCTATTTTGAAAATTTTATGGGAAAACTCTGTTTTGCGGTTTTGACGGGAAACACTATTTTGTAGTTTTAGTGAAATTTTGCGATTTCGTTATAATGACGTAATTTTTTTTTTCTTGAGAATAATAAAATATAAATATTTTAAGTTTTGATTGTAAATGAGGGTATTTTAGACTTTTATAATTTTGGATGCATTTTGGTGCATCCAAACTCTAGTTTCAAGTGCATTCAAAATATCCAATTATTTTGGATGCATTTTATTTTGCATCCAATTTTTACATCCAGATGCACTTCTTATTTTGATAAAAACGAACTGCATCTCATATCTGCATCTAGACGCAGTTGCTGGCTGAACAAAAGAACATGCCCTAACAAAACTATCAAACGATTGAAAAAAATGAAAATTTCCCCTTTTATTTCTACTCCGAAGATAAATTTGAGTTCATGGGCATAATCACACAGAAAGAAGTATCGATTTAGAAGATTAATAATCAAACGAACCTCGAAGAATGGCGTTTACGCAAAGGTAAATCCGTCAAAATAATTCGTGTACAAAAGACAAAGTGCTACATCGCAAAATACTTTTCAAAAACGGGAAAATTAAAAACAATAATAAAAACATTTGTCCCATGAGAGATTCGAACTCTCGCGGGCAGAGCATATTCGCTTAGCAGGCAAACGCCTTAACCACTCGGCCAAAGCAACTTTTGATTAGTATGGGGCTTTGTTTATATTGACTTTATTTGTAACTGAAATCATACTATTATTTGTGAAGTCATAATCTTATGTGGCGGCCTCAGAATAATTTTCCCTCATTCAATTTGTTTTTTGATTATTTGTCATAATTTCATTCGTTACTATTTGATGACATGTCCTCATCACTTAAATCAAACCGACGCTCGGTTTAACTTAATCGCTTGGTTTATTCCAAATTTCATGTCTTAATCTTGGTTTATCGGTTGGTCGCTTTTTGTTATTATTAGGGTTTAACAAAACCGGGGGCTCGATCCGTCTTCTAATCGGTATATATGAATGATTTTTTCATACCAAACCGATTGTTAGGTCCCATACCAACCCGGTCGGGTAGTAATCGACACTCAAATTTGTAGAACAAAAAAAAAAAAAAAAATCTAAATAATGTGTAATAAACCGAAATAATCTGAATATGCGTCTAGACCAATCCAGGCGATTAACCAATGAGCAGTAGTAAACCAAGTAACGTTTATTTGGTTATGCATCGTATTTGTCACTTATAGTCGTCGCCCTTTGATGTTAATCCAGGCAATTAACCAATGATGCTAATCAAGAAAGATAAAAAACCGATGGTTAACCGGTTTGTGTTCTGTTGAAAAAAAACAAACCAAATATCGTATGTTATATTCGATAATTGTAAGTAAATATATTCTGTTAATATAATGCTAATGATAATGACAACCATGGACTTAGCTAAATTAGAAATTATACAATTTAAATGGCGCCTAGATAAGGAGAATATACTATTTCTTGGTTCAAATTTTTAATCTCCTAAACCCGGTTCGATGCGTTATTCTGTGTTTGGCTCAATTGGAACCGGTTCTCTTCTTTTTAAAAAACCGGAGCCGAGTTATTCATGTGGTACGCTTTACGATTTCGATATGGTTCTTCCATTATGTGGTTATAAGCCATATGATTTGATTAGTCAAATTTTTATAATTTTTTTGAGCTGGACGGTTTAGTCTATCAAGTATTCGATAGCATGTTGATAGCACTTTGGTTTGGTTAGATAGTTTTGTTTATTTTTTGATTCTTTGGATTGCACGGTATAATCAATTAATGTGGGTTAGATTTTGAAACTGTCAATGTTAGTTCATGTTAACGGTTGCAAAGTTTCGGTCCGGGATCGGGTTATATTCGGTTGTTGAGTGTTTTTGCGTGGGCTGCGATAGGCCCAAAATAAGCAGAAATATATTTGAATCGTAAATGTTGATAAAAAGTAAAATTTTGGTTATATCGATAATTGTATAAAAGAAATTTTTATATTTTATCGATAATGATTAAGGTAAATCATGTCCATATCCAAAAAGTTAGATATGAATAAAATTTGTTAATATCGCTGTTGTTGGTTAGTTGAAAAAAAAATATGGCAAATTATAGTGATTATCGTTAAAAATAAAACCCTAATGGATATCATGATATTATATAAATACGACTTATCTTAAGTCTTTTTATGCATCCAAAAATTAATGTAATTTTATTTTACCTAATTTTGCAATATGATGCTCTCTCTTTACCTTTCTAATGATTCTTTTGTGTGTTCATCAGCTCGTGAACTTGGACTCTCCATTGATGAACATGGTGCGTGGGTGGAGTCGTTCTTACAACCCGGTAATTTTGCATCCCATCGTTGCTTGCGTATTTTGTTTAGTTACATGTTCTCTATATTTTTTTCAGTTCTAATACATCTTTAGTGGCATTTGGACAGGGCAACCTGTTTCACAGTGACGGTTTAATAACGATATGGAT
>PKML01043794.1:88142-150702 GCA_002933935.1 Eutrema yunnanense | reverse complement strand
AGCTGATGTGTAATCTTTATTTTGCTGACATGGAAACATGCCATCAAACGAACTTATAAATCAGCCATGTAAAATCAGCCATCAAACAAAACTATAAGTCTGTCGCTACTAAAATACTATTTAAGTAATTAATAAAGTTTCCTGTAATCAGCCATCAACACACATAAATCAGGTGGAAAACATAAGTCAGCCGCTACATCATATAAGTCAGTCGTCAATAGCATACTATTACAGTAATTAATCTTTCGCTAATTAGTCAGCCGTAATTAGGCCGACTTTTAAGTAAATCGGTCTTATTACGGCTGATTTAAGATAAGTCAGCCACAATTAACCCGCATAAGTATGCCGTTGCTAAATAAATCAGCCAAATAATTCAGCCGGATTTACGATAAATCAGCCAGACAACAATAAGTCGGCCATGTCATAGCAATAAGTCGGCCGTCCGAATATAAATCAGCCGTGTCGTGTACTCCTAAGTCAGCCGAAAATTCATAAGTCGGTCGAGGTTCATATAAGTCTGCCGTAACATTTGGCTGACTTATGAATATAAATCAGCCGACCAACTAATAAGTCAGCCGTTCTTTTAAATCAGCCGCTCGTCCTGTAAGTCGGCCGTCACTACAGCGAGAAATTTTTGCGGCAGATTTTCATATTACACGTAGGCAGTTTTTATGCCACGTAGGCGTCGCGCCTGTTTTTTCGCTGATGTGGAAAAAAAAAGTAATGGCATTTCTGTAATTACGTTTTTGTTATCAAATGCTTAGAAGGGCATCATGGGTATAAAAAACATTTCAGTAATAAAAAAGAGTTGTTGATTAGTCTAGTCATTTTACCTAATTTCTATACTATTTAAGTAACTCTCCCTTGAATAATATGCATTGTTGCTTCTCCCCATGCAATTCCAGATGGTATTTCTTGGAACGTTCCCACTTCTGGCATTGCATTGAATGGCTCTTCCGATTTCTAATTGTAGTATAGTTTTTCTTTTCTTGTCCAAATTCAAATGTCATTTTATGAAACCTTGTGAAAATTGCATCTTTTGTAAAATAAATTGCAAATAACATGTTATAATTAACTATTAACAAATTTTTGTTTGACATTTTCAAGGAAATAAAAATGTCTTTGCGGAATGTTTACTGTTTTACCTATCTCATTTTATTTACCATTTTTATGGAAAACTATTAGTAATGATTAAGTTACCGTAATTTAAAAAAAAATTCAACATATGTGTATATTATTGAAAACAACTAGAGATTGACATACGCGCTTCGTACAGATTTATTTTACATTCATATTTTATAAATATATGTATATGCTATTTTTTAGGAAACAATTTCTTTTTAAAAATTTCAAATTTTAGTTTAATAGCCGGTTTATATTTATAGTTGCATTGTGTGTACGTCTGTGTGTTTTGTTTTTTTCTCCTTATTAATGTTTGTATATAACAACAATTTTCTCTTAATTATGTTGTTAACTTATGTTGATATATTGTTTTTTTTCATGTGTTTATATGTTGTATGTGATTACTATGTGATTCTAATTACAATTTTATACTCCCTCCATTTTTTTTTATAAGTAGTTTTGGCTAAAATCACAAATATTAAGAAACTCATCTTTTAATAAAAAATATCATTTAATATATAAATTAAAAATAATCCAGTCAATCATAAAAAAAACTGCAGAATATTATTGGCCACACAGTACTCGATAAAGGTAAAAGTTGCATAGAAACATGAAAACAACTTATATTGTGAAACAAAACAAAATCTCTAAAACTACTTATAAAAAGAAACGGAGGGAGTATTTATTTTTATTTAACATCATTTCAAATCTCTCATAAGTTATATATATAGTTGAACATATAATATTACATTGTTGTTCCGGAATCTATAGTTCATATTAAAGCCAATTATAACCTCATCAGTCCGTCTACACATTAACTAAATAAACCATTTACATTTGATTATAAATAATTTAAGTACATGTACATATTTGAGTATTTAAAATTATATCTTTATGTACGTATAGTTTTAGATTGTTTAGAGTTACACTATCTAATTGGTAATCTTTTCTAATGTTTTGGTTTTTATGTTTATATATATTTTGTCCCAAATATTGCTTTTTCGTGAAAGATCGCTGATAAAAGATCTGTGATTTTTTTTCTTGTTTCTCATCTCCAAAGAATATATCCTCTCTAGCTTCTAAGAATCCAACAATCCCACTCCCAAAAATGTATGCATGAAGCATGTGTATATATGTATCTTTTATCCAAATATATATATATATTTTATCAATTGCGGGTGACATATATAATTAGCTTGCATATTTTATGCTATAAAAAAGATTCGTTACATTTTAGCTAAGTCCTGAAAATAGATTATATCTTTTGTTAATGTGACTTAATGATATTGTACATTTAATTACGTTTACTATATAGAGAATTATAGTGATGTCGTAGATAGTTTAGGTTGAGAGAAAACTCTCATATTATATAATAGATATTAAAATTTACAAATATTTTCTAAGTTAATCATGTACCTTTGTAAGTTTTCGAAAAAAAAAAAGTTTAAAAAAAAGTTTTAGGTAAATTTTCAGATTTTTTTTCAAGTTTTTGAAAAACTTTTGCGGGCTATTTATAATACATCCCAAAATATGATGAACACTTGATCTAGGTGATGGAAAAAAAAAGTAATTTAATGAAATGTAAATTTTTATAAGAAAATGAAGAACATTTTTTATTTTTTAATATCTCTTTTTTATTTTTGCAATAATATCTCTTTTGTTAATACATGCACCTATAAAATTATTTTATCTACTCTAAAATATTTTGGGCAATACGTGTACCTAAATGATTCTTCTTCGTTTTAATATTTTTTTTGACTTCACGTTATTTATAATATATCTTGATTAGTTAGTTTCTTTTCCATCCAACACGTGTAATTAATTATACGAGAAAGACAAGGTTGAAACTCTTACCAATTTTCAACAATCTTATAGAGTTTTATTTGTGTACCTAAATGTAATATCATATTTTGTGAAAATATTGTTTGTGTACTAATATTTTATAAAATTTAGAAAAATAAATAATATTTTGTGTAATGGTACACGTAGATTTTCCAATCGTATTTTTGTACAATATTACACGATTCAACAGTGTATAGTACACAGACTAATAATAAGTAGGGATAAAATCGTATTTTCAATAGAAAAAATGTTACATTTTTTTTTCAGAATTTGAAAAATATTAAAACACAAATTATGTTTTGACTAAATGACATTAGATGCAACTACTTATTTTATTAAATATAAATATTAAACTAGTCTTATAACGTTAAAAAATATCTTCAAACTTTGTTTTTTCTGTTAAAAAAAATATTCTTAAATCAGATGTGTTTTTGTTTTTCCAGAATATCACCAAACTTACTAGAATTTTGGATCCAAAATAACATTCAACCCAAAACAATCAAAATTGAATTGAAAGTCATTAAAAAAAATCAAAATTTTCTTATTGCAGTGATCTCTTTTATACTACAACTAAAATATTATAGCATTACTGAAATATATATTTTGCCAATCTAAAAACCAAACATATCATCATCATTCTATCATCACATGCATCACATATCATCATCATCATCATCATCATCATCATCTTTAATTTATAAGCAAAATCATTGCATTATCATATCAACGTTATCAAAATTGTTCTTGAGAATTTTAAGACGGTAAACAACTAAAAATAAAATAATATCCATTAATTAACAAAATAAATAAAAACAAAATTTAACAAAAATGAAGAAAAAAACTTAAACTGTTTATCTTCTTTGCCTGTTCAACGATAATTACCAATGTATTGAAAATTTTGCTATCAATAAGTTAATTAAAGAAATTTAAGTATGAAGTTCAAGCTTTCTTAGACTAATTAGAACCGGCTCTAAACATCATCACCATCACAATATCATATTACGTTATCATCTTTATATCATCTACACCATCATATCATCGTTACATTTTTATCATCCTATTATCATTATCAATATTATTATAACATCATCACATCCTCATCATATCATCATTAGATATTTAGATTCATTACAACATCTTCATCATCATTTCTGTAAAAATATTTAGAAAAAAAACATATCATCAAGAGGTTACATTTGATGATAGAAATGTATTAATATAAAAATATACACCTTTTAATATTTATGATAAAATCTAATTTGAAAATTTTACAGCTTAAAAGTAAAAAAAATGAATTCAATTTCAAACTCGGATCAACCTAATTTAAAACACATTTTGAAAACAAACATTTGGATGTTGAAGACTGCGTGTTACCTTTGAATTCAAAAATCCAGACTCATCATCCTTCTTCTTCACTATATTCGAATCTTTTGAACACTATGGATATGATGGTTGAATAGTTAATAAACTTAATACATTAAAATAGCGTCATACATGGAATATACAGATGTTCGATTTGATTCCTTTTGACTAATTTAAAACCATATTTTATGTGTGTGTCACTTCCATTATTATTGGACAACTAATTAAGAAACAAAATATTATCGGACAACTGGTTGAGATTAAATTATCACTAAATTATTTTATTTTGCCGAAACATGGACGCTACCTCTGATTCGAGATTCTTGGACCATTGGTCCCGATAATGAATGTGCAAAGCTATGTAATCAAACTGAACATTATGTGTTTAAACTTTAAATTATGAGATCTACTATACATTTTAATAAGCAGTTTTATAACCAATGAATTACTATAGAGTCTAGAGTCATAAGAGTATTTAATGGATCTCTAGAATTACCCTTGTTCAAGATACTGCTGAAAGATATTATAAAGTATCTAAAATCTTAAAATAATTGTTTGGAAAAAAATATAAAATAAATAAACAAAAATAAAAAGATTATGAGGGTTTTGAATTTTCGATTGGACCCATATTCCATTTACAATTTTTAAAACTCGATTAGGCTAAAATGATATGATAAAACTGCAGAAGCCATGTAAAATTCTCGACAATGAGTTTTCCGTTCACAAGTTTGAAGTGTTGTTTCACAGCACCCACTCAAATACCAAACATTAAAAAAACGAAAACATAATCTATATAATTGATCTAATCCTATTACAAATGATGATTAATAGATTAAAGTTCATTATCTGCAATATTTGTGATTATGATGAAGAGTTCTATGAACAACGACTCTACGACGCAGATCTTTCCGCCACACATGAATCTACGATAAACAATCCTATTCGCACCACACCTATGATGGATAGCTCTCCTTGCAACACACGAGATCACAAGAAACAACTATACATGCATCACTCTAGAACCTCCGATAAGTTTTGTATATATTAATCTGCAAAATCTGTATTATCTGGGAATCGAACTTCATACCTGATATAAAAAATTTTAAACCGTTAGATTTCATCATTTTTAAAATATTAGACATGATCATTTTTTAGAATTATCCTAAAATATCATACACAGAATAAAGTAGTTTCCATAATACCACAATTTTTTTTTTTTAATACCGCAAATTTTAAAGATATAAAAATGGTTCCTAAAAGTTTAGAAAAGGTTACTGAATCATTTAATATCCTTTTTAAAACTTTTCGGAGACATTAATAAATCTAAGTTTATGATACTCTTGGAATAATTAAGCATTGGTGGTAATTATGGTTTTTTTTGTTTCACCCTAAACTCATATTTAGAGACGACTTTCCTACATTTATTGGTTTTTTCTTTGTGATTCTCTTATCCACTAAATGTGAAATTATTTCACGAGTGTATCTTTTTAAATCCAGTACCCACTAACTAAAGTTTGAGAATTTTAATTTTCGAATATATGTTTTCTAGAAATGTTGCACGTTTTCAAATTTTTTTGTTCTAAGGACGTCTCCAACCGGACGTTATAACAGAAAATATGTTGTTTTATTCTCTCCAATCGAACGGTATACGAGACCATATATATTTTTTTTAGTGTTTTATGAACAGAATCACACCAAATAAACATTAATTTTTTTATTTAATAATATAATTAAATTGGTGTTTATGAGTTTATCATTTGATTAAACTTTGTAACTAAAAAATAAATATACTTTAAATATTTTTGTATCTTTAATTTTTAATAATATAAAATTTTAATTGTAATTAATATAAAATACTCCCTCTATTTTTATATAAGTGATGTTTAAGGTTTTTACACACATATTAAAGATTCATTTAATTTTCATTTTTTTCTATATTAACAACATCAGTTATTATACATTTAAACACAATTCAAGCAATAAGAAAATAATGTGCAAAATACAAATGTTTAAAAACAATAAAAAACAATTTAATTTTGTATTGATTTGTGAAAACATCACTTATTTGAAAAAAAAAACCTCTAAAATATCATTTATTACATTACGGAAGGAGTATTAATTTGCACAAAATATCTAAATCAATATGCGAATTGATTAAGATTAAAAATACATATTATTAAAGTTCAATTAAAACACTGAAAACCTAAAAATACAAAATTAAAACTAAACAAACATAAAAACTGAATACAACAAAAAAAAATTTAAGGACATAATATAAATTTAAATAATACTCGATTTTAAGAATTCTTAGCTCGACACAGGTAAATCAAAGACCGGAAAGTTTATATTGAATTTTGAAATGCATTAATTGAATACTTGTGTTAGTACAATATAATTATTTTTCAATATTTTTAATTTATCTATTGTAATCTTATATTTAAGATATAATTAGTCAGTTATAAGAATAATTAGTATTTATCAAAATTATTAAAATAAATAAATTTTTAAATTTAAGATAATATAATAATAAAAAATATTATTTTTAGTGTTAGATTTACCATTCAACTTTCCACATATAATGGTGACGCATTCGTTCCAGTTTTACGTTACGCAAGTGTAGACAGACAATAAAGTCTAAGTCGTACCAACACACGTGGTGAGGCAAGTGGGGCAATAATTTGGTTCTTTATCTTTTAATGATTTATTCAAACTAGTCACTTGTGGCTCACAAAATCACAAATCTAACTCATTAGTTGACTCATGACCCTTACCTATCTCCAAAATCACAACTATCCAAAAACTCCTAAAACACAAAACGATAAAAACATCAAATAAAGTATTGCTTTGAAAAGAAAGAAAAAACAAGTTTGATAGACTGATGGGTTTCAATAGCTTACATTGTGAACATATAATATGTTACTTCACCATACTTTCTTATCTAGTAGTATCTCTCTTAACAATCATATACTTTATTAACTTTACCCTCCTTTGCCTATTACTTTGCCTTTAACATCATCCTTCTCTTCTTCCGCCACAGTCAATCTAGCAGGGGCCGGTGCTGCCATCTCCATCTCGGCGGCCAACGCTTTTTCTCTAAACTTTTTGTAGATATCACTCTTGTAAAACTTTTTGGTCCGGATGACTAAAATCATCGAGACCAATACACCAAACAAAGTTACCGCGGTAATTATAATAAAAGACAACTTAAAACAAGTCGTGCCTGTGCAACTCAAATCTTGTTTTCCCTCCGTTTTGCCTATCCCTAATGCGTTATTTTGCTTCTCCGCCTCCACGTCGTACAAATACCCGGTGACCCGAACGTTTAGCAAATAAGACCCGATCGGGCTTGCGACTGACCCAAAGTTATACAAAGTCGCGTAGTACTTTAGCCCAAAAATCTCGGAGATTATAGCAAATAGAAGCGGCCATTGCGCACCGAAACAAAACCCTATGATGACCGATGCGACGTAGAGTCCACCGGGGACGTTAAATGCTATGAGGAGGTGACCGGCGCATGAGAAGAGGAGGATCATTGTGAGCATTAGAGGTCTTGGGAATTTGTATTTGATCAAGAAGATCTCAGAGATCACACCTGAAACCACACGACCGAAGTAATTCCATATGCTTACTAGTGACACAAACGTGCTTATGCTTCTCTTCGGATAACCAAATGAGCTTCCGATTTGACCCAGATTGTCTATTGCCGTCAAAGTCCCTCCCACGCCACAGATCGTCGCTACGAACAAAATCAACATGTCTACGCTAAACAACGCTTGCAAGATCGTATAGTCATCTCCTCTTTCCGGTGGACTAAACATAGTCGTCCAACACGACGCCGTTTTAACCCTCTCCTCCTCCTCCTTTGACTCATCGTCATGATCTTTGACCTCTGAGCTTGGTTTCTCGGTGACGATATTGATCGGTGCTGGATCGTTGAAGGCAACTTGTTTATCCGTCCATAGCTTCTTCTCTTCCAAGACGACGACTATGATTGGCAAAATAAGCAAGACGATCACCACGGCGGCGCTGCCTCCAAACTCGCTCTGTGTAAAGCCGGAGAGTTTGTCGGTGATGATGGCCACCATGAGAAACGTCGCGAGCCCGAGCGAGATGTAGAGGAAGTTATAGAACACCTTTAGCTCGTTTGTCTGCCTCACCACTTTCATCATCCTTATCGTCCTCAAGAAAGCAAACGAGATTGCTGCAGGTAACCAACCTGCAAATACAATCATACTCATACAATTAGTCTGGATTTAGATCCAAGATTTATTCCATTAGTAAATTTTTTTTCATGAATCTCTGTTTTTCCCCGTTTTGAGATCATACTCTATCCAATGGAGAAATCAAGATTCATATATAATAACCATTAACCTCTGTTTTCCTCTGTTTTACTCTGTTTAGTCTCATCAATTTATTAAAAATTGTAACTTACCGATCATCAAAATGAGAGATTTGGTATCGTCACCATAAAAAGCATGGTAGAGCTGTGTAATAATGGCGCCACTAAGACCAACATATCCCTTGAGAATCCCCAAGACAACACCACGTGACTCCGGGAAGTTCTTAACGCACGTGACGAGCGATCCAGTATTAGCGAACGACTGCGAGTTGGCTCCAACGCAGATGTAGAGACACATGTGCCAGACTTTAGGCTTCGAGATCCGTTCTGTGACGGCGAGCCAAATCATGAAGTAGCCGAAGAAGTTAAGTATGGCTCCGATTATGAGGACGAACCAAGGCGGAGTCACCTCGTTAATTAGACCCGCGAGGACTCCGACGTTGGCTCCGAGATCTTTGAAGAAACCGAGGAGGTTAAGAGTGGTTTGGTTGTAGCCTAAGGTTTCCTTGATATCGCTTGAGTAGAGACCGAACATGTAAGTGGCTCCAGCCGCCGACATGATTAAGAGACTCGCGAAGAACATAAACCATCTTCCGGTTAGGATTTGGATGGTTAAGCTCTTCATCGAGCCGCCGGGACTTGCAGCCACCATTTTTTTTTGTGTTTTTCTGGTTTTAGGAGAGAAGTGTGTGTTCGAGAGGGATGCTTGTGGGTTGTGTTCTGGTTGGAATATATTAAGCCCCACGAAGTGTGCGTGAAAGACGGAGGTAGAGAGAGAGAGTATAGAGAGAGAGAGTATAGAGAGAGAGAGTATAGAGAGAGAGAGTATAGAGAGAGAGAGTATAGAGAGAGAGAGTATAGAGAGAGAGAAAGAGGGCGGAGACCGTTGTTGTTGACGTTGACTTAGAGAGAGTGATTAGATAGGGGAAGGTTGGAATTAGAAGCTATGCTTTAATTTTTATACAAATATAGTTTTCAAATATTATGTGTATTTTATATTACAGAAAATGGTAATAAATTCAATGCCAGCATGGAGTGGATGATTTTCCTGGTAATGAATTTAGATTGAATGAGGTCAATATATATGATTGACTAGTTTATTAGGTTTATAACAATTATAATTTGAATTTTAAGAAACTAGCAAAAGAGAAATAAAATTTAAACTATATATTTCCTTCTCATTTAAGTTAATTACACAAATGTCATTGATATTGAGAACACTGTTTCCGACGTTAGTACGACGGCGACTAGTGATATCATCACATTTTGCATCATTCTAGCATCCTTTTCTTATAGGTTTAGAGTCGTTTACATGTAGTTCGTGATACTTCTTTAGCATTTATGTCATTTTAGGAGTCTAGTGTGTCTGCATTCAGTCCTAGAGAGTCCTTGCATGTTTTGGATCGTATTTCAGGTAAAAGCAAGCTCAACACCCAGCATCGATCGATACCAGGTGTGGCATTAGGTATCGATCGACACTGAGGAGCAATACCGATGCCACTGCTCGGTGTCACAGCTCGGTACTGCAGCAGGGAGAACCCGGGGGAAATGGCCTTAACACGGAGCAATGATACCGAGGAGTGACCTCGGTATCGACTCAAGCAGCATCGATCGATACCAGGATCAGCACTAGGTATCGATCGACACCGAGTGGCAATACCGATGCTCCTGCTCGGTACCACAGCTCGGCATTTGCACAGGAGGAATCCCGGGGGAATTGGCCCTTAATACGGAGCTATGATACCGAGGAGTGACCTCGGTATCACTGGAGAACAAGTCTGGCGCGTCCTAGGTATCGATCGACACCAAGCCCTTTTTACCCATTTAAACCGGGTTGGTACCCGGTTTGTTCCGGGTCGACCCGGTTCGTTTCTGTTCAGTATTTAAGCCCAAAAACCTAATCTTTGAGGGCTAAGTCTTTTTCTAAGCAAAAACCTCTCTAAGAGTGATTTGTAAGAGATTGATCCTTTATTTTATATGCAATTTGAGTATTATTTCTTCTTGATTTGATCCATCTAACTTCTACTTTCTAATCATTTAATCATCTTGGTCATGAGCTTTAACACTTCTTTCCTTGGATTTGTTAGACCCATGATGGTTAGTGAGTAGTCTTAAGGATCTTGGGATGAGGTTGATTAGGGGGATCTAGGGTCTGATTAGTGGTGTTTAGGATTAGATAATCTTATATTCCTTCTTGTCTAGAGTCCCTAATGCTAGATCTAGCTTGAAAGAGTGGGTCTAGATCATTAGGCATTTCATGAACACCAAGTGTTTGATGAAATGCCAAGACCAAACTAGACAAGAGATTTATGTTCCTAACCTAAGACATTAGTTGTTTAGCGTGTATCTTTGGTTGATCTTGTTATAATTCTTAATGCTTGCTAATTGATAATCCACAAATGATGATTTGCTAATGGGTTTGATAATTAGCATAGTGATTAGTTGCTTGAAAGAGAACTAATCTAGATTAGAGATCTATTGCCTAGGGATTAGCTTCTTGAGTAATTGAACACCACTAATTGAGCTTGGATCACCCTATATCAATAACCTTATCTCTTGTTCCGCTTTTATTATTTGGATTACATCTTGTTTAGTTGTTTACTTGCTTAATTCGGTTACTTAATCACAAACCACCTTTAATTAGCTTAACTTACATAATTTCCTTGCATTCTTAGTGATTAGGATAAATCCCTTTATGGAATGATAACCTTCATACTACACGTGTTGGAGTTATGGATACCTCCTAGGATTGTAAAATCCTTGTATCAACTAGTCATCGTGCTAACATGTTAACTAATATGGTATTGTGCTAACATACTAACATGTTAACTAGTTATCGTGCTAACTA
Organism: Eutrema yunnanense; assembly: GCA_002933935.1. Classification (NCBI taxonomy): domain Eukaryota; kingdom Viridiplantae; phylum Streptophyta; class Magnoliopsida; order Brassicales; family Brassicaceae; genus Eutrema; species Eutrema yunnanense. The sequence goes on along the minus strand of PKML01043794.1, from coordinate 139,189 downwards.
GCTAAGTTAATAAATATTTGATCGAGCTTAGTAACGTGAGTTTGTGATCTGAGTATAAACTATAAAGTGATAGGACTTTGGGCTGATCTCTTTGAGCCGGGTTTGGGTTGGGCTATTTACTGGCATGCCCATTCCAAATTGGGAGTTGAGGTTTCAGACTCAAGCGAAGGCTTGTGGTTTGATCTCTCTTAGAGCGGAGGAGACTGCGTGAAGCTAGTTTCACAGAGCATTGTCCACCTCTCACTCTTGATGGTGGAAGGATTACGGGTCGATGCCTTCCGAGCCCACTATGACCCAAAAGACCGACTCCAACTGGACTATCACATTTCAAAAAAGAAAAAGAAAAAAACTCAGTCGTTGTAGTATAGTGGTAAGTATTTCCGACTACTAAGAGCATCTCCAGTAGTGAACCCCATGAAGGGGTTCTTAGCATTTTTTTAATAATTTAATTTTTATGAATGAAAAGTTTAGAACCCCATAATTTTTTCTTCCCCCAATGGTGAACCCCATAAGGGGTTCTTAAAATTTTTTTTTTTTTTTATAAATTATTTATTTGAAATAGAAATTATTTTATTAATAATTTTAAACATATTATATTTTATAAAACCAAATTTATAATGCATTACAAGAGTTTTAAAACATAAAAAAATATAGATATTGAAATCATAAAACGTTTAGTTCTAATGTGGAGGGGTACCAAATTTGTGCCATATATGCTCAACTAAATCAGCTTTCAATTGTTGATGTATTTGTTTATCACGAACTTGATTTCGAATGCCGATCATATTGCCGAGATTTGTAGGCATATCTGTAGAATACGTCATATCAACTTGTGAAGTTCTGCTTCCCTCTCCTTGTTCGAATTCTGATATATCAAACTGAGTGTATCCATCTCGTTCGTTTTCTACTATCATATTGTGCAGTATGATACATGCTCTAATAATCTTTCCTATTTTTTTCTTATCCCAAATAAGAGCTGGGTTTTTTATAATTGCAAATCGAGCTTGCAAGACTCCAAAAGCACGCTCGACATCTTTTCGGACGGATTCTTGAAATGTAGCAAATAATGATGCTTTCAGACCTTGAGGAATTGGAATAGATTGGATAAAAGTTGCCCATTTCGGATAAATACTGAAAGGACCGCATTTTTTTTTTGTGCATATAATTAAACAATCATTACACCATAATTAATTAAACATTAATTATTACACGATACAACACGGGCACTACAGCTTACACAAGCTAACGATTTATAACAGTAAAAACAACTGGTATCGATCGATACCCAAACAACAGAAGCAAACCCCGGGTCCTAATCATCCCCTCTTCACTGCCTCGATTCCACGATCACGCCTTATCTTTACCTGCATCGACAAAAGTGATGCATCAACATTTGGCTAACCAAATGCTGAGTGAGATTGATCATCCCAACAACAGGCTACCAATAAGCACAATCAACAATTAATTAACGACAATTAAAACTTTCAGCACAAAGCCACAACTGGTATCGATCGATACCCCCATAGTGTCGATCGATGCCCAAACAACACACAACTCCCGACAAGGGACTGGTATCGATCGATACTAAAACCAACACCTGGTATCGATCGATACAACCACAACTCAAGTCCACCAACAAGGGACTGGTATCGATCGATACACACGTGGTATCGATCGATGCCCACGAGACCTAAACACAGGAATCGCCATACAAACCACAAAAATGCATCAATCAAGCTTAACAAGCACCACACAAGCTCGATTGCTAACCTTTGGTCACAACTCACCTTTTGATACGATGGATCGAGCTCTAAAACGACTTCCCAAGCTCAAGAAGATCTCCCTCTCTTCTCACAAGGTTACGCCAACTAAAAGATCGACCAACCCCTTCTTCAAGCTTCTCAAGCTCAACTCTCTCTCGATCTCGCAAGATCTAAGCTTTACTAAGCTTCTCTCTCTCTCTCTCTCTCTTTCTCCTTCTTTCACGCTCTTTCTCCTTCTCTATCGCGACCAACCTTGGTCTTATCCTCCAAAGAAAGGGCTTTTATACTCGAAAGAGATAAGAGAAGAAGACAACCAGGAGAAAACCCGGCTGGTGTCGATCGATACATGCCGGTATCGATCGATACCACCCCCGGAACAATCCGAATTAATTATTTTTCCCCAATAATCAATTCTTCCGGAACACGGGCGCTACAAATACCGTCTGTGAGGTAGTACGCCAAATGATACTCGTGTCCGTTGACCAAGTACTTAACTTTTGGAGCTCGACCTTGTAATATATCATCAAAAACAGGTGAGCGATCAAGAACATTGATATCGTTTAAGGTACCTGAAGGTCCAAAAAATGTGTGCCATATCCAAAGATCTTGTGATGCAACAGCCTCTAAGATGATTGTCGGTTTTCCTGAACCACGTGTATATTGCCCTTTCCAAGCGGTAGGACAATTTTTCCACTCCCAATGCATACAATCGATGCTTCCTATCATCCCGAGAAATCCGCGTATCTCTCCAATATCGAGTACTCGTTGAAGATCGTCTGGTGTGGGTCTTCTTAGGTACTCAGCTCCGAACAAATATATTATTCCTTCGGAGAAATTTTCCAAGCATGAAATCGCAGTACTTTCACCGAGCCGGAGGTATTCGTTAACCGCATCAGCCGCACAACCATATGCCAACATACGAATTGCTGCTGTACACTTTTGTAGTCCAGAGAGACCAAACCTTCCGGTAGCATTTCTTCTTTGTTGAAAGAAAGGAACTTCATGGGAGAGTCGATCAACAATACGCATGAATAAGGGCTTGTTCATTCTAAAACGGCGTCGAAATATATTAGGAGGGTATGTTGCATCTTCACTGAAATAGTCGTTCCATAAGCGGTTGTGGCCTTGTTCGCGTTCTCTTTCAATATAGGCTCGTTTCTTCTTTGGCTTTATTGCTGCATGTCGATCAAGAACGGTGTCGAACCTATTGTCGAATTTTTGATCGAAGACTTCATCATCACTTTCATCAAGTGATCCGTCGAAAGCATTGGCGGTTGAAGATGCCATTTTTTTTTTGTCTTTTTATGGTGAAAGAAAATACATTTTTGTGAATTTGTATTTGTTTTATGGAGCAAGAAAAGAAAATTTCTTAAAAAAAGATGTCCTTGAAGCAGAAAACAAAGAACAAGAAGAAGATGATGATTGAAGAAGAAAAGCATATGCTTGATGAAGAAAACAAAGAAAGTTGGAGTATAGAAATTTTGGTTTACAATAGGAGGTTCTATCGTTGATATATATATGGTTTACAATACTCAATAAAATTGTGGTTCATTTACTATAAAACAAAACATTATGTCATTGTCTCCTGTGTCCATCAGGGGAAACAAACCCGTGCCTCCATATTGTGCTTGTCTTCTTCTCTTATGTCCATCACGGGAAACAAACCCGTGCCTCCATATTGTGCTTGTCTTCTTCTCCTATGTCCATCACGGGAAACAAACGTGTGCCTCCATATCGTGCTTGTCTTCTTCTCCTATGTCCATCACGGGAAACAAAGCTGTCAAAGTTCATACAATATTAAACAGGTCCATCTGTTCAAACACAGTAAATTCTGAAAACATAAACCAAAACTAAGATCGGAAGGTGAAATTAAGAGAACAAAAACAGCAAACCAAAAACTTGTCTTAAACAACACATCCAAGTTCATACAATACTAATAACTTGTCTTACACAACACATCAAAGTTCATACTTGTCTTACACAACACATCAAAGTTCATACTTGTCTTACACAACACATCAAAGTTCATACAATATTAAACAGGTCCTGAAGCCAACACCTCATTAATTAGCTTGTTCTTTAGCGCCATTTCTATTTCAGAAAGTGGTTCTGCTTGGCCTAAGAGACGGTCAAACAATTTATGTTTACTAAGCTTCTCTTTCATTTCCAATTCCTTTTTCTTTATCTCCCACATGCTCTGGAACTCCAACAGGTCTTTGCCTTCTTCTTTACCGCCGGTTGTCCTTTTAACCTTTGATGCCTTGACACCAGGCGGACGAGCCATTGATACATCATCGCCATGGCTTTCTGGTTGAAAGCTTGATGACTGAGCCGACCCCTCTTCAGGTTTTCTTCTTTTTGTCCTTCCACCATCTTTGACAGAAGATGTTTTACACCATTTCTGGTCATGGCGAAGCTCCCTCCATGCATGCTCAAGGCTGAACTTGATAAGGTGATCATTGAAAAAGATATCATGAGCCGCTTTCATAACATTATTCTCATTCTGGCCGCTGGCCTTCTCTTTCATTGCAGCCTCATAGCATCCAACAAACTTGCATACTTGGTCATTTATCCTCCCCCACATTTGCTTACAATGACTGGCTTCTCTTTTTTGCAGACCAACAAGCTGTGGGCTTGAGTTAAAGTATGCTTGAATGCGTTTCCAAAAGGCTCCAACTTTTTGCTCATTCCCAACAATTGGGTCCTTGCTCGTGTTCAACCATGCACTGATGAGAACAACATCTTCCTTCGGTGTCCACTTCCTTCTTTCTTTACGGTCCTCACAACCTACGCTTGGATCATCAGAACCTTGGGTACTAAACAGAGGGACTTGTCATGATCCAAGTTCTATACTAGGCAAGTAACTCTCATTAACTAGTTGACTAGTTAAGAGGTTTACAAAGCCTTCAGAGTGACCATATGGGTTGAAATCCATATCCTAGTTTAGTGGTATATGAAAGAAGTGTTTAAGTTTTTAAGAGCTGGATTTTTAGCACCAACAGATGAAAGAAGTGTTTAGAAGAAAGAAGTGTTTAAGTGTTTTTAGCACCAACAGATGAAAGAAGGGTTTAGAAGAAAGAAGTGTTTACGTGTTTTTAGCATTGATTGTGTTTATTTGTGTTTATTTGTTTTTAGTACAAATATATAAACAAGCAAGCATTGATCCACAAGACCTTTACTTAATAAAAGCAAACAAGCATTAATCACAAGACTTTTACCTAACAAAAGCTATCAAGCATTGATCACAAGATTTTTACCTAACAAAAGCTATCAAGCATTGATCACAAAGACAATTACCTAACAAAACCAAAGAAGCATTTATCACAAAACAGTAAGACCGACTACTAACATGTTAAGCTAACTATGTATGCTAACTAAAGAGTTAGAAGATGACTAACCTTGACTCATTGCTGAAACAGAGACCTTGTATAAGCATCTATCGATTGTTCCTCCAATTAACCTCACAAAAACAGAGAAATGTGATAAACAAAGAGTTAGAAGATGACTAACCTTAACTCTTTTACCTAACAAACAGCTACCTAGCATTTAACACAAAACAAGTGTGAAACGGCAATCAATCTGATAGTTAACTACCATTTATCACAAAAAGTACATGGTCTTATAGTTACTTAAAAAAAATACATTAGGGAACATTAGGGAACATGGTCTTAGTTACTACAACACAATAGAGAATAGTTGCTGCTCATTTATGCTACTTAAACATATATGAAATGGCTGCAAAAACAAAAAGGAATAGCAGCATCATATATCCTTCACCTTGGTTAGCATTGTGCTCCTTCAGCCTTGAAACTTCTTCTTGAAGCAGTCTTACCTCTTCCTTTATTTCTCTAATGGTGGGATCAAATGCTTGAAGTCTGTCAACCCTAAGCAGCATCTCCCTTTGCTCTTGAAGCTTTCTCTGCACTATCGAGAATTCCTCGGTCACCGCTTCATCCCACCATTGCCATTTATGCTCACCAGTCGCCTACATACATTGATTAGTTTTATCAAACAATTTCATAACAAATACATAGCACAACCAAGAAACAAAAACAACCACAATGATAGGTTCATCTTACCTCATTCAACCAGTCATGACAAGTATAATACTTGCGGCCTGGTGTCCCTGACTCTGCACATGTCGATGATTCAAGTATCATCACCCGACCACAGAAACATTTGTCAGGAATGCCAAAAGTTGCATCCGCATATGCCCACCCCATGTCCATTTCTGGACCTTCCGATGATGTCTCGCTGTAGCTAATCGGCATTCTCTGTCCATAACGAAATACTAAATCAAACTAAAGTCTTCACAATTTTAACAAATAAACACTGACACTATCATAATCAAAGTAAATTAAACTCAAAACCGATGTTCATGATAGAGAGAGATGATGAACATAATCAAACTCGAAACCGTGCATGAACCCTAATTTGAATCACACAAAATATGCCTAATTTTTCCCCAAATCGCTAAACCCTAATTTCTTTCTGTTGAAGCAATAATTTATCAAAAACTACATCGAAACGGTTCAGGAATTCGTACCTTCACAAAGCGATTTGAGAGAAGTCTCGATTTTGTCTTCACACACGCCGATTTGGTTTACAAATCGTCGGCGTCGAAGGAATGAAGAAGAGATAAACTCGTCGCCCAAAAAGAGAAGAACAAAATCGAACAAGACGAGAGAAGGTTAACAAAAAAAAAATTACTCTCGCCAATAACACGCCAACACGTGGCTCTAAGAACCGGCTCTTAGAGCTCTTAGTTAAGGGGCGGTTCTTAGCATATATGGGCTTTTTCTTTTTTTTTAAATCATCAATTGCCTATGATTATGGGCCAAGAACCCCTTATAAACCTCTGTTGGAGATGGTCTAAGTGTCATTAGCTCGATTGGAAAAATACCTTAGGCAAACCATATAGGTAACAAAATCGAGTGATGGTTGAGACGGAATTAATATTATATGATGTGGTTTCGGGTTTGTGGGAATTACGGACTTCAACCCAAAAATTCCCAATAATTTTTTTAAAAAAAAACTATTTAATTAACATGCTAACTAGTATAGTCAAATATGATTTATCTTGATACTCACATTGTATTTGATTATTAAAATAACTCATCTATATTGATATATATCTGTGTTTTATNTAGTAAGATAACTCATATTTAATTAAATATATATATTATTATCAAGATAACTCATATTATCAATATAAATCATATTTGATTATAAGTATCTATTTGATTATTAAAATAATATTAATGTCAACTTGTATTAATCATGTTATCATATAACTATATTTATAACGTACTAAGATTTTAAATATCAGAATAATGTTTGTATTATCCGAATAACAATGAATTTTGATAACACGTTATACATAAATATTAAATTGTGAAATGTTGTCGAACATTTAGAGTGCGTAATCAATTCTCACAACACCAGCTATCTCCTCCATAGGCAAAACACATTTGCCTTCTTATCATAACATAACAACACGCTCCAATCAAAATCAAGAACCACTCAACTTGCCCTTTTATTGATGATACTCAATCTCTTCAGCTTTATTACTCATATTTCAATGATCACAACAGAGAAATCAAAGAATCGCGGAATTTACAGGTTTCGACAAAGGTGTCAGATTTCGAGAAAAAAAGAAAGAAAGAAAAAGTTTCAGAAGTTGGAAAAAATGGATTTTAATTGGAGTGAAGATGATGAAAACTTTTAGAAAAAAAAAAAGAAGAGATGAGAAGTTGAAGACTCGTCGGAAAGATGAAAAAGAGAGAGAGGACTTGTATATTTTTAGAATTAAAGAAAAAATAAATAAAATGTGTCAGATTCACTCACCCAATTTTTGAATCATTCGTTACCATGAATTGGTAATACTCATGAATTTAATCCATGGAAACATGTCGTAGACAAATTTGAAAAAAATATTTTGACTATATAGTAGGATGGAGGAGAAAAGAGGTACGAATTACATTTATGGTAGCTACTTGCTATGATGAAGAACAAGACAGATTAAAAAAAAAATCAAGAGATAGATATTCATAAAGACAGCCAATTTTGAGTGGGTGGACTATATGTTAGAAAGAATCTGTGGTATATATATATATATATATATATATATATATATATATATTATTTATGTAGAAATAGAACTTAATATTTTTTTGTATGTAAATAGGTTTCGAACTTTAATTTCGTGGGGAAATATATTTCAAAATTTCAAATGATGTGAAAATAGTACTAGGGTTGAACTTTGTGTAGATGTGTTATTATATGAAAGTTATCGTGGGGAAATAGATCGTTAATCCAAAATCAAAAAATCGATGATATAATTTTAACATTTTTATCAAAAAAACAAAAGAAGAAAATATACTATAACTATATAGGGTATCTACACAATACGCCCAAATAAAAGATAACATGTCAAAAGCCATTGATGAATGGATTTCAGTCTATGAGTATGACTACACATTTTGAATTATTTACACAAAAATATATATTATAGTAAATACAACTAGCAAGTGTTCAACTATTTTGGACAAACATTCATATTGGAAAATTAGAGTCCTTTTTTCCAATAAACATAGTAAATTGAAGTATAATTCAGGCGTAATGAGTGATAGTATTTCAAGGTATAATTCAAATATATAATTTTCAAGTTAAGAAATCTATATAGTTTTGTCAGAAAAATTACGGTATTTTTTCTCTTATGATCAGGTGAATATCCATTATAATAACATTGTCCAAGGCCAAAACTTAAAAATAGTACGGTAGTGGGTTTGACAATTGATATCGGCGTTAGTTGTGTACATCTTGATCAACGTGGGAAATGAATCATCAAAAAGATTTCCCAATATTCTTTTTCTCTTTATTTGACTCTCTTTTTTCAACATCTTAAGTTGACTATTAAGTTTCAATGACGCATGCAGGACTTTTTTCTTTCTTTTTTTCTATGCAATGTCCTATATTTAGAAATCAGAGAATATATATATATATGTATATATACCAAGGTTAGAAAAGGCGCTAGACGCTAAGCGGGCAGTCGGACACCGATTTATGCTTAGATCGAAAAACGGTGATTAATTACCGATTAATTTTGAACATTTTTTTTTAATTTTAAAGTTTATATGTATATAAGTTATAAGTTATGAATATATGAATCAAAACAAGTATGAAATAAGTTTTTTTTTATTATCAAAGTAACAAAACATTAGAAAATTAAGTTCAAATTCACATCTAAATTCCAAAAACAAAAAAGAAGTACAAACATATGATGCAAAAAATAGATTTGTCTTGATATTGAGAGACAAAAAAAGTACAAGGAGAGAAAAATCTTCATCATCTTCTTCAATGATCAAATTATCATGTGTGTTGTACTTCTATATGTATTTCCAAAATTTTGTAACAAATCATATGTCCGTCACAAAAAAAAAAAAAAACTTTTTGAAGAAAAGTCAACGAGTTTTTCGAAAAAATCGTTGATTTTTTTTAAAAATTGTTGGCATTTTTAAAAAATCGTTTGACCGCCTAATTTACCGCTTACACACTAATCGTGGTGGTGCACCGCCGACTAACGCCTAGACGGAAAACATGGATATATACATACATATTATCTGGGACATCTTTTTGTCTGCATTTAATATTAGCAAATAGGTCGGCAAAAGAAAATTCTTATAGTGCTGAATGGGCAATTGCTCGTATAATTTATCTCCTTTTTTTTCTTTCTTATAAAATAAACTTATCCGATTCTATTCGTATTCCGACGCAATTTTCAAATATTTCAAATATAATTGTTGTAACTGGAATTACAATGATAAAAATTTATAAATATAAATAAATGGATGAGTTTGGTTTATTTTTAATAACAAAATTTATAAGAGACTTTATTACGGATATATGGAATATATCCGCTTATGATATATTTGACAAAGATCTTTATGTATATTTGCATATATCCTTTAGCTTGTAACCTTCCTAATTATGTGGGAAGTTAGGTCAATACATGTGTATATATACAGATCGATAGATCCAAGATCAATACAAGAAAACCTTCACACAACTCTTAGGTTTCTTGACATGGTATCAGAGCATTGAAATCCTTAAAACTCTACTAAAATTTTTTCGATTTCTTTGATCTCTACCCTTAAAACTTTGTTATTTTAATCTCTCTGTTTACTCGACACGATGGGTGACAATGAGGTTGAAGGTTCCAACATAAGCTCGGCGACGAAGACCCCTGCTTCTTTCTCGACGATTGAAGTTCAACGGCGAACAATATCACCATACGATCTCTCTTCCAGTGACAATCCGGGTTCGTTGATCTCGCAACCCCTTCTCCGAGGACCTAATTACAATGAATGGGCTGCAAATCTTCGAATGGCTCTTAAGGCGAGAAAGAAATTTGGGTTCGTGGACGGTTCTATTCCGCAACCAGCTGCCGATTCTCGTGACTTAGAAGATTGGTGGACCAACAATGCGTTGGTCATGTCGTGGATAAAACTGACTATCACTGACACGGTTCGTTCGAATTTATCCCACTTTGATGTTGTGCGTGAGTTTTGGGATCATATTCGTCGTCGATACTCAGTAAAGAACGGACAACGTGTGCAACGCATCAAGACTGAACTTGCTATGTGTCGCCAACATGGACTCTCTATCAAAGTGTATTACGGGAAATTAATGCAACTTTGGACTTCTTTAGCTGAATTTCGTGTGTCCAAAACTTGTGGATGTCCGCAAAGTTCGAATCTTGAGCAGGAGCGTGAAGAGGATCGATTACATGAGTTTCTCAAGGGTCTGGATGAGTCTACTTATGGCTCGGTAAAATCAAATCTTCTCTCTCGAGATCCCCTTCCTTCGCTTGACGAGGCTTATAGCGCACTTCTTCAAGATGAAGATTCAAAACATGCTTCTCGGGTCTTGGATGAGAAAGTTGAAACCATGGCCTATGCTGTTCGCACTGGCTCTCACGTCTCTCATGCTGCACCTACGGGCAATTCGCCTATTTCCCGTGAAGAGAGGATGAAACTGTTGTGTTCGAGCTGCGGCCGTAACGGTCACTTGGCTGCAAATTGTTTTAGGACTCTCGGCTACCCACATTGGTGGGGGGAGCGTCCTCGGGGTCGCCTCAATACTGGTACTGGCCGTGGAACTCCATCATCTCAACCTCGTACTAACGACACCGCTCGTGCCCACACTGTTTCAGTACCTACACAACACACGGTGAACACCCTTACTACGTCTGACCGTGTCGGACTTACAGGTCTTAATGACGACCAATGGCGCACTCTAGTGGCTCTCTTGAATGAGAGAAAACCGTCACCTACACCCGAATCTTTAAGCGGTACGTTTTTCTTATCCTCTTGGATTATCGATACAGGTGCCACAAACCATATGACCGGCTCTCTCAGTTTTTTGTCTGATCTTCGAGATATGGTTCCTCTACCCGTTAAGTTACCGGATGGACGGATTACACTTGCAACACGACATGGAACAGTGGTTTTGAGTTCTTCACTTACAATTCGAAACGTGCTGTTCGTTGATGGCTTACAATGTCACTTGATCTCCGTTTCCCAATTAACTAGGCAGAAAACTTGCTTGTTTCAAATCACTGACAAGATTTGTATCATTCAGGACCGCATTACCAGGATGCTGATTGGAGTGGCTGAACAATTGGATGGTCTCTATTTTCTGCGAGGGATGGAGTTTGCAGGCGCTATGCATCACGAGGAACGAGCAACCTTGGATGTGTGGCATCATCGCTTAGGACATCCTTCTTTTAGTGTTTTGGATTTGTTGCCAATTTCAGATTTTACTAGTACTAGATCTTTACCGAATAAGGTGTGTGAGACTTGTGTCCGCGCCAAACAAACTCGTTGTTCTTTTCCCACAAGTTCTAATAAGACTACGACTTTATTTGAAATGGTGCATTGCGATTTATGGGGTCCTTACCGTACTCCGGCTCATTCTGGTGCTCGTTACTTTCTCACACTCGTCGATGACTATTCCCGAAGTGTTTGGCTCTATTTACTACCGACTAAGCAAGATGTCTCTCGCACACTTATCGACTTCTTTGCACTTGTAGATCGCCAATTTGAGGCTAAAATCAAGACATTTCGCAGCGACAACGGAACGGAGTTCATGTGCATGACTGCATATTTTCGAGCACAAGGGATTATTCACGAAACTTCTTGCGTTGGTACACCACAACAAAACGGTCGTGCCGAACGCAAGCATCGTCATATTTTGAATGTAGCACGGGCGTTGCGTTTTCAAGCATCTCTCCCTATCGATTTCTGGGGTGAATGCATTCTGACAGCTGCATATCTTATTAATCGAACGCCTACTCCACTGCTCAACGGTAAAACTCCTTTTGAACGTCTCTACAATCGGCCTCCACCTCTTACTCACCTTCGAGTTTTTGGTTCCCTGTGCTACGCACATAATCAACATCACAGGGGTGACAAATTTGCTTCTCGCAGCATTAAAGGAGTTTTCGTTGGTTACCCATATGGGAAGAAGGGTTGGCGTATCTTCGATCCAGCCACCGGGAAAATTTTTGCATCAAGAGATGTTGTGTTCTGTGAATCTATATTCCCATTCTCCTCTTCATCATCACTTGGTCCCGACTCAGATGGTGTGTCATCACTTCCTTTGTCTTCACCGATTCAGGTTCGTGTTGACAATTCCTCTATTTTCTCTCCGACTCCATCCGCTCCACGAGGTGAAAATTTAAGCTCTGCTGCATCACCTGCAGTTTCACCTGCAATTGGTTTGCCCATCAATTTGGATTCTTCAAACAAACCGATTTCCTTAAATCCAACCGAGTCGGATCTGGTCCTTTGCTCCGAACCAAAACTCGCAATTGAACCAGACCCGGTTCTCGATTCTACTGCAATTATCGAAATCGAACCAGAGTCTGAAACTGGACCGATTCCTTCTTCGGTCGCCACCGATTTCACGCCATCACCTCCTGAGATTGAGTCGCCTTCCTCTTCGCGATTAGATCTTGCGGTGCCTCCATCATCAGATTTATCTACTGTGGGACTCTCATCCCCAACAGAAGCTTACTCTCCAATCATCGAATTAGGTCGTGGCCTTCGTCCTAAACATCTTCCGAAGAAATATCACGATTTTGTTCTTCAAGCGATTTCTCCTGTTATTCAAAGTTCGATTGTGGCTCCTTATGGCATTGAGTTCTACGTTGATTACTCAAGTTTCTCAGCGAATCATTGTCACTTTCTTGCGGCTATTTCCTCAGTCGCTGAGCCACGGTCCTATAAGGAAGCTGTGTTAGATGAAAATTGGCGTCTCGCGGTTCGTGGTGAATACGAAGCCCTTGAAGAAAATCAGACTTGGACAGTTGAGGATCTTCCTCCAGGAAAACACGCTATCGGCTGCAAATGGGTTTTTAAACTCAAATTTCGTTCCGATGGTACCTTAGAACGTCATAAGGCACGTCTAGTTGTTCTCGGTAATAACCAGGTTGAAGGGGACGATTATGAGGAAACCTTTGCCCCTGTCGCAAAGATGACGACTGTTCGAACCTTCTTACAGATTGCCTCCTCTCGGAATTGGGAAGTCCATCAAATGGATGTTCACAACGCTTTTCTTCATGGTGATTTGAAAGAAGAAGTATATATGCGTCCTCCTCCTGGCTTTCATGGTTCAGACAAGAACAAGGTCTGTCGTTTACGCAAGTCTTTGTACGGCTTACGACAGGCTCCACGTTGTTGGTTTGAGAAACTTGCTACAGCATTACGAGATTACGGGTTTATCCAATCCATACCCGATTACTCCTTATTTAATATGGACAAAGGACAAGATCATCTTCAAGTATTAGTTTATGTCGATGACCTTATTCTTTCAGGTAGTTCCTTACCACTTCTCCAATCCTTTAAGACATATTTGAACAAGTGTTTTCGTATGAAAGATCTTGGGATCTCTAAATACTTTCTCGGCTTGGAGCTTGCTCGAAATCCTACGGGTATCTACTTATGTCAGCGCAAATATGCCCTCGACATCATTAAGGATGCTGGTCTTCTTGCGGTTAAACCTGTCGCATTTCCCGTCGAACAGAATCACCGTTTGGCATTGGCTGACGGTCCCGATCTTCTGGATGTGGCTGCTTACCGTCGTCTTGTAGGTCGCCTTATCTACCTTAACGTCACCCGTCCTGACCTGTCTTATTCAGTCCATGTTCTCTCTCAGTTCATGCAGAAGCCGAAACAAGCTCATTGGGAGGCCGCTTTGCGTGTTGTACGCTATTTGAAGGGAAATCCGGGTCAAGGCATTTTACTTCGTGCCCATACCAAGCTCATTGTTACTGCCTGGTGCGATTCCGATTGGTCCGGCTGCCCCATTACCAGACGTTCTCTGACTGGATGGTTCATTCAGTTAGGTGGGTCGCCCATTTCTTGGAAGACACAGAAGCAGCAGGTTGTCTCTCGCTCGAGTGCTGAGGCTGAGTATCGTGCGATGTCTCTCACGGTCCAAGAACTTCTCTGGATTAAGAACCTCATGCATTCCTTCGGTATTACTTTCACGACTCCCATTTCCTTACATTGTGATAGTAAATCCGCTATTGCTTTGGCCGCTAACCCCGTCTTTCACGAACGTACGAAGCATGTCGAGAATGACTGTCATTTCATTCGGGATGAGATAGTCCGAGGAACCATTGCCACTCGTTACGTTTCTACGCATTCCCAACTCGCCGACATCTTTACAAAGGCTCTTGGTCGTAAAGAGTTTGAGGCCTTTATTCCCAAGTTGGGCATCTTTGATCTTCATGCTCCAACTTGAGGGGGGGTATTACGGATATATGGAATATATCCGCTTATGATATATTTGACAAAGATCTTTATGTATATTTGCATATATCCTTTAGCTTGTAACCTTCCTAATTATGTGGGAAGTTAGGTCAATACATGTGTATATATACAGATCGATAGATCCAAGATCAATACAAGAAAACCTTCACACAACTCTTAGGTTTCTTGACAGACTTGAATAATAAACAGAAAGTTGTTGTTCGAGGAAACTAAACTATATCAAAAACAGATTTAAACAAAGAATTGCAGACTAAACTGAGATTAGTAGTTCGATCTCAAAAGTGTTTTTACAAGATTAATAACAAAAAATTGCTAAATGTTTTAAGTGTAGAACTTGTTGCGAATAGAAGGAGTTATGTTGCTCTTTGCTCTCGTACTTGATTTATATTCCAAGTTTGTGTTTAATATCTCCATTTATTTCGTCTGATTTGATATAAATAATCTTTAATTCTGAAGTTACAACCGTTATATTTTTATCAGACACCAAAACTCGTTTATATTAATTATACGATCACGATTAGAAAAACTAAGACATATAATCCATAAATAACATAATCAGTCAGTAAAACTACTGGACGACAACATGCTTGTCCAGCTCATGTCATAAATACTATTAATTGGTTGGTCTGATCTCAGATTCTCAATGGTTGATGAAGATTTGAGTATAATAATTTTATTTTGCTTTCATTGAATAGGCAATGTATAGTATATATTTGATCTACCTTATTTTTTATCGATCTTTAAAAACTGAAGACGTGTCATACCCCAAAAAAAAAAAAAACTGAAGACGTGCAAAATAGTTAGTTCAATTCTGAAAAAAAAATTAATATATGACGTACAGCTGAGGACTCCCTTTGCACTTGCACAAGTGAACAACACATGGAACATGTTGACCTCTAAGCACCAATGCGTTGACGTTTTTGTTTTTGTTTTTGGGGTTTTGTGATTTGTTGCTTCGTGGATAAAAAAAAACCATTCTCCCTCGATCCTTTAGCTACTGCACCCTACATATCCTTAAGGTCGAGCAACTTCTATATATCCTACAGTTTTGTGTGTTTTTGTAAAATGTTCTTTCGTCTTTTCTATATTTTCTTGATTTTTTTTGTGTATATTATATATATATTGCATTATTCATCATTTGCATATATAATTGGTTTTCATATTTATTTCCAAGTAGTTTCCATGATAGCTTGTTCTAATCTCGGATTAGCAGGAGAAGTGATAAACTCGGGTTTCCTACAGATAATAGGGGTTTTTAGTAGCGTATGTGTATACATGTGTTTACCGTGAAAATATCTTTAGCAGGATAGATTCTAAGTTTCTAACTCATTGAGTTTTTATTTATTGAAAAGGAAATGAAAACGCAAAGACTTCAATTTACATGAGGTTGAAAACATGGGCTTCAATCGGGCCGAAGCGAGGGAGAAGATATTCCTCTATGGAAAAGCGCAGTGTACTTTTAAGAAAAAGTTCATTAGACAAAGCAATCCAAAGAAATACTAGTACAAATGTGTTTGGTTTATGTATTCGACACCAAAGTATTCAATTGTTATTTGGTTAGCGATTCAGAATCGATTATTTACAAGAGATAGAATGAGGCAATGGAATGGAGGCCATAACTACGATTGTGTTTACTACGGACTAGATGAATTGATAAACCACCTATTTTTCTCATGCATCTACAGTTTTGAAATTTGAGAAAATTTTGTCTCCTACCTACTCAGCAATGCATACTTAACGGCGTGGGATACTATCATTTTTCAAGCTACGATATACCATTTTTGGAGAGAGCGAAACGCTCGTAGACATGGTGATCCTCCACTTCCTGCAACTCGTCTAACAAAGCTTATCGACAAAAATATCCGTAATCGCATCAGCGTTATCCGTAAAACAGAAGATTGAGTATATATATGATGATGCTCTAATCATGTGGTTTGCCACAAGACATCCTTGAGGCGCAAAATCTTATGTAATTTCCTTTTAGTTTTTTCAAACACAATGATGCAATCATTATAAAAACGATTTTTTTTGTCCAAATATAATTTAACATTCAATTAAAAAAAAACATGGGCTTGTTGTATTGAGCTAGAAATGATTTTGTTGTGTCATCATAGGCCCGATATACCTTTTTCGATTATTATTTTGTTTCCAAATGTATGACAAATATGACAGAAGAATCTTCATGGTCGAACTCCAAACCATGTAAATGTGTTTCTTGAAGGCAATCCATTTTTTTTTTATGAGTATATTTTCTTCCTTTTAGAAATGTTTTTTTTAAGGTCTGATTGATGGTAGAATGATTTGGAATGAAATTTGGTTGTAAAATGTAGCTATGTGTGCCATTAGCCATATAATGATACAATTATGAAAATCAGATGCTAAAAAACAAATAAAAAATGATACAATTATGTATCAGTTTTGGGTGATTGCTTGCGGATCTCAACATTCAGCAACACAAGACTAGAACAAACGATTACATACCATTTGAATCTACAATCTATATTATATATTTATCTTGTTACTCTAGCTTTAGTTGTGAAATTTTGTTCGAGACCTAAGCGAAACTAAGGATGTGGGGCACTAGATACATATACGACGACATACGTCCATGCACACGCACAAGATCGACTACGCTTGTTTTCTTTTTGGCCTTAGAGCCTAACAATTTGTAACCATAAAATCACAATTATAAATAAAATCAAGAAAGTGGTTTTTTGGAGCCCCCAATGAATATGATGATTTCATAACAGCTTCTTTATTCATCACGCTCCCAAGATCAAATCTTTGAACCTACGTTACATCAAATCATCACAGAAACAGATCTGGTCTCCAATCAAACTGAATATCCAAAGAGATTTAGTCTCATTTACACATCCTTTCCTTTTTAGAAATTTCCAATTAAGACTATGTTTTTGACTTTTTGGATATTGGTATCAAATTGAGGGAAGACAAAATTGGCTGTTTCGCAAAATCAATGGCTCTGTAATAAACATAGAAGAAAATATAAGATGTTTGGTAAGTTGGCTGTTTGCAATTCTTCTTGTTTAACAAAGAAGTTAATCTTTCTCTGAAATAAGGCTATTAGGCCAAATTTTATTTGATTATGGAAAATTGGCTCTCGCGAGTGACAACTACATTTGTTCAATCACTAATCTTAGCCTTAAGTGCTGATTATCTATTGTATATGTATGCATTCCAAAGTTTTGTTATAAACGAACGAAGCTCTTTTTGAGTCACTAAAGATTACATTTTTTAGCAAAGCAGAAATAACACATCTCATAGGATATATAATAGACGAGGAAGAAGCCTACTTCGAAAATGATGTTCGGTTTCTTCTCGTAACTCAAATCTATACAAATTAAAACCCTTAATTAGAAGATGAATCTCTCTTCAAAACATACAATCAATATCCTTGAATATCGTCTTCTGATCGGTTCTTCTGTCGCCGGATTGCTTGAACGCTACAGTGGGAGCGATTCTGCAACTCCTCCTCTGGTGTTCGAGCACAAGTTCACCGGCTAACCACTCCAGCTTCTCAAAATTGCTTTCTTCATTGATTTTTTTACCACCAAACAGAACCGATTCCACGTTCTTCTGCTTCAGCATCTCCTCTGCTACTCCCAACAACATATTCACATTGCTTGGACTAGCGTCTGTGTCTATGTTTGGTCTGCACGGACCAAAGCTTGACCCATTCGCCTATTAAACCACCCAAATAATGAATCTTGTATTAATATCAAGATTCAACATTCATAAACATGATCAATTTTCAAGACTAGCGAACTCACTTAACGTAAAATCACAATTCCGCATATTTTTCTTTATCATCAATGTTACCAATCAAAGCCTCATCAGTCACATGAATTATAATAACGACGTAAGCTTTTACCTGAATACGGACGTAGTTACTCCTCCGGCACTGACCAAACGCCATGGAAACCGCCTGGTCCACAGTATCGGCAGCTCCATCGGTTGAAATCCGAACCGCGGGTCGAGCCCAATGCTTAGCCTTCCACTTCATAACCTTATCACATTCATACTTCACATCCACCAACTGTCCTGTACCAAGAGACAGCACAAGCAAATCCTCAACACCTCTAACAAACGGAAACTCTTGCTTGTTATGCAACACGTGAGTGATCGCTGCAGCCGTCGGATTACTCATCGCTAACCCACCATCAACCGCAACGCACCGCGTTTTACCATCAACTGATCTCATCTCAACCGGCTCGAACACTCCCGGCTCGGCCCACGTGGCTCTACAGACCTCCCACAGCTTGAAATCGTAGCCGTCCGTTTCTAACGCGTCGGCACGTGAGAAGAGGAACGGTGCAGAGCTAGTGAGGTCGTAGCAAGGAATCAGCACCGGTTTAAGCGTGTCCTTAAGCGTAAGCTCAGCGAATGCGTCCTTCATCGATTTCTCAAGCTTCGAACTCGACCCGGTTTTCATGACCCTGTTTAGGATCCTTCCCGGTGGTGACTTGTAGAAGCTTTTGCCGTTCTTCGCTAGGAACCGCCACGTGTCATCCGCCTTGAAGATCGGACGGTCTCCGTCGCTCGACGCGAAAAGCATCGCCGTAAAAATCCCACCGATACCGGAACCGGAAGCGACGTCGAAGTAATCGGCGATTCGGGCATTCGGGTCACCCGATTTCGATTTCAACGCGTGCTCCAGATACGCTAAAGCCTTTCCGGGTATAATCCCTCTCATTCCGCCGCCGTCGATGCTCAGAACACAGATTTTCCCTCTCTGGTTCTTGATTGATCCCGGAACGACGCCGTTTATGGCTTCCGCAACCGCCGGTGACGTTTCTTGGTCGGGGCTCGGGTCTCGGCTCCGTGATTCCATGAGCTTGGGCTCATCGTACCCGAAAAGAAACTTGCTTTCGAGAATCGAAAAAATCTCGTAGCTGAGCTTATCCGTCTCGATGCTCGGTTCCTGCATATCCTCCGCCGTGACTCCGCCGCCGTTGCTCTGTTTGATTAAGTGATGTTTAACAGTGGCCGACGGAGCTTTTCCGATGGAATCAATCGGTTTATTGTGTACTCTTTGCATCGTAATTAAGCGATAACTCAACAACCCAGAAATCAAAAAGAGTATATTTAATAGTCTTTTAAACACACTCTCTAGGCATTATCGCCCAGATAAGACAAAACCCTAAAAACAAAACTTAATTTGTCATACGAACACGAGAAAAGAGAGTATGAGCAGTCTCCTTCGCAACATTTCTTACAAAGGGAAATGCCAAAGTTAAAGAAAAACCGATGCTTTTCTTCTTCCTCTCTCTCTCTTTATTTTCCCTCCTTAAATCATCTCAAAAATTCAAGAGAAAGGCAAATGATTTGGGAGAATGATTTCTATCTAAATCCGCCTTAAAAGAGTCGTCTTTGATCCGGACAGAATCAATAAATCACGGAGGAAAAAGCAAGAGATGAAGAAGCAAGCAAGAACACACAAGATGCAAAGGATCTCCTTTTATAGTGACTTTAATATCTCACGCGTGACTTTTGTTACTTAGAAAACAGAGAATGAGCCATGGATAATACGATACGATATATACGTACATCAATCTCTTAAGTTCCGGACAATAATTAAATGTATGATATACAACAACCAATTATTTCAAGAATTGCGAATTTGAGAGGTGTGTTTTGCTGAAAAGTCATTTCATAATCATGAATGACGAATTTATGGTGGGATAAGGGCAATAAGGTGGTTGTGTGACTTGTGTCATATGGATACAAAGACCAATAATACATATCTTTCTTTGTTCTCTTGTATGTCCATATATGATTAATTACAAGAAATTTATTTCTATAATTTTTATTCTTAAACAAACAAAAAAATTAATAGCCCCATAATGTACGTCAGCTCTCATACTCACACGTACGGAATAAAAGTTAAGAAGAAGATTTTCTTTAATACTTCCTAAATTTTGACCAAATTCTACTCAAAAATTAGGTTTTCTTCAAATCGATATGAGGGAGTAATTGAGAGAAAATGCTCTATGCATAAGAGTAAGATGACTGCTCCGTTGACCCAAGTCAAGGAAGTCAAACGCTCCACATGTGCTCACAGGCCGAGGTGTAGCAATTCAATTGGAGGAAGGAGCCCAAATTAAAACAACTAAGAGCATCCTCAATGAGATGTTTTGAAGGGGTTTTTAACCCCAAAAAAAAAAAAAAAAGTTTATGAAAACCAGTTCTTAAATAAGAATTTTAAGAACCGGTTCTTAAATAAGAATTTTAAGAACCGGTTCTTAAGGGAGTTCTTACACTGTTCTTAGCCACGTGTCAACCCCTAATTCGTCGGATTTTTTTTCTTTACCAAATTTTTTTTTTTTACTTTTTCTTAACTTTAACTTAAAAACAAAAAAAAATTAACTTTTTTTTACATATTAATTTTTTTAACTTTTTCTTAACTTTTTCACTTATTCTACATATATGCCTACATATATGCCTACACTATAGTTTAAAATTCATGAAAGTGCACATGTGGATCTCACTTATTCTATATATATGCCTATAATTCTCGCCAATATGATGGGTGTTCGAACTAGAATTCGTGATAGACAACTGCATCAACAATTGAAAGCTGATTTGGTTGAGCATATATGACAAAAATTTGGACGTGATCAAGATAATAATTGACCGTTCTTTTGTATTTTTTTTTCTAAATCTATGTTTTATGTTTTTATGTTAACTATATTTAATTAAAAATATAAACTCTATTTAAAATAAAACAAAATTATTAATTTTTTTTTTTAAGAACTCTTAATGGGGTTCTACCATTGGAGCAGAAAAAACTGAAATTTCTTAATAGAGATTCTTAACTTAAACTTTATAATTAAATACTATTACTTAAGAAACCACTCCAATTGATGATGCTCTAATGTGACTATGAAAAAGTAAAAAAAAAAAAGAGAGAGTATATTAGGCTTTTTACCTCACAGATGCGTAACCTATTCATTAAATGTGCAGTAGGGTATCCCATAGCATAGCTACAGACAACAACAAAGATCCCAAAGCTGCGGACAATAACAAATACTATAAAAACAAAAAAACAAACCATGCAACTATATATGTTCAGCGATTCTTTTAATCTTAAAATTTAATAATTGAGCAGCTCGAGCTGATAAGAACCGCCCAGTAACTGTCTATAGGCTATAGCAGACCAAAGTATGAAGTATATATTCAACCAAATTCAAAATTTAGCTTCGAATTAATTTCCAATTAGCTTTTATGTCATATCTATTGCAAGACTTAAGCGTTAATGAGACTTAAATAACATAATATCCGTTGTTTCATGAGCTTAACCATTTGTATGATTGTTCTTATCATTTTACAAAGCTATTTCTCGGCGAAAGATAAATAGTAATTAGTAGCTTTGACAATGCATGTATATATATGTTACTTTCTGTAATTCAAAACATTCGGCTAAGGATAAGGATGTATATTTGATAAGGTGCCTTTAACTTTTCTTCTGGTCCAGACTATTCCCTCATCATAGTATTCAAACTTAGTTTATGGGATCAACTCATGTTTTGACTTCAAAGAATATGAACTTCCTTCAAGATATCAACAAGGTCCTTGCCAACGTCAATGGTCCTAATTATATCTTACATTTATGGAAGCTAAATGAGAGATAAAATGCGGCTCTTTCTCTCAAAACTGATCGCTAGCTACTAGCTAGTTATAAGTCATAACGGATAAATATAACTTAATTAATCTCCAAATTTTGCTTCTATATTTACCCATAAAAACACAATTAATTTCCATCACGGGGAAAGAAATATCAGAAGTACAATGATTTTAAAAAAGTTAAGTGGTCTGTAATGGACTCTTGTCTCAACAACAGATCTATTAATAACGAATTGATTCACATGACATGAATTGATTATATTGTTCACAAACGTAACAAAACATTGTCCACTTTCTTTGTACTTGTATGTCCATATGATTTGTTAATTCTTCCAAATACTACATATATAATACGTTATTTGTTTCTCTAACATTAATTCATTTAATTAGTCACATTAGTTGTTTTAAGTTAGTGAACTAAATAACTAATTAATGTGAATCAAGTGGACAATGGTATTAATGAAAAAGCAACAATGGTAGTGCATCCCTATAGTTATATGGTAGTTTTTTTTTTTTTTTTTGATGATCTAGGCTGTCCGATCGATATCCGACTGGAGAGATGAGGACTGACTACCTCATGCCAAACTAGTAAGACTTTACGTCTTCCGATTATTGCTTAGAGTGAGTTGGTCCAACTGACAAAGCCTTTTCACGGGTTTTCAACTGGGAAGCCCAGTGCCAGCTTCCACACATGGTCGTGATAAATATTTCGAGCACCAGCGTAGAGGAAGAATCGAACCCGGGTTCCCCGTTGGTGGAACAATCTCACCTCTCTACTACCACTCGACCACGCCTATGTGGGCTATAGTTATATGGTAGTTGCATGCGACATTTTCTTATAACCCAAAAGAAAAATTACGAACAAATTAAATTTGGTTCAAACAAGTGAGAAGTGGAAAAAAAAAAAAAAAAAAAAGTGAGAAGTGGAGTTAAAGTTGGTACTTGGTGGATTGGGCACCGACGGGGAGAGGTCCACGTCACTGTTGGTCCCCGTAATCTCCGCTCCTTTTTTGTCTTACACAAATCCGAACAGTTGATGTTAAAAAAGAAGATGTAAAGCTTTTTGAATCTTTTGATTTTTTGTTCTTTTGTTCCGCATTTGTCGCTGCGCGTGACTACACTTTTGATTTGTTGCAACACATTTTTGTTCTCTTTTTTTTTTCTAACCATAATTTAAGGGTATGTTGAGCTAGCCCGTGATTTTGGATATATTTGTTTACTTGATCCGTTTTATGTAAATGATTTGTTGTAATCCCTACTTAACTGGTTCAAATCTAATAACTCTTACTTGACCCGTATTTACAAGTATCTAATTTATGTACTTGTCAACAACAATTTTTTTTTTTTTTGGTTTCTGTTTTGTTTCAAATGGAAACGTAGCATATAGCGAANGTTAGTCAATACGACGGTTGTGTGAGTCAATGCGACGGTTGTGTGGGGAGATAAGGGTCCTAACAGTGGTTGAGCCAAGGCCAGGGAAGTGCCGCTATGCTCCCTTTACCTGGACAATTATCGAACCCCATAACTAAGTATACGACTCTCACGATCTTCAACACGACTCTCACGATCTTAGTCTCACCCATACGATTAGTCTAACGAATGCGTCGTTCGGTTAGCGCCACTACTCATGCACCTGTGTATCTGGTATCAGAGCCTACAACCTATGATTTGAGTGAATGAACCTTTGTTTATGTCTGATTGATTTGAATGTTCTGAAAACGCCTTTCTAAACATGTCAATTTCAAACCCTTTAGCAATCGATTCTCAATTTGCAATTTCTACTTTACAAAAATCAAAAACCCAAAAAAATTTTCCTAGTATTAATTCCCTTTACGAAATCGAGTATGTTCCAGGAGATCAAATGCCTGAAACCACTCTACCACTTGTAAATCCTTACGAATATTTTGCCAAAAAACCTGGTGTATTCTCTGTCAAAAACGTCCGACAGCTTATACAACCATCATCAAGCCGGAGAGTCCGCGAATATGTTCAATCAAGCAAGTTCTCATCTTGCCAAGTCCCAGCCACGGAAGAAGAACAATTCATCTCTCTCAATATCCCAGAAGGGCTACCGAAGCTATGGCAACAACAAGGATACACTCACCTCCATTTTGGGGTGGTACGAATCGGGCTAACACTACACGCTCGAAAAGGTCTACCGATAGTAGCACGGATCGCTTTAGTCGACTCCAGACTAAAGTCATATCAACAAGCCTGCATCGGCACGGTGCAAACAACATTAAACGCCGGAACAGTATTCGTAACGCTGTTTCCAAACTTTAATGTTTCGCTTCAAGATCCGAATTTGCTCAAGACGCTAAAGGTTCAACTACAAATCATAGGAGCACCTATGCAAGAGAAAAGCGTTGTAGCAACGCTACATCACCAAATCGTCTATCGTGTTCAAGACCATGCTCTCGATCTTATTCTACCCTCATCTGACGACGCGCTTTTCCTCGAAGTCTCATCAGCATCGCAAGCGCCAAGCACTACTCAAATACCTCGACAAATCTCTCGAGAGGAGTTAGTCAAGAAAATACCAGAATCATGGGTAACGAGCTATGAAAAGCTACATCAAGCATCCGAGACGCCGATCCAGACATCCGAAGTAAGCTTCCACTCACGCAATGATGGAACAACGGAAATCAAGTTCGACAAACCAAGATCGTCCTCGTTTCGGAAACAACTGTTCACACAATTTGCTATTCAAATTGAAGAACACGAATTCCAAGGTCCATACAAAGAACAGTATCCGAAGCCTATCTCCTTCGGTCAACACGGACAAATAGTATATCCTTTCAAGGACGAAAACGGCCATCAATACTTTGATGTCTGCTCCTGCTCAGCCTGCCTAGAAGATTCATATGAATCTGAGGACGAGATTCGCCAACGACGAAGAAAGAAGAAAGATCCCTTATACAAGAGATATCTTGAAGGAGATCCTACAGTCGGTCCTCTCGGCGAAGGCAATGGACGGTACGAATACATAGTCCAATACTCTGATAAAAAGGAGTCATCCGAGCAAGAAATCATGATGATAGGAACAGATAACTTTCCTCCAGCAGAGGACTTTATCACGGATAACGTATCCCACTCCCCAAAGGTACTTTCCAAAGCGATCAACCCCACCGGGCCCGATCAGCTAAGTCAAGGAGAAAAGGTTCTTAATTGGCAATCGGAAAACACCATGGCTCAGAACCAACTGCTTACAACGATTAATCAAAAAATCGATCAGTTTGCAGAGGGATATACCAAAAGATTGAGCGTCCTTCAGAACTCAATCTCGAAGATTCACAAGCGACTCGATATCCTCCATCAAGAGATGATGACTATGGCCCAGCATATGATGGTCAACACATCTCAATTCCAAGGAAAAGAAGCTGAGATGATTAATCTCAGATTTCAATTAAAGGACCTCCAACGGTACCTTGAAAGTATGGTTCAACAACGAAACTCCTCAAACGCGTACTTTCCTCAACTTGGAAGCCTACCATCAACAATGCCCACAGGATCTTACTCCTCAGGATTTCTTTCAGGAGAACAATACGGGAATACAAGACACCCGGTCCCCGGATTCTTATCCTCGGACGAAACCTTCACGTCAAGATACAGTGTGTCTCCTGCAAGAGAGTTCAAGCCACGTCCCGTTCGAGAAAGAGCGAGAAGACAGAAGGAATCAGAATTCCAGGTCAACACAACAAAACCCCACAAATCTGCTTCCTCTCACTCCAGTCAAGATTCTCTCAAAAGAAAAGGAAAAGATATAGGCATGATCGAGTCTACGGAGTTTACAATGTCCAACGTACTGAATCATCTAGCAGAACAAGAAAAAGGACCAAAAGAGCAAGAGTACGCTCTTACGCAAGAATCAACTAAGATTCCTCATCCACCGCCGATGATCATTCGCTTCTCAGACTCAAGCTCCTCCTATACAACTGAATCTGAAGAAGAATCCCTACCAAAGCAATTCGCTATCGGAGAAACGTCAAAAACAGAACCCGATATGTACGAAGTGTTCTCTGACGATGACGAGATGAATAGAACACCTTTCCAAAAACAAGAAAGGCCAGCACGACAATTCGCCTCAAAAGTCATAACGTTTACGTTCGACGACATTCCTTTCGAGAAATGGAACGAACGCCTAGACGAATTTCATGCATGGATGAACTCCGAAGTTCTAACTTCATCACTATCACTCGTCATACAACAGTTTACCGCACGATTTTCGGGTGCACTTAAAGAATGGTGGAATTCACTTGGCGAGCATAGACAGCAGCAAGTCTACCAAACCACTATTCCACTACTTCTGGGGGAAATTCACCGAGAATTCATTGGTACCCCAAGTCACCTCAAGGATCAATTGCAAGATGAATACTTCGCAGCAAAATGCTGTTCTCTAAAGAAAAGAGATCTTGCGAAGCATTTCGAGCGACAAACGCGGAGGTACTATGCGCTAAACGGCCTTAACAATCCAAGCCTAAAGCAAGTCTACCTTTCCTCCATCGATGATTATCTAAGCCAGCAAACAAAGCTCAACATCAAAGAGCAAGGCCAATCGATAGAAGAAATTTCCATCGGCCAAATCCAGCAATACGTCTTCAGAACGCTCGATAAACTTTGCAAACAAAAGGAGTTCTGGACGGAATTTATGGATAATTCAAAACACTTGTCCAAAGTGTGCGCAAGGCCATATCTATCAATCAAGTGCTCTAAGTCCAAAAAACACTGCTCGTGTGAAGGAAAGAGCAAAACTCGCCGTTTCCAGAAATCGGCGAATAAACCCCACTTTGGAAGGTTCAGACACAAAATGTTCTTCAGAAAGAAGCAATCCTTCAGAAAAGAAACAAGATGTTTTCTCTGCCATAAAGAAGGACACTTCGCCAAAAACTGTCCCAACAGTTCTAAGAAGAAGAAACAGTATCTCATCAGCTCCATATCCAGCCTTGCCAAAGATATCGATCTTGACAACCATGATCTCGAGTCAATACTGTCTTATGACAGCGATGAAGAGAATGCGATCTGCGGCTACTCAGATTCCGAAGTCTCGGAATCCCACGATGAAGAGGAAGAGTGCTATTTCAAAATTACTCAACCTCCGCATACTGAAGAAATACAATCTCCACATAGTAAAGCTTTTTTTAACCATAATAGTAGTAATTTTTAATATATTTTTTGGCTTTCATGTTTTTTTTTCTTTGATCAAGCCATGATTCGGTCATTGATTTATTATTTTCTTTATAATATTCATCTTTATTTTTATTTTATTTTACTTCGCCTCCAAAACTAATTCTTCATACTATGCACATGTATAAAATAATAATAATAATTAATCTAAATAAAACTCAATGCATTCAAAACAAATCCCTTGTTTACTTGCATTTGGAGAGGACTCTCTAAAAATGTTTCCTTTTATTTTTATGTGTACATAAACCGAAATTTCTAATTTTTTGAAAAAAAAACTTTTAAAACATGAAACATACGCGTGTCCGCACGATAAATTGAGGCGAATTTCAAATGGTTTCTAATTGTAACCAAATGGGAAAGAAAGGAACTATTGGTTTCTATTTGTGGAGTAGTTGATATGTTGGTCTAGGTCAGAGTATCAATTCTCTGTAACCATAGAATTATCTAACCATTCTCCACTTGGCCACCCAAAGATGCTTCATAAATGAAGTAGAAAAAAAACCCGGATGCATGTCTAGACCTCGGAGATTAGTCTGAGATTCAGTCTGGGACCCTCCCAAGTTATTAAAAAAAAAAAAAAGAATGAGAAAGAAAGGACAAAAATTGAAGTTNGGGGGCGATATTGGATCCATACATTTAATTGAATCTCAAATAGCAATAGAATCTGACCTGTTTTAAAAGATTTGATTGAAGTTTTATTAAACTTTAATGTTTAGATTTGAAAAGAATGCAAAATATTTTTTTTCTAGTTTTGAAAAGAATGCAAAAGAATTTTGAAAAGTACGAATTCTTCTAAATTTTATAAACTTTGAATTGGTTATTTTTTGTGTAAGATATACTTATTCTATTAGAAAAATAAAAAATTATTAAATTTCCATAAATTGAAACAAAATTGAAAAAAAAAAAAAACCAGCTACAAATGAGTTGTAGCAATTTTATTAAATGCATAACAATATCTAGGGATTTTCTAAACCACTAACATATCTTCAGCCATAGTTTTTCTCAAAATATTTGCGTTTTCTCTGTCTTGCTCTTGTGTCTCGAGAAGCTCCTCTTTATTAGCGTGATTGGTATTCTCTGTATTTCATTGAGTGTTTACTTCAACGTGAAATTTACCTACATCTGAGCGGCATTCTTTACGAAAAAAGTTATGCAACGTTGCACATGCTAATAATATTCCAGCTTATTTCTCGTAAGAAAAAGAAGGTACAGATTTAAAAATTGCAAATCAAGATTTAAAAATTCTAAATATCCTTTCTATCACATTCCTCAAACTAGCGTGACGAAGATTGAATAACTCAGCTGCAGTGTTAGGATCACGTCCTTCGCCAACCCATTCTTGTAGATGATAGAGAACACCACGAAATGGAGCCAAAAAAATTAAGTCGATTTGCAAATCCATAATCAACTCGATAAAATTTTCATGAAAGTTTAGATGATAAGATATTAATAATAATTAGACATATGATATATAAATTAATTTGTAATTTTTTCTTACCTTCTGGTACTTGGAAATTGTTTGTTCTTCTAGTTAAAGCATCACTTAACACTTTTGAATCGTCTGCCAAACCTTCCTATCCACTAAAAACATATATGAACTCCAAGTCAAAGTTACATACAACTAAAACTTTATAGTGACCAATAATCTTGCAACAAAATCATCATAATCGTATAGTATTAAAAGAGTAATGTGAAATCACAACATAAAAGCACAAGAATATATAATGATACGACACAAAGATATATTCCCTCTAAATCACAACATAAAAGCACATATTTTGATTCTTTACATTTGTACAATAATTTTCTATTAAACTCTTTGTAAATGTTGTTACCACCAAATCCACCAAATATTGAATAACACAGATATATAATAGAATTAAAAAAATACTAGATTGAATAACAGTAGAATTTAAAATATTTTGAAAGAATGACTACATATACCTAATCAATTAACACATACATTTAAAAGAATTGATGGAATACTTCACTGAATAACACAAGAATTTAATAAAAACCTTAATTTCTTCAAATTCAATCAAACTTCTAGATTCAATACCCCCACTAAATAAGTAATATTTTCGTAAACGGATGTGTAATATCAAATTAGCACAGTGGCTTTGATACCAACTTTCCGTCCGCACATAATCCAACAAGTTTCGTTCCATGTTTGCCTTCCAAAACGAACTCACTGCTACCAGAACCTGACTTCCCAAAAACTTCAGATTTTCTCCCGTACGATGTCGTGAACTGAAGCCAGGCCCAGCCCGTAAGCAGAGCCGTGCCTACGTTATTGAAGGCGGGAGACGATTAAAAGTTTTTTTTTATAATAGTAAATTAAAAATTTTAAATATTTATTAGATTCTAAATCCGTGCGTTCGCGTGAGATAATTTCTTTTATAATATATAAAATATGAAATGGGAAATAAGAACTAATCTAAATATTATTGATTCAAATATGTTTAATATGTATTTTTAATTATACTATATTTATAAATGTTTGACAACATGTTAATATCTGTTTGACAACATGTTCAATTTATTTTACAAAAATAAAAAGTGTTTGAAAACCGATTCCAAAAGTGATCATGTTTTAATAGTATAGATATTTTTATTTGATATTCTAGTAAATCAGAGAATTTTATTACAAAATATTGTATGACACACCAAATAATAAAAAGTATTCATGAAAATAGTCGAGTTAAAAAAAAAAAAAAAAAGGAGAGCATGCTCATTGGTGTATGTTTGTGTTTATGTACATATAATCGGATTTTATAAACATTATTATTTCAAAAAGTAAAGCATTTAGGACAAAAATATTTTATAAAAAGAGTATCTTAATTATTTCTTAAAAATGTGGCCGTAGCCTTTGTTTCCATTTTACTAAAGCAGGCACAGCTCTGTCCGTAAGGCAGACGAGCTAGGCGATGGTCTAAGACCACCATATTTTTTTATATATTTTTATGGGTCACATATTTAGTTTTAGATTAATAGTATATAATTCAAAAAATTTGAACTCTATGTTTTTATTAAAAATATTATTTTGTAACTAAAAAATAATTAGTTTCTATCACATAATGATCTATCTAAAGACCATCAGAAAAGAAATTGAACGATTTAGAAAAAAATGTAAAGAGGATTATTTTTCAGAAATAGTGTTTTGTTCTTTCTTTTCCGATTTGCTGTTTTTTTTTCAGAAATGCAAAAAAAATTTTGTTTTTGTTTAACTGCAAAATTTGTAATTTACAGAAAAAAAAGATCAGACTAAATACAGAGAAAACAAGCGCGTGAGAGACTTCTTTCCAAATGGGCTCACTCTCATATATGTATTCTTCATCTCTACATGTTCCCCAAATTGATGTTATGTATTCTTCTGGGTAGTTAACTTGAAACTCAGTCTGAAACACAGAGCAAAACAGAAAACAAAAAATTTTAAAAGCAGATCAGCCAATACAGAGAATAGAAATTATGGATAACTTAACAGTGAAAGACTTGATTTCTATAACCTCTGTTTGTGTTCTCGTTGAACGTCCTTTCCATCTTTCACATAGACAATCTTGACATAAACGACGCCATGAGTGTCTTCTCCAACAAACACTTTCCTCACATCGTCAAATATACCATCGTCGAATTTGTCTCCTTTGTAACCACCGTAAGGTTCCTCGTAAGGTTCAGCAAACACGTTCCATTTTCGCGTTCCAACAAGAGCTCGCTGCTATCCAAGGCCGGTCCTGAGCCATACCAATTGAAACATTGGTCTTGGCTCCATTTTTTTTTTTTTTTTGGCCTCCGAAAAAACAAAAACCTTAAAATTTGTCTTAAGTCCCCAAAATTTCAGGGCCGGCCCCTGCTGCTACCAGAACCAGACTTTCCAAAGACAAGAGTTACTCTCCCGTATGGTGTCGTGTAGTGAAGCTCATCATCTTAAAGAGTAGAAATACGATATTAAAAATAAGAAAATGAAAGGTTTACTTGGATTTGGTACCAATCTAAGGAATTTCAAGCTGGAAAACGGCACCGTTTAGCGACAAGGCTTCGTTCTTAAATCGTAATATAGGGTTTAAACTTTAAAGCCTTGTTTGACTTCGGGCGGGGTTTAGAGACCTGAGTCTTCTTCTCCGATCCTCTTCTCTGCTGAAGCTAGCCAAAAATGACTACTTTCTTGGCTTCCAAACGATTCCGTCCACCTCTTCTTCTTTATCGTTTGATAAACCCGATACCCTTTTCTTCACAGTCTCAATTTTCCAATCCACCCGATAATTGGAGTCTAGACACCGTCGATTCCACTAGTGAAATCATCTCAGAACTGAAATTTCCCAATTTAACCTCTGGAACGGATCGTTTACCTTTGGTTTCGACCGCCGAGCTTCAGAATCAGTGCGATGATGTGGACGACGCTCGTGTAATCGAAGTGCTTCTAGGTCGTAAGAACGACCCAGTCTCGGCTCTTCAGTACTGCAATTGGGTCAGGCCTTGGAGTCGAATCTGCCAAGGCAGAGATGTCTTCTGGGCACTCATTCATATTCTGGTTAGCTCTCCTCAGACTTACGATCGCGCCAGCAATTTGCTCGTACTCTTCGTTTCGAGCAATCCGAAGCTAATTCCAAGCGTAATGGTTAACCATTTGGTCGATTCGGCTCAAAGGTTTGGTTTTGGACTCGATTCGCGAGCTTTCAATTACTTGTTGAATGCTTATAACCGAAATAGGCGAACGGACTATGCTGTGGATTGCTTCAATTTAATGATGGATAGAAATGTGATTCCTTTTGTGCCATATGTGAACAACATTTTAAGCTCTTTAGTTCGATGTAATTCGATAAATGAAGCTAAGGAGATTTATAGTAAGATGGTTGGGATTGGTGTTGCTGGTGATAATGTTACGACGCAGTTGTTGATGCGAGCTACCTTGAGAGAACGAAAGCCCGAAGAGGCTGTGAAAATTTTTAGGAGAGTCATGAGTAGAGGAGCAGAACCAGATAGTTTAATGTATAGTCTTGCTGTTCAAGCTGCTTGTAAGATGCCGGAGTTGGCTATGGCTTTGGACTTGTTGAGAGAAATGAGAGAGAAGTTAGGTGTCACCGCCTCGCAGGAAACATATACTAGCGTGATTGTGGCTTCAGTGATGGAAGGTAACATGGAGGAGGCGGTGAGAGTTAAGGATGAGATGGTTGGTTTTGGTATCCCGATGAGTGTTATTGCTGCAACGAGTTTGATTACCGGATATTGCAAGGGAAATGAGTTGGGTAAGGCTTTGGATTTGTTTAATAAAATGGAGCAGGAAGGGTTGGCTCCAGACAAAGTTATGTTTTCGGTTATGATAGAATGGTTTTGTCAGCACGAGAAGATGGAAAAAGCTGTTGAGACTTACAAACGGATGAAAGCTGTAGGGATCACTCCTTCATCTGTTCTTGTTCACACGATGATCAAAGGGTGTTTGAAAGCTGAGTCACCGGAAGCGGCACTTGAAATTTTTAATGACTGTTATGAAACAGGGCTTGCGCACGGTTTCCTGTGTAACAAGATTTTCCAATTGTTATGCAAGCAAGGTAAGATTGATGCTGCAACGAGCTTAATGATGATGATGGAAAATAAAGGGATTGAGCCTAATGTAGTTTCTTACAATAACATGATGCTTGCTCATTGCAGAATGAAAAACATGGACTTGGCTCGTTCTATTTATTCGGTTATGCTGGAGAAGGGTCTAGAGCTGAATAACTTCACTTATTCCATCTTGATTGATGGATTTTTCAAGAATCAGGATGAACAGAATGCTTGGGATGTCATCAATCAAATGATCTCTTCCAATTTCGAAGCTAGTGAAGTCGTATATAACACAATCATCAATGGATTGTGCAAAGTTGGTCAGACATCTAAAGCAAGAGAGATGTTGCAAAATCTGATGGAAGAAAACCGTTGTTCCATGAGTTGCATGAGTTACAATAGCATCATAGATGGATTTTTCAAAGAAGGTGAAACCGATTCTGCTGTCTTAGCTTACAGAGAGATGAATGAAAACGGTATCTCCCCGGATGTTGTAACCTTCACCAGCTTGATCAACGGATTCTGCAAAAGTGACAGAATGGATCTAGCTCTTGAAATGAGACGCGAAATGAAAAGCAAGGATCTGAAACTCGATATTCCAGCCTACTGTGCTC
This sequence comes from Eutrema yunnanense, assembly GCA_002933935.1. Classification (NCBI taxonomy): domain Eukaryota; kingdom Viridiplantae; phylum Streptophyta; class Magnoliopsida; order Brassicales; family Brassicaceae; genus Eutrema; species Eutrema yunnanense. The sequence goes on along the minus strand of PKML01043794.1, from coordinate 105,607 downwards.
TAATAGATGGGTTCTGTAAAAAGCATGACATGGAAACCGCAGTTTATCTGTTCTCCGAACTCCTGGAACTAGGATTGGTTCCGAACGTGTCTGTCTACAATAGTTTGATTTCAGGATTCCGTAATCTAGGAAACATGGATGCAGCGATTGACCTGTACAAGAAAATGGTGAATGATGGAATAAGTTGTGATCTGTTTACATATACAACGCTGATCGATGGGTTGTTAAAAGACGGAAATCTGATCTTTGCCTCTGATTTGTACTCGGAGGTTCTTGCTTTGGGTATTGTCCCTGATGAAATCTTTTACGTGGTACTTGTCAACGGGCTTAGTAAGAAGGGACAGTTTGTGAGAGCAAGCAAGATGCTAGAGGAGATGAAGAAGAAGAAAGATGTGACTCCAAATGTGCTCATTTACAGTAGTGTTATCGCAGGACATTATAGAGAAGGAAATCTAGAAGAGGCTTTTAGACTTCATGCTGAGATGCTTGAGAAAGGACTTGTACAGGATGATACTATATTTGATTTACTCGTGAGTGGAAAAGTTGAAATAGACAGGGAATCTTGAGGATGTTGTACCAATGAAGCTTGAGGTTAAATCCGTAAATGAGTTTGCTCCACAGTGTTAAGATTATGATACTATTTTAGTATCATCTGATCAAATTATTGTGGTTATGGGTATAGGAATCATTTGTTAAACCCTAATAATTTACTAACCTGGCAACACAAATTTACACCTTTTGTTTTATCTTTTTCTCTTTCTCTTCCCCTGTTTTGTTATCGGTCAAGATGTTTTTATTTTATAATTTTGAAATATTTGAGAAATGATTAATTAAAAAGACAAAAATATTGGAAAATCTTCCCAATGGGCCGAAAATTCTTCCCCTCAAAACAAACTTCTCACAAGACGGTTATTATTGTTTTTTTTGTCCTTTCTTTTTCCTTTTTTTTTTTAAATTTTAAATTTTCCCTCCATATATATAAGCGTGTTTTCATCCCTTCAAACTTTTCTCTGAACCTCTTCATCGTCTACAATGTCGGGAAAAGGGTCAAGTCTGTGTCAAACCTCTAAAGGACAAGATGACTAACAATTCTCTCTTGGTTCCTTCTTCGTTTGTTTTATTAGTGATCTTGTTTACTCTACATATGTATTTATAGGATAAAATTGTCCCAGATTAAGCTGATGAATACATATGTTAAAAGGTGATCCTAGCTAACGCTTTTGTGTTTGTGGGTATGTTAAAAGGTGATAAAATTGTACACAAAATATGCACGATCTGGTTCTTGAATGCGATACTCTAAAAAACGAAGTCGACAACCATGATATCACCTTCACATTTATCGTAGATAGGATCACCATTAATTTCTATGTAAGAGCTATGTATGTAGAAATTATAGCATGTACATGATACCTAAATTTCAAACTCAAAAAAGGAAAGTAATGCATTATCTATCATGGAAATTATACATGTGAAAACCAAAAATGAAAATCTAGTAGCAGTGTTAGTTTAGTGGTAATTGATCGAAGACAAGGCTTAAATTATCTTTCCCCCTTCAGTTTAGTTTTTGGTAGGAACAAATTTCCTTTGTACCACAAGAATTTACACCTAAACAACACAAAAATTTACATATTTTTCTCTCTCTTACCGTGTTTGTTTGGTATAAAATTGCAATGTAAAATCGTAAATTTCTCGGTATCTCCTGTTTTGTTCAATAGAATCTCTCAAAACTTGAATATACTCAACCATTTCAGTTAAACATAGGGCCATCCCTTGTCTAGTTTATTAGTATTTATTTTATTACTATTGAAAAACAAAAAAAAAAGTCCAAAAATTGGTGAAGTGGAGATAAGAAATGAGTGAATGTGGTGAAGATAGAGGGAAATCATACGACAATATGATATTGCACTTTAATTACAATGACGCGTCTCATTCATCTCATTTTCTTTTTATTCACCAATACTCTATTTTCTACTTCAATCTATTTTCGACAAACTTTGTGTGCTTCGTCCTTTTTTTGTTTTTCTCTCAACCCCACCCCCTTCCCCCATCAATTATGAACGTGTCTTATGTTATCGGCTAATGGCTAACCTCTTAGAAGAAAAATTATTCTTAGCATCACTAATCACAACTAACTAAGTATCTAACTACAAAATTATGTTATTTACAGAAATTTAATAATGTAGAACTAATGCTTTTTGAGTATTTTACAGTATCGTTGACAACATACACGATGATTTTTTTTTTTTTAAAACATGTTAATACATTTCCCGGTGATTGATAAAACCGTCGAAGGCTAAGGATATCGAGAATATAACTTTTTTTCATCCTTTGGTAAGAAAATGGACAATCTTTAATGCTAAAAATCACATGCTAAACTTATCTATTAGTTGGTGATGATGTAAGTAACACTGTTAAAAAACTTATTTATTAGTAAAAATGTGGACTATTTTGGTATTACGTACATTCCAGTTAGGTAGGTTTAACGTTATAGATCAGCAGTGTAAAGGTTGTTAACGTTGTAGACCATACACTCGAAGCTGTTTAAAAGTCAAATTCGATACAAAAGGAAGGGATATATATAGAGATCGTTCCAAACAAAACAAAAAATATAAATTTTTAATACAAATTGTAATTGTTGGATTTGTGTTACATGTTCTTATATTTCGACAATTGGTAACACCGTCGAATCATATCATAAATTTGATTTCGACAATTGGGAAAGATCACGAGAATTGGAACTATATATATGTTTTTCTTATCATAATTTCCAAAAACGATATTCTGCTCTCCCTTTTTCTCTTTTAAAGCTATATATTGTACTAGAGAACCATAGGGTTCAATGGCATCGATCGAACACTGTTTCTGTGGCTACTCCAAACTTTGATACTTGCATTACATTGATGATCGTGTCCATATTCTTACCCACCCAGGACAATGATGAGGCGAATGCCTAAATAATTTTATAATATATGAAATTGAAGATATGGCTCTGGAAAATGTAATTGTTTTTCCTATTTTTCATACTGCTATTTCTTTTAGGGCCCCTTTCTTTTATTACAAACATTATGCCAAAATTATTTAACAAAGAAACCAGCGCGTAGCGCGGATACTGGTCTAGTGAATAGAATGAAGACATCAATATGCAGAAACAAACTATAATTTAACAGCAAAATCGCGTATATAATACCAAAAGAAAAAAAAATTGTCATTAAGCGGAGTGACTGAACATAATTGGTGATTCCGCAAGTTATAATTTAGATATAAAAAGAAATTAGAATCACATAATCATTCCATATATAATATAGCTTATCAATAAAAATTATAGTTTGAACACAAAAATTAAGTGACCTCATGGATCAAAACAAGTGGACAGAGAAGAAGAATTGATCATGGGAATGAAAGGGAATCCCGATGATGCTGCAACTGTCTTTAATGGTTTCATTTCAGTCATCGGTAGATATAACTGTGCAGTTTTCAATTTTATATTTTCGGACGATGAAGATATTCCGAGACTTAGCTCAAGATCTTTGAACTCATTTCCTGAAACATTAATGTTTCCTTATCGATTAATATGAAAGAACTAACCTTAAATATATATCAGATTAAGAATAAGATCTATACTAATTTGCCTTTAAATTTCAAAGAGAATGTTTTTTAAAGGTAAGCATAGATAAGGCTTGGTTACTCACATTAAAAAGGTGTGTCATGTCATGTCAAAGTGAAATTGCGGTTAGGGTTTTTGGCTTCGCTTAGATGAAATAACGATTTTTTTTTGTTTGGGGGTAAAACTGAAATAGCAATGATTTAGTAGTATGTATATTTACAATTGTGACCCACATGTCTCAATTACCTTTATTATGGGCACCTAACTCACTATTTGCTTCAATTCTCATCTCATTGCATTTTGTGGCTGCTGCATTCCATCCCCTATTAGTATACGTTCAAACACTTTTATTAATCTTACACAAATATAAACGGTGAATCAATTTGTATCCGCGATAAGAATCAAACTCGACATTATTAATATAGTAGTGATGATTTTAACTAGATAAAATGCAAAATTATATATATATCGATCGAACCTTTTATGGAAAAGATGGATGTGATTATTTTTCATATTGGTGTCTTTCTGAAGAGTTAAGTCTTTGTATTTGAAACCTCCTCTTGCTAAATTTGCACTCTCTCGTCTAAGAGTTTGCACAAACTCTTCTTTACTTAAATTCTTCATCTATCATTTAAAACATCCATAGTTACTATATATATATATATACCCAATTGATTAGCTTAGGTATAATCAAAAACCTTGTCAATGTCGTGTTTGTAATCTTCGACGATAAAGTTGATATCTGCGTGGAGTCCCCGGAATTTGATAGCAGCTCGGTCGTACGCTCTGATATATATTTGAATAAGTCAAACTAATATAATAAATAATGATTTGATGTCACAAAAGAAGAAGAAAAAAGCAATAATTTTTTAAAGGACGATTGTTAAAAGCCTTATATATGTAAACATCTGTTATAATTTCTAAACACCTTGCGGCTATGTAGGCTGTGTCGAAACCACCTGTTTTAAGCAAAACAAAAGAGATATATATATATTAACAGACCAGAACTGAAAAATAATGTGGTTTTCTCTTTTCATATCTAAAAAAGTGCAGGTTTCAACGTTAATATGATTAGAAAGAAATGAAAAACATTTCATCTACTTACCCAAATAAACTTGTTTTCCACAGTCCCTACATATAAATCCCAAAAACAAGTCATATTTCTCACATAAAAACAAGTTTTAATTAAGCGTTCTTCTAGAGTTAGATATATGTAAACTCATCATATCCTCCTAATTAAACAACCAATATTTAAAGAGTCCATTTTAAAATAAAATATGTGTAAAAAAAAGGTGAAGATACCAAATATGAGATTCCCAACGGCCGGTTCGACGGTAAAAGGTGACGCCACGGTAATGGGAGCTTTTTGATCTTGGGCCACGTCGGCTCTTCTTCTTCATCGTTACCATTTCTTGTTTATTCCTTTGCATGGATGACAGATTCAACCACTCACTTCCGCCGCATAATTTAGTACTCTCCGGAGGAGGAGGAGGGAGGAGTTCGACGGCGTCTTCTTCTCTTTTAAGGATTCCGAAGGTAATGAAACCCTCCGAGTTATTGTTTAAGCAGAGATTAATGGAATCTTCTTCTTCTTCTTCATTGAACATGGAGGTTGGTACTTTGCAATCTTCATCTTCGTTATGTGTCGACAAGATTCCGAGATTGAGATCCAACATGAGTCTTTAATTATTCTTGGAAGCAGTGAAACAACGTCGTCGTTTGTGTGTTTATTATTCCGGCGACTAGAGAGAGAGAGAGACTAAAAGAGAGAAGAATTTGGGACGTGTTCGGTGCGATTGTCTACAGTTGCACTTTGTTTTTCTTCTTTTGGCTTCTTTTCATGAATCATCATCATCTATTATTAATTCAGTGCTTTATATGATGTACTTGTGTTTTGTGTGTGTGTGTGTGTGTGTGTCAACTGTGCTTTATTTACTTGTTTTTTTCTGTATGTATCGATTTATCTCTGTGTTCATTAATAATTATATATTAGGAGATGGATATAACTCAATCTATTGCTCGTTCAAGTATAGGTCCAAATAGCAAATAAAAGTTTTATTTTAAATAATATCATATGTATGACTTTCTTTTATTAAATTTAAAATATTCATAAATATGAAGTTTTGACATTTTGTATATATGTTTTAGGGTAATTTAGGTGAATATGAATTGTTGACCAAAAAATTAAAAATTGATTTGGAAATTATGTGAGGAGGATAGAGAAAACCAAAAATACTTTTGGCCTTTTTGATAATCACATAAATGTCATTGGTCAGAAAATAAGAATAATCCGGCGACATTGTTCATTTAACGGTCGGTGTTACTGTTTATCGAAACTCGACGACCACTATTCATAACCAGAAAACATATTGTTATCATCGTTAACATTGTTATGTTAACCCAGTTATCATGTTCATTTTTATGAAATTGTCATGTTAAGCCAGTTATCATATCATAAATTATCGTATTAATTATGTTCAAAAAAAAAAATTATCGTATTAATTCAATTATCATTCCGCAGAAAATATGAAATATGAAAATATACAAATTAATGTGATAACTCGGTTATCCTATCATATAAATTATGTGTTATTGGTTATCTAACTTTGTTATCATCACAAATGTATACTGATAATTTATTGGATAAATTTATTATTAATTAACTTCAACGTAATTAACACATAAAATCAGAAAAAAAAAATAAATTAAACACCACTATAGTGAGCGTCACCATCTCCGGCGTCGCTACCGTTGGGGTCTTTTCCACCGGCGTTGCCGTCCAAGCCTCCGTCTCCGGCGTCGGCTTCTTCTCCTCCTCTTCCTCCTCACCGGCGTCACCTCCGGCGGGGTCTTTTTAGCCGTCGCCTCCGTCCTCGCCACCGACCTCGCCGGCGTCGACTTCTTCTTCTTCTTTTCTTCTTTTTCTTCTTTTCTTCTTATTCTTCTTCTTCAACAATAGATGAAAGAGAAAAACACATAAATAATTAGTTGAAAGAGATAATGATAAAAAAAAATCTTTTTAACAGTGAATAGTAGTGGTAAAAAATATGACTTAATTATGCTATTATTTAATAGCATTTGTTGCAATTACCCTATATTTTATTATTCAATTATATATATGAATGAGAAAAAAACATATTTTTACTTATTAATGATAAGAAGAAAAAAATGGATACCTAAAACTTCTGAATTAATGGACTTTGTATATTGAATGAACGACCATTAAAATGCAGGTGGAGTATTGACACTCTTTTCTAATATTATGACAACATATAATTTGTATAACTAATAATATTTTTGAAAACTTATCTCATTTTGAAAAATTATAAAACTTTATATCACGAGTGGACACCCGAACATAAATGCAATCTGAGGAAGATTTTTATGGTGGACCAAATTGGTATCCTTTTTTTTCTACACCACAAATATTAAACCATACAAATAAAAATTGTCAATGAATATACAATAATGGAACGTGTTGGGGGCCAAAGCGTCAGTCCAATAAAGCCAACTACCACTTTTATGTGTGGAGACTGTGGAGGGGAGAGAAAAACCTTAATGAAGAGATAGAGAGTGTGACTTTTATGTCATTCGTTTGTCACATACATATAAAACATTCAGCAATCACCAAGTACATGTTTATGTTTATATATGGACACATCTTATAATTTAGAAGAAAAAAATTTGACGATAAGCTTGTGTGTATAATCTCAGCCGTCCATTTTCTCCTAATTTGCTAAGACAAACTAGATTTTTTTAAGGAATCATTTTTTTTATCTGTCCCTTGCGCACTAAATTTGCCCTTTCCGTATATGGTAAAGACTAAATCTTATCCTCTTTTCTTTCAATTGCTAATTTTATCCTCTCACTTTTCCATGAGAATGATCTTATATTACATCTAAACAGTTACACAATGCAAGATTTAAGGTATACTTAAAACAAATACAACAATATATGAAACACAAGTGAAACTTTTGAGATATATGTTTAGCAGCATAGCATAGCATTACATTACATGGTTAATGATTTAAACTTTTGAGATTAATATAATCAACTAAGCATAACAAAGGATCTTAAAGTGGTTGCTAATAACATATATTTTGTTATGTTTCGAGCTTTCACATTTCCTAAATCCAAAGTTAAATTTGGATCAAACAAGCTGGACAAAAAGGGTCACACACACAGCTGATCCAAACTTCCCACACCACAGCACTTAATTGAACCGTAACTCCAAATTCCGCACTACAGGATTCGAAGCCGAATGTATTAACTTCGTGCTTCATCCCAAATAGCAAATCACATAAAATTTCTAAGCTTTCTTGTGATTGTCATCTTTTGGGCAATAGAAAAAGCTAACTACTACCGCTTTTGACACATGCAAGATTCTCATTTGTTCCCCCAACACCGGAAAAATCCTTACTTTCTCCGGGTATGATACGAACCACCACCTCCTTGATGATAAACAAACCGGTGACGGGATCCACCACTCTTCCCACTTCCTTCACCTGTGTTACTACGAGTGGTTCCTCTGCTTCCTCCAGGTGTCCAATTCATTATCTGTGTCCCTAACCCATTAGCTTCCTCTTCGTCTCTCTCATTGTACTCAAGTACTAACCTCTTTATATCTTGTTTCTCTTCCAAATCCGCAGCTTCTTTCTGTTTTGTGCTCTGCACTAGCAAACAATCACTCGGGATTAGCATTTGTTTTGTTTGTTGTTTGTTTCCTCTCTTCACTAGGACCTTCACTTGAACTTCTCGTCGCTCCCCATTCTCTTCATCCAACACTTCCTCCCCGTTTTCACCTATAACCCGCCCAAAATGATGGTGATCTTTTCCAGATCCTTCAAAAACACTCATCGGTATTGTCATGTTCAATGCCGGTCTACCGCGTAATTCTAGCTTCCTTTGCTCTATGCTCTCCTGCATCCACAAAGCATATCATTACTTAACCATGTTCATATTAAGATTCAAATGCCTTGATCTTACAAATTCGGACCAATAAGAGTTCTTTCTGGCATTAGTATATACGCTTTTCCATTTAGTGAAATTGGAGAATATAGATGCATCAATCTATTCTGACCCAAAAAAAAAAAAAAAATAGATGCATCAATCTACAAAAATAAAAAGACCAAATCTGAACTTGCCTGAAGTAAAGCCTTCAGTTCTTGATCAAAGTCCGCTTGTTCCTCAGGATCTACGGTTACCACCTTCTGCCTTACACGGAATTCATTATCATCATCAGATCCAGGTCCTCCAACGCCATCATCATAGTCATCCCCATCGTCACTCTCAGATCCTCGGTCATGATTTCCATCATCCAACTCTTCGTTCTGTCCATCTCGGACCACAGAGCCACTACCAGAATCACTGTCGCTTTCTTCTTTGTGAGCTTCACCATTCTCTCCAATATCTTTTGCATTACTTTTACCGTTAGAAAAGCTAACATTGGAAGATGACCTGCCTGGAGGCTTTGTATTTGAATGTCTTTCTATACTGACTTTGTCTGCTGAAGAAGCATGTTCACGCTCTTCCAGCTGCAGTACGGCTGCATTGACCTCATCAATAGTCGCGTAACGGGTCATATTGGGTCTCAAATTGGCAAATAAATCCTGTGTTGAGACAGAAGTTAAGAAACATTCATTTGTTACAGATACCCTGAACCCTTAAAGTGAGAATTGGATCAACTTCTACAAAATATCTAATCTCATGTCCCTTATGAAAATATACAAAAATTATACAAACTAACCTGCAAGTCAAATTCAATATCCAGTGGAAGAGGACCCTTGCTCAGTATGTATCTCTGGAAATGTATCAAAAACTGATCAAGCCTTTTCTTTGAAGAACCTCGATCAAAGTAGTGCCCACAGGTTTCCAGAAGAATGATAACCATTCTGACACGGAAAAAATCTTCTGGTGGATCCAGCACCTCTTGCTAACATCAAAAAAGGTATATACAACAGTCAATCAGTGAAAGAGAAGGACGACTGAAAATTAAACGTAAAGCAACGATCCTGCAGAGTAGAGCCACACGTAGCATTTCAGTAAGATACAAACAGCAGTTTTACTCTCTCCATATGAAAAATATGACTTCTGGCTTCAATCATTCCACAGTGTATGTCGACATCATCAGTTTTACAACATAGTATACCATATTTGTGCAAAATGACATATGCCTAGATACCACAACAATATAAAACATGATACGCCTGCATACAAAATAACGTTGGGGAATGCATGAACAGAGACGCTTATGATTGTCATTTTTTAAATGCCAAACCACACGCAAGAGCATAATTTAGAATTTAATAAAGGGATGAACTCTGAAAGAGCCTGAGCATACCTCTGAAGTATCATGACCATATAAAAGAGTTAAATAAAGTGTCTCGAATATCACAGATGAATCTACGTGCTCGTAGTTGTACAGCTCCCCTAAGAATCTCAAATGGGCGAGTCGCTTCTGTTGTGCCCCATATTCATTCAACTCCAGCCCAACCCTTATCTCCTCCAGTACCTTCAAGTGAAAACAATGTATCATGTTACATCAAACAACAAATGTGATACTAAGCCGTGGACAACATGCAATACCTTAAAAGAAAATGTAAAATGAATAAGCCAAGAATGTAAGAATCACTCATGAGACGACATAACCAAGCATCAAATTTATGGTGCGCAAGCATCTCCATACACAGTTCTAATTTGATACAACATGGAATCTAAAATGTTCCTCCTAACCATTTTCAACAGAAAGCCTATTTCAGGCTTTACTGACACGTTAAAGTTCACATAAGAAACAATATCATTTCAACTTGGCAGCAAATTTCATTTCTACTGAGTACTGACTAAAAAAGGGAGTTTGGCATCTTAGACCTTTTCATTGCTGCACATACTTAAACCAACTGGCTATAAATTTAGCAAAACTTTTCCAGTTATAACTACACAGGAAGAGAACAAGTTACATATTTTGTATAATCAATCAAAACCTATACACATAATTCAGTTCTCCAAGTTGGAGTGGGAAAATTAGAATAGTTTTCTCAAGAGACAGGGAGAAACCATTTATGCAACACCATCTAAAGTAATAGTTATCTGACATATGGGAACCAATTTGTATGTAAAACCCCAAGACCAGAGTACTTTCCTCCAGTAAAATTCGGAAGCTTCTGATTTTTAAGAACTAACAGGATTTAGAGATCCGGACAACAACAAATGAAAATCCATATGTATTAGTCTATTAGATACAGTTGAAGGAACATACCTCATCAACAACAGCTACGGAAAACTCATCATGATGGCGGCTCAAACCAGAAGTCAGTGAAGCAATTAAGTGAATCTGACCATACTTTCCCTTGTGAACCTTCATAAAGCACTTTAAGATGTATTGCTCACATTCACTCCATGGCAGCTTCCGCAGTTGCTTCAGTACATTCGTAATGGAATCTTTATCAAGATCTGAGAATAGCAATTTCCGAATATACTGCAGAAATTTGAATAAAAGTATAAGAAACACCAAAGACGCCAATACAATTGAGCAACGGGATATTCAAAACATAAAGGACATAGTAGTTGAAGATTAGTAAGTACCTGATGCAATGGTGGACGAACTTTAGATATTCGTGCTGATCTTTCAGGTGGTTTACAAAGGTAGTAGGCATTTTCCACGAGAGTGCTTTGACGAGGATCTAGGTTCTTGACATTTTTCAGACGCATCAATATGTCCAGCATATTAGTCATCCTGAGTGTGGTTTCGGGAGACCGATAAAGGAAACGGCCACATGTCTCCAGAAGATTGCAAGCAACATCAATGTTATGATGAGTAAATTCATCTAAGCAAGCCTACAAAAAAAATTGGGAAGTGAACATTTTTTAGAGTCGGATGGCTCGAGTTTCGCCTGAGATGATAGCATCCCCATCCCCATACATTTACTTTTCGATCCCGGTAAGTGGATTCAAGTGAAACTCACCTAATATATATAATTGAAACGTACCTAACATATTTCAGAGAATTCAAGAATATAAACATCTCTATAGAATGCATGTGTTGATGGGTTGAGCAGTTATACCTTCAAACAACTGAATACAAGACCAGAAGGTACAATTTTAAACTTGCAGAGTTCTCCAATAAACCTGATGTTCCGGATTTTTGTTTCGATATTCATTTGGTCCTGCACAAAATTAATTTTGCAACTCCATCAGACAGTATGTTATCAAATTTGAACACCGTTTATAATGGAATGTTGGGAGCCAAGTTGAGAACAGAGGCATTGACGTCAACAGAGTGAATTGACTTCACTCCTGCTCAAAGGATAAAAGTGCAGTCATAATCAAATCTCTTGAAAGTAGAACTAATTACTTACCTTTTTATGGACCAGAGAATTGAACTCATCCTCCAACATCTGCACAAGCGTAGAAGGGATGTCCTTCATGCACGTTGCTAGTGTTGCAACCATACGTGAATAGTATGCTAGCAACTCTAGAGATGTCCTAGGGACATTAAATAACGCTTTGACAAGTTTTTTCCTGTTTGTCTTGGAATTCAAATAACAATATTCCACCTGGAAATAAAACAGAGTAAACAATGGAGCAGAAAAGACGTTCAATCGAAACAATATCGAATTGAAAACCATTTCAAGGACTCTTACCGTTAACTGGTCAATAAGATCACGGCTTACGCAGCCAGGAAGTCGCTGTAACAATCTTTCGAAGTTTGCCACGTCAAGGCTCTTACCTTTCTCCTTCTCATTTTCCAATTTCTTGTCACTATCCTTTTCTTTCCCTTTTTCCTTCTTAGCATCCTTAGCCTTTTCCTTATCTACTTCTTCCTTCTCTTGTGGCTGCTCAATATTTGATCCATCAGCCATACTACCAGAATCAGCAGGAACCTCTGTTGTGTCTTCGGTTGTTTGTTGACTTTCGACAACTTCAGAGCTAGACTCCTTCAATCAATCACAACAAGACATGTAATCAAAATTGTAGGATTTATATAAAACAATCCAAGGTAGTTTTCACAATGGCCAAATATGCAGCACAAAATCTTTCAACAAGCAAAGCATGTCATTCTGAGGTAGACAATTTAGCCATGCATTATCGACCAAGTGCCCTTCAATTCATAGTCTATCAAAAAGGAACACCATCCATCCACGTTTTCACATAGCAGCAACAGTATATTTCTTATATCGTAACAGAGAAAGAGTGACAGAATATAATATAGTATGCCATCCACTCACTGATGTTTTATCTTTTGCCTTTGCAGATTGCTCATTTGATTTAGGCTCTGCTTCTCCCAACAAGACTGCTGGAACAAATGCCCTAGAGAAACAATGCATCTGACATAAACAATTGAACACTAAAAAAGAAGAGTAAACGCTATATTGAACTGGATAATCCAGACTTCTAAGAAATTGAATGCTTTCTGAATGCCACTTGAAAACTACAGATTTTCCCATATCTTTGTTTCTTAGGAACATAAATAAGAGCTGACCTTAGATCAGGCAAGCACTCATAAAATGTCTTGGTGTCTTCATCGTCCCAAATAGGTTCGGGGACAGATGTATCTTTTACAGCACCAGAGGATGAGGCTTCGTCCCCTGCTGTGAGCCTAGTTGTACCATCTTCTGGCAATACAGGAGGCTGCATATCAAGTGATTCGGCTAAACTGCAACAGGACATATATAATACATACCTAGTTATGCAGACGTTACAGATGAGAATGCTTAAGCAACTGACTTTGTTATGTAACCAATACTTATCCTAAACATAATCTCTGAATATTGAAACTGTAGGTGTTCCTGCACCAGATATCCATTCCAGTCAAAGATGTGGAAGGAAAGGATAAGAACAATAAATCTATGATCACTTCCAAACTTCCATTACAAATATTATAGGTTTCCAGTGAATTGGTATGTCATGATCAAAATAAAAAGTTTGGCAAACGAACTAATGCATGCCCAAAATCTGAACAATGGCAGCGACAAGATGCTATTTACTTGAAGAATGTATTATGACAGAATTAGGATTTCAACAATAATAGCATGGGTTATAAGTATTCAGTTAACTGCCAGTGGAAGAAAGCTACGAAGCTACCAATATACTCATCGATAAAATGATTACAATTATGATATATGTTCCACTACAGCTAGACCCAATGAGAACAGGAAATACCAGTTGAGTTATACGAATGATCAACTTACGATGATATATTTCGATAGAGATGGTCATATGATTTCCTCAGCTTTTCATATGAAGATGCACTGTCTTCACTAAGTTCCCCTTTAGCATTTACCAGCTTTGCATTTTCTTTCTCCATTTGTTGAAGTGACTGTCAAACGAAAAATATTACGAAGATACTACAGAAAAAGGGGAAACTGGCAAAATGGAAAAAGGAAAAGAAAACGAGAAAATATTTCAATTTCAATTTCAAGAAAGATAACTATAAACGTTCCTGCACATGTGCAAACAAATAAGGATCTAACCTTGTGCTCAGACTGAAGTACATCTGACAGAGCATCATAATATGTGTTGAAAGCTTTCCTAAAATTCTTTTTCTGTTCTGCAGTGACGTTGAGGCCCTTAAAAAACTAGAGTAAACCTTAGTCAGATTTAGCTCTATACGGAAAAATATATCAGATATGGATAATACTCATGAATAGCAGGCGTGGAATTAGTAGCACTTCAAAGAAATCATGCCCCTTTTAATACCAACGATATCTTGTAAGATATATGCTAATAGAGCTGGGGGATGGCACAGATAAGAGCTCATCAAATACAGGGAATAAAACTTCAGCTGATCTTGAAACCTACTTACATCTTCGTCTTGTCCAGAAATGGGAAGCCCAAGAAAAACTCTTCCTTGCCGAGCAAAACTGGCAAGAAGTGTCAAATTTGTTTGGGTAGTATCTCTGTCTTTCATATGTTCACCACTGGTAAGGTCCTTAATAATATTGATGAAGATGCTACTATCTTCTATTACTCCAACATAGTAGAGCTCCAGAAGAAGTTTTAGGGTACTGCGCTTTTTCATGGCCTTTGAGTTTCTGTCTGCATCTAAATCGTCGGCAGGTTTTCCAGGAAGGAAGACTTTCAAGAGCCCTTGTGTTAGACTAGGAGAAAATTCTTTATACCTCTGATGAAGTAGTGAGCAAATCTGTCAGAAAAATGGAGATCAGCAAAAGTAGAGGGCTTGTGAAAAACAAGGAGCATCGTTTTATGCTACTTTATTATGCCCCTAAGAAATAACAAACTGAAAAGAGAACCCGTTATCATCTAAACCGACCGAGAGGACGATGTATCTTTCAACAGAAACTTAAACTGGGGTAAGGGGATTTGACATACCAAGCAGTCGAATGAATTAAGAAAGTGTTGAAACAAAGACAACAACTATTGAAATCTCAATGAGACATGTTGATCACAAGAGTTGCATGAATAGCATAAGAAAAAAGATCTCTGACCTACTCTAATCCGCAACATCCTAACAGTATATATTATTTTTATGAAGAGAAACCAAGGTACAAAGAGAAATTTTGTGAATACTTAAAGAGCAGAATAAGAGAAGAAGATAATACATTAAAGATTAAAAAAGAACAAGATAGGAAACAGCAAGGGCAACCTGAACAGCTGCTTGTATGTCTGAGCTTTTGAGCTTGGCCTCACAAATGGCAGTAACTGCTTCACTAACGAATTTACTAAGGTTTACACCTCGCAGATCATCCATCAGTCCTTCTCGCTGCTCCTCATTGATCTGCTTTAACTTCTTGATAACTGCTGTATTGCGCTTGATACTAGAATCCAGAGTCCTAAGATATGCAGAATCTGCAACATGTAGGACTCGGTGTCAGTAACAACTCGAACTACAGATTCTAAAAACAGAAGCACAAAACTACTCTTTGAAATTAAAATTTCGAAAAACGAAAACAAACCAGGTCGTTCAGGATTAAGGTTATTTTGACGAAGAGCCATTTTGGCTTCAACTGACTTCTTAATCTCCTCAAGGCGAGCAAGAGTTTCCTGCAGAACAAGGAAACAATGATCGAATTAAAGCATGAGATAAGGGTTCGGAGAGAAACAAGGAAGATATCATGATTTCAATTTCCTCGAGCAAAAGGTAATTGAAACCCAACCTCGTCGTCTTGTTTCTCGCTGTGGCTTTCCTCTTCTTGATGATGATCCATTAGGGTTCAGGTAGATAAAACCAAGTGATGGCTTTTTTCGATCGGACACTTAGGTTTATTTTAACCGACTGTGTGTGTATGTTCCAGAGAGAAGAGAGTTGATTGAGAATTGGAGCCCAAAACGGGTCGACAAGACCCAATATCACCGGGTCGTCGTCCGGTTACCCAACTTAATTCATAAAATATTGAATTTGTTTATATGACCCTTATTTTAATTGATAACTACATTATTTACCTAACTATTTTCTGATTCTTAGTCATCTACACTAATTTCTCTTGTTATTACGTAAATTTAGATTACCATACAACTAATTATTTTATTATTTTATTAAATTCAAATTATATATTTATGATAGTTAAAATTGGTTAACCCGTCTTTTTAATCTATCTCGAATCAGCATGCTATCTTGCATGTTTTGACAAATCAACCCATAAAGAACCGCAATTGTAAGAACATAATTCTAACCCGCCCCACCATATTACCGTATAATATAAATATTTATTAATTTTTAATATTTGAGATTTTATCAAGTTAAAATATTTTTAAAAAATCAGATTTATATCATTTGTTCTAATTATTGTTCAATTAAATAAACATATTAAACCAAACATAAATTTTTAAATTTTCACGTCACTTAAAGTTTCAAATTCGGATTAAAATCTTGTCTCTTAGGTACCAATGCAACCACATACAAAACATAAAATATACATTTAATCTCTAAAATCATAGATTAATGTTATTTTATTTTAAATAATTTAATAAATAAATAGAGATCAAATGTTATTTATAAATATTATAATTAATTATAATGTTCATATCTAACAATAAAAATATTATGTAGATTTTTTTTTAAATATATGTTTGACAACATGTATAGTTATCCACATGAATTATAAATTTATATGTATTTGTTTTTGTTTGGACATAAAAAGTGTCTTTGTTTTAATAGTATAGATTATAGTTGAATAAAGAGAATTTCTCACACACTAAAAAGGTAGTACTGAATGGCATATAGTTTTTTTTCATCGGTTACACATTTCATAACATAATATTTTGTGTACAACAATAAAATTGAGAAAATTACTATTCATTTCGTATGCTTTAAAATTATATTTACAATAGAAAAATTTCCAATTATTTATTAAAGAATGTAGTTTTTTTTAGCGATTTAAACAAAAATGTAAAAAAAAAAAATTTGGTATGGGGATGGGGTTCTGTAATAAATTTTACCATCCACTCCACCCCTGCAATTTTAATGTTGATAGATGATCATGGAGATAGAGAGAACCCATCTCACGTTACATTAGGTGTGGTAGAGGCAAAAAATACGTAAGCAGTAGAGAATGAGAAAATGCTCATTTAATTCCTCAAGTATTTATAATCGGTGATTTTATTCTTTAACTATCGCTTGATCAAAACAATTCCTTAAATTGTTGTTAACTTTGCAAAATTAAAATTAAAAAGATCAATCGTTAATTAGTAAACAAACTCCGTTAAAATTATAACTGGAATTGTCGGGGTTATATACTCTTTACCAGAGTTCTTCGCATAAGTTTTTCTCCAAATTTCGAACACTAAATCCGATAGTTACCAGATGTCATTTTCGATAGCAACCTCGAATTCCAACAACGATTTCATGAAGAACATCGATTTAATAGAATACGTTTAGTAATTAACGATTGACTTTTTTTTTTAA
>PKML01043794.1:48946-77752 GCA_002933935.1 Eutrema yunnanense | reverse complement strand
GCAAATAAGCGACTCTTGTCTGACTAATTTTTTTAGTCGGTAATTTGAGTATTGTGCATCTGTTTCATGGGTAGTCGCTTATTAGTCGCAAATCAGTCACAATACTGTCCCTCTTTTTTGCGAGTTTTGCGACTAAAAAAGTACTCGCAAATGGTAGTCACAAAAACTGTTTTTTCTTGTAGTGGCATCGTTGGTCTTGACATAGTTAATGAATTTGGTCAGGTAAATGATATCGTATTTCTTTATCTTGATTAGCATATACATGTTGAGATTCTAGGGAAATGAAGATCTTATCATTGTCCACGAAGCTCTCAACTTTGGAGACTGTCATCTATCCCTTGCGGTACGTTCTAACCTATAGTAGTTGTGGCTTATCATCACTACAGATGACTATTTGAGTGCTGATGATAGAATGGTAAATATGAGTTTACAATTTGCATATGCTTCATACTCCAAAATGCAATCACGAATCATTTTGTGGTTGTTGAATATTATTACCATGTATTGGAATCATTTTGTGGTTGTTGATCAGCGTAGGATTGAGCTAATTGAGAGTGCTTGCAGCTTTAAGCTCTCTGAAGTATTGGAATCATGTAGCAATATCAAATTGACAGAACAGAAACTCAACAAGTTGCAGGTTCGTCATTACTTTCCTGTTCTTTGTTTCTAACATTTTGTATTTAATAGAGTATATGTTCATATATGTACATATTCATTATTGTTATATAGTATACTATATATATATATAGTCTAGCATATAGTTGATACTTGTAATGTGGGAATGGTCTGGCTCTGCCTTTGATTAATGAGAAGAAGCATGTGTGTCAATGTACATCTTTATGATGGTATTGATGGTT
This sequence comes from Eutrema yunnanense, assembly GCA_002933935.1. Lineage (NCBI taxonomy): Eukaryota > Viridiplantae > Streptophyta > Magnoliopsida > Brassicales > Brassicaceae > Eutrema > Eutrema yunnanense. The sequence continues at coordinate 76,895 of PKML01043794.1, read as the reverse complement.
TGAATTAGACAGCAAATCAATGCTTGGAAGTGTTAGGTTTGAATTAGGGATTGAATCAATGCTTAATGTTTAAGTCATTTTGTGATCAATGCTTGGTAGTTTTAGGCTAGATAAAGACTTTAGTTTGACATTGAATGCTAACAACACAAACAGAAGCTTGTTGGTCTAACTTAAACCTAACCTTATATATTAAAGCTTAAATCATTTGCTTAACACAACTCAAACCCCTTCAGTCGTCTCTTTCCTTCTCCTTTAAACATCCACAGAAGAAGGATATGGATTCTACGAATCCATATAGTGACTCTTCAGGCTTCATGGACCTCTTAACTAGTCAACAAAGAAGCCACAACCTTGGTGAATCAGAAGTTCCTATTTTTGGTACCCAATGGTGTGATGCTCCAAGTCAAGGTGAATGCATAGCCAAAGACCGTAGACCAAGAAGGAATTGGACTCCCACAGAAGATGTTGTGCTCATAAGTGCGTGGCTAAACACAAGCAAGGATCCAATAGTTGGGAATGAGCAAAAAGCTGAAGCATTTTGGAAACGGATTGCAGCTTACTTTGCCTCAAGTCCAAAGCTTGTCGGTCTGGAAAAGAGAGAGGCAGGTCACTGTAAGCAAAGGTACACTACAAGAAAACACCCGGATTTCCGACGGGTTTGAAACCGTCGGAAATTTCCGACGGAATACCGAGGGCATAACGAGGGCATTCCGAGAGATTAATTTCTCTCGGAAATTGGTCGGAAATTTCCGACGAATTATCGCCGTCGGAAATCCCTCGGAAATTTCCGACGGATTTCCGAGAGAATATCGACTAACCTGAATTCCCTCGGTAATCTGTCGGAATATTCCGAGGGATTTCCGACGGCTGATAATCCGTCGGAATATTCCGAGGGATTTCCAACGGCTGATAATCCGTCGGAAAATTCCGGCTGATTTCCGAGGGAAAATATATATTCTCGCTTCGTAAATACTTATCCCCTTGTATATACATTTTTTGCTTTGTTTGTAAACGGTTTGGAATGTTTCCGCTGGATTACAATTGTTTTACAACTTTGTAAACATTCCTTGCCTTTTTCACATGTCTTTAATATGCTCATATAGGCTAGGTTGTTCCAATGTTTAATTCATGTGTTTGTCTTTGGTATTTTGAAGATTCTTGTGTATAGTTGTAGAGAACAAACAAACATTTCTCTATAAATACTCCTCCCCTCATTCACAACATTCACAAGGAAAAAAAACAAATTAAATTACACAATATATATATGTCTTATTTTCGATCGTGGATGGACAAACCTCTGCGTGATCCCGTGACGGGGGAATTGACGGATGAGTTCGCACAAGGTGTGGAGGAGTTCATGAACTTTGCGTCAAACAATAGCATGACATCGGAATACAATAAAATGTATCGTCATTGTACTAAATGTCGGAATCATAGATTAGTCTCAGTTAGGGATGTAAGGAAGCACTTATATAGGAATGGCTTTATGCCTGGTTACAAGATTTGGTATACCCACGGAGAAACCGATTAAATGGTGCAATAATATGGTAGCACATCAGATAGGTTTGGTAGTACTTCGGGTACTAGGTTAGAGGAACCAACACATGAAGTAGATGTAAACGCAGGTTACACTCAGATGGTGAATGATGCGTTTCGTGAAAACATTGCATCGTATCATCATGTTGAGGATGGTAACAGGATAGAGGAACCAAATTCAGATGCGCATAAGTTTTTTGATATGCTAGATGCGTCAAAGCAGCCATTATACAGAGGATGTAGAGATGGAATATCGCCTCTTTCAACTGCAAGCAGGTTGATGACTATAAAGACGGATTTCAACTTGGTCGAAGATTGTGTTGATGCGATAGCTGATTTTGTGAGAGATGTCTTACCTGAAGATAATATTTAACCGGCTTCATACTACGAGATTTAGAAGCTTGTAGCTGGTCTTGGATTACCTTATCATATGATAGATGTGTGCATCGACAACTGTATGATCTACTGGAGAAAGGATGAAAACCGGTTGAAGTGTCGTTTTTATCACAAACCTCGCTATCAGGATACAGGAGGCAGAGTACCTGTTCCACATAAAAGGATGTGGTATCTTCCCCTAGCTGATAGGTTGAAGAGGTTATATCAATCCCAGCGCACAGCATGGCCTATGAGATGGCATGCAGAACATAACTCAGCTGGAGAGATAGCGCATCCTTCAGATGCAGAAGCATGGAAACATTTTCTAGAGGTTTATCCTAGTTTTGCGTGTGAGCCAAGGAACGTATACCTCGGGTTATCTACAGATGGATTCAACCCTTTTGGAAAACATGGGAGGAAATATTCGTTGTGGCCAGTAATCGTCACACCGTACAATTTACCGCCATCTATGTGCATGAAACGAGAGTTTTTGTTCCTCACGATCCTCGTCCCAGGTCCAGAGCATCCTAAGAGATCGCTTGATATTTTCTTACAGCCATTAATTTATGAGTTGAAAATGTTGTGGAAAGATGGTGTTGAAGCGTTCGATGTTTCCCTGCAACAGAATTTTATGATGCGTGCAGTACTTATGTGGACCATAAGTGATTTCCCAGCATATGGTATGCAATATGGATGGTCGACGCATGGAAGGTTGGCGTGTCCGTATTGTCAAGATAACACTGATGTGTTCCAATTGAAGAACATACGTAAGACGGTTCGATTGTCATCGACGATTTCTACCGCATGATCATCCATATCGTCGGAGCACAACATTGTTTAGAAAGAACAAAAAAAATTTCGATTGTCCACCTCCTGAGGTAGATGGGAATTATATTATGAATCAGTTAAGAGATTTTGGTGCTGAGAAGACAGTTTCATGCGGGGGTAATGGGCATTATCCCGTTGACGGTTTTGGTGAGTACCACAATTGGCACAAGAAGAGTATTTTCTGGGATTTGCCATATTGGAAAGACCATTTGCTGCGCCATAATCTAGATGTGATGCACATTGAAAAGAACTTTTTCGACAACATCATGAACACTGTTCTAAATGTGCAAGAAAAGACGAAAGATCATTTGAAGGCCAGATTGGACTTGCCAGATATTTGTTCCCGTAAGGAGTTGCATATAATGGCGAACGGGAAATCACATCCCCCTGATTTCCGGTTGGATGCATCTTCAAAGGAGGAGTTCTTCGATTGGATTAAGCACGGTGTCAAATTCCCAGACGGATACGCATCTAACCTTCGTAATTGCGTCGATAGTTCAGAAGGGAAGTTTTCTGGGATGAAGAGTCATGATTGTCATGTTGTCATGCAGCGCCTCCTTCCATTTGCATTTGAATGTCTTCTTCCTATAAACGTCCATGGAGCTATTGCAGGTTTACATACATTTACACTATTACGTATGGTGATTTTATATTTGTGATTATTAAACGGAAGTTATTTAATTTTGCATGTGTACTATATATGCAGGGATCGGTGCTTTCTTCCGGGCTCTATGCACGAGATCACTTACATTAGCCAGAATCCGAAATCTAGGGGAAAACATCCCGGTTCTCCTTTGCAACCTCGATAAAATATTTCCTCCTGCTTTTTTTGATGTTATGGAACATCTTCCTATTCATCTCCCTCGAGAAGCAGCACTTGGTGGGCCTGTTCAATACAGATGGATGTACCATTTTGAGCGGTATATGTTCCACCTAAAGAAGAAGGTGAAAAATCTTTCTAGAGTCGAGGGTTCTATTGTCGCACAGAGCATTAATGAAGAAACTTCCAACTTTGCTAGCTACTACTTTCCAGCGCAAGTCCAAACAAAAAGTAGACGCCCCGCACGTCATGATGATAGAGGGAACATAGTTAGTTATCCTGTCTATGTTCCCGATATATTTACTCAGATTGGACGATTAAGTGGAAAAAGTAAGGATCGGCGACTATTAGAGGAGGATTAAAGGCACTTGCATATGTATATTCTGACAAACTGCGATGACGTTTTAGAATATGAGAGGTACCTAATTAAATGTTATTTTTTATTGGTTAACAAAGTTTAATAATGTTATTATAATTTTCTAATGCATTTGTTCATGCACATGATGTTCATGACCCAAATACGCGAATGGTATCCAAATTACACAGAGGATGATGATGAGGACATCGACTCTAAAGCCGACCCAAAGGAGATGCCCATCGTCCAAGAAGGCCCCATGACACGTTCCAAGGCCAAACAACTCAAGAGGAGGTTTGGGACAGCCATACAAGCTCTCATCAACTCACTAAGACCAGACGATCCATTTCAAGAAGTAGCCGAGACAAAATCAGTCTTAGCCGAGAGGTCATGTGTCGGATCAGTTTTAGCCGAGAGATCACAAGCTGCGGGTAAATCAGTTTTAGCCGAGACGATTTTCCCCAACGAGGAGTTAGCCGATAGAAACCAAACCGCAACGGTTTTAGCCGAAGCAGTTTTAGCCGAGGCAACGGAGTCAATCCCAAACGATGATCCAAACGATCCGATCATCACTGAGGAAGGTAAGTTTCCTCGTCAAATTGGCCCTTCTAAGACTAACAAGACATGTGATTTCAGCCCTAGAGACACAGAACCAGTTCTAGCCGATAGACCTTATGCGAAGGTAGTTTTAGCCGAGAGAAAGGATCCAACTCTACATGAGAGTCCAAACGATCCAATCAGCACTAAAGGAGGTAAGTTCTCTCGTCCAGTTACATCTGTTAGGACTAACAGGACACGTAGTTTCCCTCTTAGAGATGCAGAACAGCCAGTTGCTTCACTCACAAGCTATTTAGCCGAGAGGAACCAAAAAGGAGCTGAAGAAGAGATTGAAGCTGAGGAATCGCAAGAACTTGAAGATAATGGCTTCTCTGTTCAAGAAGACCTTCTAGAAGACTTCACCAAGCTACTACACGTCCAAGATACACCGGAACCAGAGTCACCTTCAAAGGCGCCTCATGCACCACCTTGGAGCCCTTCACATCAATGTAAGCTGTTTACATTATTCACTGTTCTTGCAGGTGTTCCAAGCACCAACAACGACTAAGAGAAGCATCCAAAACGACCTTAAGTCTGTAGTTTAGATCGTGCGGCCAAACTTTCCTTTTCTTGCTTTAATGAAACGATGAGCTTTTGTTTTAGAGTATTTTTGCTTCGTGTTGTTTTTGTTTCAAACGTCCTGTTGTTTTGAGTCTTTCTTGTCGTTTTGAGTCGAACCCTAGAAGGTTCAAGCTGACGGACTATTAATAAAGTCCCATACGCAGCTTTGTAGACACAACTTTTACCCTAGATCAATAAAGAGCCGCACTTTCTTCTAAGTGTTCTTGAGAAGCGATTTTCTCAAACTGTTCTTGTTCTTGCTCGTGTGATTCGATCAAGACCAAGTCCTTGCACCGTATCAGAGAGTAATCTCCCCTCTGTGTCGTGTATATACTCCACCATCCTTCCCCATCTAAGACTCCACACGAGAGAAGCGATCGCCATCGTGTCAAGTCCAATTCCACCATCGACCATCGTTCGGCTAAAGGAGAGGGCGACCGCCTGTCTTTAGTCCCATAGCTATCTCATATAAGCTCTCACCACCGAGGCTTATACCAGATGAGCTTGATGTCGTCAAGCAGAATGACTTTGGTGATTGGTTGAAATATCATGAAAGTGTTAAATGATGATTTATTATTATATAATTAAATTAGAATAATAATTTTTATATATAAACATTGTGTCGATTATTGTCCACTTGAAATTTTAACAGGTTCGTCAGATGACTGCTCTCGGTAATGAGTTTCCGACCTGGTTAGTTGAGATGATGAAAGGCCCGACGTTTATTGCAAAGTCTTATCCGATGTATTGCACCCGAAGGTATGCTTTTAAGGCTCATCGGGAAGGAAGCTCAAAGACAACTTGTAATTATGGTATATCAACTCAATCTGGAGAAGTTGTGTACTACGGTGTCCTCCGCGAAATATTGGAGGTCCATTTTCCGGGGATGCTCGACTTGAGGTGCATTGCGTTCTATTGTGATTGGTATAATCCAGTAAGAGGTTTACGCCATGACGCATTTGGTGTTACATCTCTCCACTCTCGAAGGCGACTTCAAAAATACGATCATTTCATTCTTGCTTCACAAGCGGATCAGGTTTCCTACATTCGATACCCCCGGGTTAGGAACAAGCAAGACCCTTGGATTACTGTTACGTCGATACGCCCAAGGGGAAGAGGTTATGGTGTGTCAGAGCACGACCCTTTGCAGGTTCCGGCAATAGGTAACTTAGGTCCGATCGAGCATTCTCTTGAAGTTGATCTCGTGGTTGATTTCACCATGGACGGGAATTACGAGGTCTTTGAGGATTCAGAGGAAGAGATCAGCGAATTTGACGAGCACTTCAAGACGAAGTTCCCGGACATGCCGCCGAATCTCTTTTGATTATGTTTTTTTTAATGTAATTTCAACTTTCTAAAACTTTTAAATATTTATGTTTTGTAAGATTTTATTTATATAATTAATATTCGTTTTTAAAAATCATTTAATTTATTTAATTTGATTAATATATAATTTAATAAATATTAATTATATATAATAAATATTAAAAAAATTACAAATTTCTCATTACCGTCGGAAATCCGTCAGAAATTCACCGACGGAATATCCCTCGGATTATCGTTGGAATTATTTCCGACAGACAAGTCGTCGGAAATCCGTCGGTAAATTGGCCGTCGGAAATTCACAGATGGAATATCCATCGGATTATCGTCGGAATTATTCCCGACGGACAAGTCGTCGAATATCCGTCAAAAATTCACCGACGGAATATCCCTCAGATTATCGTCGGAATTATTCCCGACGGACAAGTCGTCGGAAATCCGTCGGTAAATTGGCCGTCGGAAATCCGTCGGAAATTTCCGAGGGATTTCCGACGGATTTTCTTTTCCGACGAGATAGAACCGACGGCCAAAATCCGTCGGAAACCCGTCGGAAATGGCCGTTTCCGACGGGATACCGACAGATTTTGCCGTCGGTTCTAGCGTATTTTCTTGTAGTGGTGGGCGAAGATAAATGAATCAGTTTGCAAGTTTGTCGGATGCTATGAGGCTGCATCATCTCATAAATCGAGTGGCCAAAATGACAATGATGTTATGAAGCTGGCAAATGATATATACTTCAATGATCACAAGTCGAAGTTCACCATGGAGCATGCTTGGAGAGAGCTTCGACATGATCAGAAATGGTGTCAAAAAGAAGGAACTGGAATGTCAAAAAGAATAAGGACAGAGGAGGGTTCTACACAGTCTTCAAGCTCACACCCACTTAGCCATGGAGAGGATGAAGCAATGTGCCGTCCTCCTGGTGTTAAGGCATCAAAGGCTAAAGGTAATTAAAAGGAATGTGACCAATGCAGCCACTGTGGAAGGAGATGGGAAGTCGTTGTTGGAGTTTCATAGCATGTGGGAGATAAAGCAGAACGACTTTGCTTTGAAAGAGAAGCTTAGTAAGCATAAGTTGTTGGAGAGTCTACTTGCAAAAACAGAGCCACTTAGTGATATAGAAATGGCTTTAAAGAACAAGCTAATAACTGACATGTTGTCAAATGCTTGAAGCTTAGTAAGCATAAGTTGTTTTGTTTTTGCTTTCTTCTGGTTCTGTTTCAAATAGGTCTTCTTAGTTATTCTGGTTATGGTTCTGTTACTTGAAGCTTAGTAAGCATAATCATAAGTTGTTTTGTTTTTGCTTTGTTCTGGTTCTGTTTCAAATAGGTCTTCTTAGTTATTCTGGTTCTGGTTCTGTTACTTGAAGCTTAGTAAGCATAATCATAAGTTGTTTTGTTTTTGAACGAAATGGATGTGTTATGGTTCTGAGATTTAAAGAACCTAATTGCAGGTTTAAATAGATGATTAACTTTTTAAGTATTCTGTTTGAGTAGCTTTGTCCTGTATGCAGATGAGATTGAATTCCAAAAAAAAAATTGAACATTGCTCACTTCAAGAAAAGTGGATTAGAACAGGAAAAAAGAGTATTGCAAGTCAGTGTTCTGTGGTTTATATTGTATTTTAATAGAATTTATGGACTCAAATTTTGATGAAATGAAATATGCATTGGCAGAGAGTTGAAAAAGAAACAAGATGCACAAACTCAACTCTTGAGGTAAAATTTCACTTACTGTCCTTATAATGCGTCTGCTCTCTAGCTTTATGTCCTTATAATGCGTCTTGATGTGATTCTGTAAAGTGTAAACCATATACTTATTGCAAAGTTCTTTTATCTGTAATACATTGTAGGATCCATGCTATGGGAAGCATATGGAGCCACACTTTTCAGCAGTGTGCTATGGGAAGCATATGGAGCCGATGCTATGGGAAGCATATGGAGCCAAAAATTGTGTTCTTATAAAATGTTTTGTGTTGTTTTGTGTTGTGTTCTTATAAAAAGTTTATAAATTTAAACAAAATAAATTATTCTTAAAATATTATAATTTAAAGAAAAAAAAAAAATTTTGAACCCCACCATTGGAAGAGAACAAAATTAAAAACTCTTAATGAGGTTCTAAATTTAGATTTTTCCAAAATAATTATTAAAAATAATGGTTAGAACCCTACCTTTGGAGATGCTCATGACTTCTATAGTGTTTTTATAGAACGGTGGTTATACCCAACTCCATTACCTTCCATATAAACAGATATGGTGTTTTTTTCTACAGTAATTAGTAAATTAGTTATATTACATTTATCGGTTATGCCATTAAAACTAAGAGATAAGTGGTTGCAGACTTGCACCATCAAGTCACAACGCCAACTAACCAATGAGACTCACCTAAAAGCCTTCTTTAATATACTTATCTTTGTCCATTGGTTTTACAAAAAAAATAATAGAAATGCATGCGTAAGGCATAAGCAAAATGGCAATCGGAGGATTAGCTCTTGACGTTGCCGGCGCCGGCGGCAATATAGACGCCAAGATAACAGCCGCGGTTGTCATGACATGCGTTGTGGCTGCCTCAAGCGGCCTCATCTTTGGCTACGACATTGGAATCTCAGGTTACAATTTATAAAAGAAAGAGAAAGAGAATAAGTTTCGAAAGAAGACATGAAACATATATAACATTTTAATTAAATTTTTCTTTTTAACAAAGGTGGTGTGACGACGATGAAGCCGTTTCTTGAGATGTTTTTTCCATCAGTTCTTGAAAAAGCTTCGGTGGCTAAGACAAATGTGTACTGCGTCTATGATAGCCAACTTCTAACGGCATTCACATCAAGCCTTTATGTTGCCGGCTTAGCCGCTACCTTGGTGGCTAGCCGTCTCACGGCAGCTTACGGTCGCCGCACCACCATGATTCTTGGTGGTTTCACTTTCCTCTTTGGTGCCGTCATCAATGGCTTAGCTGCCAATATCGCCATGCTCATCTCCGGTCGGCTATTGCTCGGATTTGGTGTTGGCTTCACTAACCAAGTAGCTATAACCTTCAATCTCACTAAATTCCATACTATATTTATTTTATGTGGATCTATGTCTAGAGATGGACATCCGGTTTATAATTTTTTTTATGTCGGTTTGGTTTTTGTCGACTTTTAAAAAAAAACTTAAACCAATCAAAACCATACATTTCGGTTTGGTTAATGGTTGGGCTTGATAACATTTATTTTAGTTTTCGGTTTGAATTTTGAAATAACTTAAAACATAAATAAAAAATGATTTAAATTCCGATACATTCGATTTGGATTAACTTGGTTACACTATAATAGGTTGGTTCGGTTTCGACCGGTTTAGGCATTTTAGTTTGATATGCTTTGGTTTTAATGCTTAATTACGGTTTAATGAAGAAATTACTTTTTGTTTAATGTAAATACGCTAGGCGGCTCCGGTGTATCTATCGGAGGTAGCACCGCCGCAATGGCGTGGAGCTTTCAACTGCGGCTTTAATTTCTTCATCGGAGTCGGAGTCGTAGCAGCCAATCTAATTAACTACGCCACGGCCAACCACCGCAAAGGCTGGCGTATCTCACTAGGCCTCGCAGCTGTACCAGCCGCGATCATGACCGTCGGATGTCTACTCATCTCCGACACACCTTCTAGCCTCTTGGCGCGTGGGAAACACGATCAAGCTCGCGCGTCTCTGCTTAATCTACGTGGCGCCGAGAACAGAACTGACGTGGAAACCGAGCTAGCAGAGCTGGTTAAGTCGAGCCAGTTAGCTTTAGAAGCTAGAGCGGAGCCGTTTAGGACGATATTGGAGAGACGGTACAGGCCTCAGCTTGTGGTTGCTGTGGTTATACCTTGTTTTCAACAGTTAACCGGAATTACGGTTAATGCGTTCTACGCACCGGTTCTGTTTAGATCGGTCGGATTTGGTTCTGGTCCGGCTCTTATTGCGACGTTAATACTTGGGTTGGTTAATCTCGGTTCGATTCTTGTTTCAACCATGGTTATTGACCGGTTTGGTAGACGATTCTTGTTCATTGCTGGTGGTATTCAGATGTTTGTCTGTCAGGTACGTTCTAATTATCGAATACAATTTTTTTTAAATATAATTATACTAGGATTAAACCCGAGCTAATTATAGCGCGAAGTAATTTTTTTTAAAAAAGAAATTGTTTTGAAATTTAAGAAAATTGATTTTATCTGAATTTTATAACTAATAACTAACTAATGATTATAGATAAAACTGTTAATTTGTTATAATTTATCTATATAACCCGTTTTGCAGTGAACTAAAATATTATTCGGGCTAACACGCAAACTTTTATAATCTTAAAAAACATAACTCTAATATGCACCATTAAATTACTTTAGTTTTTGTGGTTAGTGTACGAACTCTTAAAAAAATAGTTTTCTTGTGACTAACTTTTTATAAAATTAGTAAAATATTTTTCAACTTTTGTTTTGATATATATTCAAATAAAATATAATAAATTATAGTGAAAAATTTAGCAAGATTTTGAATAGACTTTTTTTCTTTGAATATATATGAATTGATTATTATTTTAAAATATATAGTAATAAAAATAATTAATCGATTAAATAATAAATAACCTATTTAATGAAAAATATTGACTTTCCATATTATAATCAATAATTTTAAAAGACTATTATATTATTTCCTATTTCAATTATTTTTTGTTATTTGTAATGACATTTCATGTATAATAACTTATAAAACAAAGTTCAATTTTAAAAATATCTTCTTAAATAATATTATAGAGATGAATACAATTTAAGCGAATTATTTATCATAAATAGCTTTAATGCAAATTATTCTTCGTAGCTCTTACCAAAGTCCGGCTTTATGAGTGTGCCAACAATACTTTCAGTCTTTGTTTATAGCAGATTTGCAGAACAAACAAACGTTTTGCTTTCAGTCTCTTAAATCTATTACTAATAAAAGCCAAATATAGTTTTTTTTTTTGTCAGAGCCAAAATATAGTTAATTAAGAAAAAAAAATCTAATTAAAAAAGTAATTTAATTCTTTCAACAATTTACTATTTTCGGGTTTGAGAATTAATTTTTAGGATTTATTTTTTTTTTGCTTGGGATTAGAGTTTAAGATTTCAGGTTTAGGAAATTTGTTTAAATTCGTACGTGGTTTAAATTTTAGCTTCATCGGTATACCAGGTGGCAGTGGCTGCGCTGCTAGCGGCGACAGTGGGAGCCGCCGGAGACGGAGAAATGACGAAAGGCTACGCCGTGACGGTGGTGCTGTTGCTGTGCATATACGCAGCTGGGTTTGGTTGGTCGTGGGGCCCACTGAACTGGCTGGTCCCGAGTGAGATATTCCCGTTCAAGTTGCGTCCAGCTGGTCAGAGCTTAAGCGTCGCCGTGAACTTCGCCATGACGTTCGTTCTCTCTCAGACGTTCCTTGCAACTCTCTGCTGTTTCAAGTATGGTGCGTTCTTGTTTTACGGCGGTTGGATCTTGTTAATGACGGTGTTCGTCGTGATGTTCTTGCCGGAGACCAAAGGGATTCATGTGGATTTTATGTACCAAGTTTGGGAGAAGCATTGGTTCTGGCGACGGTTTACCTAACCGACTTCAACTAGAAAATGAAAACCTTGGGAAACTATAAAGAACTTTCATGGAAATTAGATTATATCTTTTACTTGGATTAAGTTTAAAGATATATATATACACAACTTGTTGGATCAAATCATCAAAATAGCATATCGTATATGTATATTCTGACTAGAATCTTTCTATTGTTGTGTTTAATCTTATGATTTTATGGCTATTCTCTATTTGGTATCTTTAAGTCAACTAGGCCCGCAACATGTAAGAACTTTAGGTGATCTCAATATTTTCTATTGATTTTATCCGAGTCTTTCAACGAAAAACAGGATTTTCCTTATTGTTATTTGTTATGATATATATACATGAATCTTTAGAGGCTGTAGAAGCCGTATACAACCACTTTTTGTATTTTGAATATTTATGTAAACTCTGTATTTCTGATTACATATATGAACTGTTTTAAACAAAAAAAATATTAGTTTTAATTTTAGGGATCTACATATACGTAGAATAACAAACGAAAATGTCAATTTTTCTCTTTCTTCATTTACTCCCTTGTTTCTCGGTTGTCAAACGGGCTAACAAACACCCATATGACCCGATTCGCCATGGACCATTTTGTTTTCCATACCGCGACGAGCCAACCCTCATGAACCACTGTCACTGATAACACTGTCCAAACCCGATCCGCCCTAAACAACGGGTTAAACAGACTAACATGCGAGTCCTCGGTAACATTGTTGAAAAACCTGCAATTCCATAAAATTGTTCAAAAATCTGCACCTCGATAACATTGTTCAAAAACCTACAACTTTAGATTCTCTGTAATTAGAAGAATGATAACACAAAGCAAAAGATAAAGGAGAAGACAAACTTTTCTTTTGTTTCTTTATGTATACGATGTTTCTCTGTTCTTCAACTCCAAATTCAAAACAAAATTTGGCTTTGAAAGGCATTATATCGTTAAAAAAAAACACATGAACACATAACACATAATACAATACTTGTAGAAGCAAAAAGATTAAAAAAGCACACAAGCTGCTAATATAGCTGATTAGAAAGGAACACAAAAACAAAGCACTCATTTCTGAACCTGTTCGAACATGACAACGTTAAAACAGAACTCGAAAACATAGATTATTAAAAAATGACCCCATTCAAATATAAATTAAATAAAACAAAACTCATATAACACAATGTTTTTAATCCTAAAAACACATATCTGAGAAGCAAGTTGAAACACAAATTCGAGAAGTAAGATGAAACACAAATCCGAGAAGCAAACATAAACACAAATCCGAGAAGCAAGTTTCTTCATCAACATCCATCGTCATCATTAACAATTGATTGGAAAGAAAACAATGTCTCATCTTCACCATCATATTCTTCGTCCTCCTCTACATATATCACATAAAGTAATATAGTTAATATAGAATTTATGAATATGTAACTGTAAAATCTAAGAAAACTATTTCATTACCATTTTCATATGCTTCAAAACTCTTTAACCAATTGTGACTACATATTAATGCTCGAACATTTTTTGGAAGAAGTCGGCTTCTATACTTGTTCAAAACTCGAGATCCAATACTGAAAGATTATTCGAAGCTACCATTGTGATAGGAATGCTGAGAAGGTCACAAGTCACAAGCCATGCAAGCCAAATCTCTTTAACGTTGAGAGTTATCTTTCCAATATTTCAAAATATCTAAACTCTCAAAATTCCTCATGTCTAATAGCGATTCATCTAGATACAATTCGAAAGACGATTTCCCACTAACAACAACATCTAATTTGCGAAAGTCAAAGAAATCCTACACCATTAATAAAATCATGTAAACAAAAGTGTATAAAATCAAATATTTATATACATGTGAAACACTTACATCGTAGTTTATGAAACTCCCTATTTGGTTTTCACATTCATTATCATATTTTTGATGAACAGTTTCACGCGTTTTTGAAGATGGTGATACATACTTAAACTTGCTCTCATATGATTTAAAAATAATACTCAGTTTTTTCACGCAAATGTTTCAGCCTTTCTTGATAAGTTTCTTGATAAGTTCTCTTATCGAGTGTTGCAAAACAATATTCTCAAAATGTCATCTTAAATTTTGGATCAAACACAGTAGCCATTGCAAGAATATCATTGTAGTCTTCCCAATATTTGTCAAACTTCTCTTGCATAACTTTGACCATATATTTGGTAATCCCTTTCCTACGAGGTGAATGATCTCTCAACCAAATTTGAATCTTCCAAACTTGATAAAACATAATATTAGAAGAATGATTTCATCAAAGGGCTCCAAAAAATCACAAATCATCTTCCCTAGTAAACACTCATCTTTTGTTGGGAGAAACTTGTAGTTTTTTCCATCAATGACTTTCAAATGAGCATACGCAGTTCTATATTTGATCGCCCTGTCAAGCATCTTGTAGGTTAAATTCCAACGAGTTTGCACATTTAATGTCAAACCAGTTTTGAGTTTTCTTCCAACTGTTTTAACACATTTTTCAAACAAAATCTCTCGAGACTGAGAAGCTTAAACAAATTTGATGATATCCATAATCTTAGTCAAAGAATCACCAATCATTTTCAACCCATCTTGAACAATGAGGTTAAGAATATGACATCTCACGTGAAAAAACTCTCCTCCACACAACAAATCAGTTTACAACACAAGTTGCGATTTCAAAATCTGTTGGATACTATATATCATTGGTAGTAGCATTATCTAAAGTCACAGAAAATACTTTTTTTTTTTCCTATTCTCCATTCATTCAATGTTTCAAGAAACTTCATAGCTAAATGCATACCAATATGTGGAGGCGGCAAATCACATAACGCTAGAATCTTACTATGCAATTTCCATTTTATGTAAACGTAATGCGCTGTCAAACACATATAGCCTTCATGAGAGTAGCAGTCCACAAATCAGAAGTGAAACAAATCCTTCCAGGAAGATGATCTAATTATCTCTTTAATTTCTCCGTCTCATTTTCTTAAAACTTATAAACATCAGCTGCGATTGTGTTCCAACTGATGAACTTGACATCCACATTCAAATACTTCCACATTAATCTAACTCTTTCATATTCAACATAAGCATATGTCAAATCATGTTGAATAATAAACTTAGCCATTTCACGAAAACGGAATGATCCATATTTCGTGCTTGTAAGTTTTGCCTTTGCATTGATCATCATATTACTAACATCACCATTTGTAACCATGAGTTTTCATTTAACACGATGGCATCTTAAACACGTCGTACCGTGCTTGTGTGAATCATGAGCGTATTCCTTCTTGCAATGTTTAACTATACTTTTTCATCAGGCTTACCTGGAATGTTAAGCTTAGTAACCACCATAAAATCATTTCATACATCTGAATGTTGTTTTCTACTCTTTGGTTCAGATGAGTTACCTTTGTCATCATCACCTTCAACCTCACGGCCTGTTCTTTTAGGGAGATTTTTTTGGCATTGCAATTTCTAAGCCAGCAGACGTATTTCGCTCTTTTTCAGAAATTGCATCATCGTCCGCAAATTGCTTTCTCTTTCCCAGTTCTGTTGGAGTTTCTGATTCATCAAACATCCGTTGATCGTTTTCAGTATTGACTGCTTTGACAAGTCTCTGAGAATCAAAATCTATCAATCTCAAATAGCTGAAATCATGTGAATCCTACCAACAATTCAAGGAGATTGGATCAGAACAAACAATAGTAAATTGTTTCTTAATAATGCACCAACAAATCTTTTATATTAAAAAAAATAAAAACTTTGTGTAATGGAGTAATAACGACAGTAGAAAATAATTGACATTGTTATATAATTGAGTAATAACGATAGATAGTAAATTGTTTACTAATCATATATGAATGATTTTTTTCAAACCAAAAACTTATAATTTCGTCCATAACGAATCTTTGTGACTCTTATCTTTGTCGAGTTTCACTCTATTTCGACTTTAGGAGTAAACCTTTCTGTTTCTGTTAGATGCAATTTAGGTTATTTAGGACTAGGCTTTGTTCCACCTTTAGTTGGAACAAGGGATTCAAAAATAGGGGAATCGACGCGGATCAAAACCAAAAACCCGGTAACCCTTTATGGGCTAACCTTAAAAACCCTTAACCTGCGATGGGTTAGACTTGGGCTACAAAATTTATTGGGCCGAACCCACAGGTCAATGGTTCGTTTGACACCCATATCTCTCCTTCCACTTTTTAATCTATTAGTTTGTTTAACATTAATATAATACTAGATTAGGTTCCGCGTATTTGCGTCCGTGAAAAGAAAAATAAAAAGTGGAAAAAAAAATCTGATCACTTATGGGGAAAAAAAAACAAAATAAGATTAAGATAGTCGATGTGAACTCACCAAAAAAAAGCCTAATCATTGTATATTTATTTATTTTGATAATATTTTTGTTATTTGATTTCCAATAAAATTTGTAAATACTTATGTTTTCCTATTCTTATTTCCACCACGTCTAATTATTATTTAACTTTTTATTAGCAGATTCGATATACTCACGTACTATATCATTTTTCAATCTATTTTTTTTTGTCAACAATCAACGATTTTTTTTTCTTTCATCTATAACTTGATTAGTATTACAACCCGTGCTACACACGAGCATACTTTTTCTATTAATGTTTCTTTTTTTAATACAATTAAAATTTTATTTGAGAAAAAGCAATTTTATTGTATATGACACTTATTTACTGAAATATGGACTTCCTATTTTAAAGAACAAAAGAAGTAGGTCTCACAAAACCACATAAATACATATATCTTTGGATCATATGATAGATATGAAAGGTAAGGAACAGCAAAGTTTTCAACGGGAAAGAAATTTCTCCGGTAGATACACTTGAGTTAGCTTCACTCGAAGCAGAAAGTTGGAGGATAGCAAACCAAAAGAAAGACGAATAAGAGGTACGTAGAAACCCCACATGAACAAGACGACTTCAGAGCTCCCCCCTTGGACCCCAAATCCCTACTTGTCAAATCGATACCTTTTGGATCGATCATGGACCGGTTAGTGGCCTAAGGTGAAGTCATTGGGACCATATGAGACAAGAGATCTTCGGACTTCAAGGGTGTCGTAGAAGCCTCTTGGTGTTACATGCTGAGATGGACGTACTACTATGGGCTATGTCGTGCCTAACAGAAAAGTGTATATCTACGATTCGAATCGAAGCGGAATGTTCATACTTGGTGGAAATGATTGAAAATCCGGTGGACTGGCCGACTTTTTCTTCATAATTAGTTTTTTTCTACTTTCTCAGAGATATTTTGAGAATTTTAGCATAGTTCATATTCCTCGTGCGTTAAATGTATGTGCCGACAATTAAATTTTAGCATAGTTCATATTCCTCGTGCGTTAAATGTATGTGTGTACTTCGTGGAAATGAACTATGTTTTAGCATAGCATAGAACATAGTTCATGTTCATATTCCTTGAGCACGATATATCTTATTTTTCCATGTAAGTCAAACAGAGTCGGTAAGGATTGTTTCACAAAACCTATCATTTTACTGACCAAAACTTGATTTAATCATATGGATAGCTGAAAAAAAAAACACTTATTTAGTAACTCATGATGCATCTACTCATGTTTTAATTTAGTGACTTTTATTTAAAACATTTAAAAAATAAGTAATCATCACGTATTTAAAAGATAATATATAAAAATACCTATGATTGTCAAGAATATATACTTATGATTTGTAAATATTATTATTACTTTGCTATTGCTATACTTAGGTGCAAAAATACATGTAATCTTTATAATATGAATGTTTTTATAAAAAAAAAATTGATACAATAAATACGCAATTTAGAGAAAATAAAAACTTGGCATATAATTTATTGTCCTTGATAATTCTAAGATTCTATATATATAAAGAAAGCTTTTCTCTCTTTTGGTGAAGACACATCATCTGCCACCTCAGCAGTCACCACACAATTTAGCATGATAAAAAATTAATAAAAAAATAAAGAACATAGTAAAAATTTCTTCAAGCTACGCNCATGAGTTTACAGAAACTCATGACAACTCAGAGTCTTTGATGGGTATGCAATAATGCATGTCATGATAGTCGAACTGTGGTATCCCAAAATGATAATATTTTCAAGCCAACCATTGATAGGATAAATGGTTGAGGTCCTTACAAAAATTCTCTAATGATCAAGTCAGAAAAGAGATATCAAAATTCAAAAAAGGTAAAATGTGAGAAAGATAGTGAATATCATATTTAAATCAGATCAAAATGTGGTATATGGTTCAATTTGCAGTGTTGGTGAGAGAGAGAGAGATTATGAGTGCATCGCGGAAACACGTCAGATGTTTCCGGATTGAGATTAATGTCAAATGAATAGACATTTGATCCATGTTTGAGAGTAGTGAAATATATAAAACATTCTCTAACGTGGGTTTTGAACCCTTAGAACTTCATTCTAATTTTCCATTGTATGAAATATAGGGATTTTCAAAGAATTTGACAGATATAGATATGTAGACCGAATTTGGTGATTGGTTTTTGTTGTACTTAGTTATGAACATTAGATGTCAAAGTGTAAGATGTTTCGGTGGATATGACTTGACGCCGATAACTCTAAAAAGGTTGAGTATTTTTTTTTATGCGCGTCTCATCTATTTTATAATTACATAAAAATAATGATATAAAATGCCGCGCGACCCTCTAGTATATAAGAAAATTAAAATCTTCACGCTATAGCTCTTTCTCTACAATTATGAGACATAGAGATATTTCAATTGCTTAGTAGTCGAAATAGACCACATTACTCTTTGACATCTGTTTAAGTTGCTGCTATAAAACTGCAATTTTGAAAGAAAAATCTGAGATTACATTAACATTACGTACACCATCATTTCAATTATACATGATCGACGCACTTACAAATGTGATCAACGGAGATATCATACTATTAACAATATTTGACCATAAAAATCATTTTGTGGCTATTGTTTGACTTGTTATTTTTGCTTTCGTAAAACTCAGACTTTACTCGACTTGTAAGCCTATAACATGATATATAAATGAGAAATTAGTAAGAAAGTTAACGAGCATGAGAATAAAAGCCCGCAATAAGTAGCACGAACGTATATACCTTTGAGAGGTGGTAGTCTCCATTACAGATATATATGAATATGAGTCAACAACGAAACATTCTTTTATAGAATAAGTCATGTTGAAATGGCTTGAAAATTCGGATCTCTTGTAGTGTTGTCATTACTGCTTCCAAAGCCTCGCTTAGATGTTATCTTTGGTGTTGTAGTGTTGAACATTATTGTGTGTCCAAACCACTTCTATAATTTATGAAAAATCAAGGGTAAGTGACTCATGTGAAAAGTATATATATACATATTACAAATGAAACATTGTTTCCGGGCCAACGATTTTAGAATTAAGCATTTTAACTTGAATCACACAAAAAGAATCAGAACAATAATATGAGGAGAAGAGAAAAACGAATGAATCTGAATAGAAAGTAATAATAAACATGTCTTAATTTTCTTTTTCTATAGGTGATGACTATGACCTATGTTCAAATTTGCGATAGGCGCTAGTCGTCCGTTTGAGTTGGACCTAGCGCATAGCAAAAATAATCGGGGATTAGTTTTTTTTTTTTAATTTTTTTTAATTTNCTAAATTTGGGAACTTTTAGTTTTTTTGTGCTATTTTGTAGAATTGCCCTTGTTTTTTTGTTGTCACATATATTTTCAAGTCTAAACACATATATTTGTTCAAAGCAAAGAAGATTTTTTCAAGCCTAACTTATGACAGCTTGGTCTTGGCCCAATAAAATACCCAATTTTTTTAAACTTTTTTGTCAAAACCGTGGCCATGCTCTTGGGCCAAGACTCTTGGCACAATAGGGGGCCCAATTCATTTTTTTTTTTCCATCAAAACGTGGCCATATATACATTCGTATATATCTCCCTCTTCCCCCTTTTCCACAAAACCTTAGCCACCCATCGACAAGTGAGAGAGAGTGTGATAGGATCGTGATTTCAATCACATGATCCTATAGACTCTCGTAGTCATGATGTGAAGATGATGGTGGAAGTTGAGAAGGACTTGTTGGGTCAAGAAATAGTCGCTGAGGCTGTTAAAGATCTGACGGACCATAAGCTATTTGTTAAGGCTGCTAAAGAGTTGGAACATGAGGACTTACATGGTGATTATGATGACTGGAGACGCCAGAAACCTAATCACGGTGGTGGTGACAAGAGAGTAGTAGAGAGTGGGTTTCAAGGAACAACTCACGGCATTGATAAAAACAAATGGGTTTCTCCACAAGTGACATGTTCTGCGTCTTCACGAGGTTCAGATAGCGACCTGCGAAAATGGTCAAACTATTCTGAGGAGTTCGCTCCTTATCGTGAGATGTATGTATGGGATCCAAGCCAAGTTAAGATTTTCATGGAGCCTGGACATATCAGCAAAATCAACGAAAAAGGTCAAGGTATCACTCTACCTATTCAAGATGTTCTTATAGCTGAGGATTACATTCTGTTGAACTCAAAGCTTAATGATGTTGGTCAAAATTTGCTGGGATTTTGTGCAAATGAAAAACATTCTAGTAGTTTGTCTCGGATTGCCTTGTTTGGTTGGGCGTGGGATCCATGTGGGACACCGGAGTCATGTTCTCAAAACTCTCTAAAACAGATTTTGAATTCTCCTATATCCTTTTTTCATCTCCATATCTCTATATTCATTAAACGAATGTGTTCTTCCAATTGTGCCTTTGGTTTGAATTAAAAAAAAACATAAAAAGAAAAAAGAAAAAAACAAAAACGAGACTCTCCTCCTCCTCCTCGTCGTCGGACTCGCTCGACTCACTCACATCTCCTCCTCCATCGAGCTCGATCTCCATTACCGCCGGAGTGAGCCCTCTCGCCGCCGTTTCCTCCACCGCCGAGCTCTCCATCACCACTGTTTCTTCGCCTCACTGTAGCTGCTTCGAGCTCCTTCAAATCAGGTTTGTTCTTGAAATAGTTTGAGGGATTGAATTAGATTTGATATGCGCATTGGGGGTTTTATCATGGTTTCTGGGTCGATTAAGACTTTAAATTGGTATGAAATGGATTAATGTGGTTGAATCGTAGGTAGATTAGAACCCGAATCAATTCATTTTGAGTTTTTGATATAAGAGAACTGGGTAAAACTGAAACTAGTATTACTAATTGAGTTTTTTGTGAGTATTGTTTTGGCAGTATACAATGAGCAACAACGTCAGCATACATTTTAAATGCCGAGGTCACATGTATAGTTTAATGTTGAAGACATCAGTGGAGGAGATAACTTTGTCGATGATAGAAGCTATGATATACAAGAAAGTTGCATTAGATGAAAGTAAGGTTAAATTGCAATTGAGTTACATTCCACTGCTGGTGGGATGTGAGGAACATTTTACTATTTCTGATGATGAAGATCTGTGTGTTTATCTAACTTCCATTGATAAAGAGAATCGTAGATGTATTTTGTTTGTGGAGGTCATCACTATAGCGGAATTGCCCTTGCAACTGTCGATAGCGGACAAAAGTTCTTTTGGTATGAACTATGAAGAGTTGCATTCAAATGATGATGATGATACTAAAGATGATGATGAAGATAATACTAAAAAGGATGATGATGAAGATAATACTAAAAAGGATGATGATGAAGATAATACTAATAAGGATGATGATGATACTAAAGAGGATGATTCGGATATGCGTGATGAATATGTTGAGCTTCCACCTGTTGTAGAATCTAGTCAGTTTATAGAGGCATGGGAAGACGGTTTGGGTGTGAGTGTACATCAAGAATTTCTAAATAAGCAGGCATTGCAAGAGGTGGTGGATAGAGCCGCATTTGTTAACTGTTTTGGTTTTGCTATAACAAAGTCGGATAAGATGCGTTTAGTGCTAAAATATCGTCAAGAAAGCTGTAAATGGTATTTACGAGCTGCAAGGATTCCAAAGACAGATACCTTCTCGATTAGAAAGTACACCAAGATACATACATGCTCCCGGGCTAGTCAGAGTACAAGCAACATGAAGAGGAAAGGCACACCACAATTAGTTGCATCTCTTTTGCATGAGCTTTATCCAGGTCAAATGGAAACTCCAACTCCTACAAGTATCATGGCTCTTGTTCAGACATAATTTGGTGTGAAGATATCATACTCCACAGTGGCGAGAGGGAAAAAGCAAGCAGTTTGTGCTTTGCGTGGTAGCCCGGAAGAAAGCTACAAGATGATGTATTGTTATTTGTACATGTTAGAGAAGGTCAATCCTGGTACAATAACAAATTTGAAATTGGATGAGAAGGAAACATTCAAGTACCTATTCATAGCTTTGGGAGCTAGCATTGAAGGGTTTCAAGTCATGAGGAAAGTAATAATTGTGGATGCAACATTTCTCAAGAACGGATATGGTGGTGTACTAGTTTTTGCCTCAGCTCAAGATCCTAATCGTCACCATTATCCCATAGCGTTTGGTGAACTCGATGGTGAGAATAATGCAAGTTGGACATGGTTTTTCGAGATGCTGAAAACCGTTGTAGCGGACTCTTCCGAATTGGTATTTATGAGTGACAGAAATGCAAGTCTCATCAGCGCCATAGCTAATGTGTATCCCCAGGCTCATCATGGGTATTGTATATGGCATTTGTCCCAAAATGTGAAAGGTCATGTCAGTAACGGCAACAAAGACGTAGTCGCATGGAGATTCATATAGTGCAGTAGGCTTTACACAGCGGTTGAGTTCGACAGTGCTTATTGTTATTTTAAGACGAGATATCCTTCTGCGGCCAAGTATCTAGAGGACAGTACCGATAAAGAAAAATGGGCAATGTGTTGGTTTCCAGGAGAAAGATACAACATAGACACAAGCAACTGTGTGGAATCTTTGAATAATATTTTTCGTAATGCAAGGAAGTACTCCTTAATACCCATGCTAGATACGATCATTAAAAAAATTTCTGATTGGTTCAATGAACATCGGAAGGAGGCAGTGTCTGGAGCGATTGGA
Organism: Eutrema yunnanense; assembly: GCA_002933935.1. Taxonomy (NCBI): domain Eukaryota; kingdom Viridiplantae; phylum Streptophyta; class Magnoliopsida; order Brassicales; family Brassicaceae; genus Eutrema; species Eutrema yunnanense. The sequence goes on along the minus strand of PKML01043794.1, from coordinate 53,872 downwards.
TGTAAACTGGTGCCTTTGGTGGAGAACTACATGCATGATTTATGGGCTCTTGCTGAGAAATTAATTGTGACGGAGCTAAACACTTTCGAGATTGAATACAATGTCATCGATAGTGATGGAAAGCCTTATTTGGTGAACTTGCTCTTGAAAACTTGCAGTCGCAGGGTGTTTGATGTTGAAAGGTATCCTTGTGTGCACGCACTAGTCGCTTTCATTCAATTCCAAAGGCATACAGATAGAGGTCGTGATATCCAATTACATGATTTGTGTTCAAAATATTATTGGACGGAGCTGTGGGCAATGGCGTATTACAAGACAATATATTTAGTGCCAAATAGGTCAGAATGGACTGTCCCAAATTACATCAAAGAGTTGCAGATCATACCTCCGGATCTCGTCAAAAAAAAGAGAAGAAAGAAAGTCAAAAGGTTTCCATCGGCTGGGGAACGGCGTCCAAGGACGCAAAATAAAAGGCGGCCGAGACAAAGACTCCAATGGATGTTATTTGGAAATTCTAATAGTGTTTGATTTTATCTTCAGCTTTTGTATTGTAAAACAGGTATCTGGTCGAACTGGTCAAACTGGTGTTTTATTCTGTAAAACTATATATTGGATCTGTGGGTTCTGGTAAAAATGGTAAAATTTGGTAAAACTGATTAAAGATGATAATGTGAAACAATACCTAATTCAAAGTTACTCGACAGAATAATTTGCGTTGTAAACGTCACAAATATGACGTTTTCACGTGAACTAATAGGGAAATTACGACATTGATTATTTTGGGTTCATATGAAGTAATCCCATGAACAAAGATTTTATACTTTTAAGATCACTTTAACAAAAATAGCCAAGTTAGTAGGGTAAAGTTGCAAAAATGTAGAATTAAAACATATTAATGCACACAACAATTAGAATGATATATTAATGGAGGAAAATCAACTATAAAACTACAAAATAAAAGTTTAAGAGTGGGTAAAACTAAATAAATTGAAAACAACCAAAGTAAAACTATTTGGAACTTTCGTAAAACTAATATATTTGGTAAAACTAAGTGCAATTTTTTGGGCGCCAAAACAAAAATTTCACCAAATATTTGGCGCCCAAAATCAATAACTCAAGCTTTTCCTCTTTTTTTTTTTTCAGATCCGATTTCCTTCCTCTCTATTTCGAACCTCTCTCTTCATTTCTCTCTCTCATTTTCTCTTTCGTTCTCTCTCTCTCCTTTTCTCTTTCGTTCTCTTTCGGCCTCATTTCACCCTTCGTGTCTATATTGACTATGGACAAGTTCGAATATCCGTATTACAGTGACATGAAGAGGGCGAAGAAAGAATACGACATGATGTTCTTAATCGGTGAGATGGATGGTATACCAACAAGGTGTCCCTGCGGTGGTCGAATCGTTGTGGAGCCTTCACACTCCCCCGGATCTGATGTGGGAAGGAGGTACCTCGTTTGCAATGAATTTGAGGTAAAACTATACTGTAGTGAAACTGGAAAACTTGGTAAAACTTTACTGTCGTGAAACTGGAAAACTTGGTAAAACTATATTGTCGTAAATCTGTAAATCTTGGTAAAACTTTACTGTCGTGAAACTGTTATGTATTCTTGTGTAGGATAATGACCTCCACATTAAAAAACTTTGGGTTCGATGTGTCGAAGAAGAAGCCACTAACTTAAGAAGGACGGTTGACTATCAGGCCGAGGAGCTTCGTCGCCATGTATATCGTATTGAGCAGCTGGAAAAGGAGATTGCAAAGCTGAAGGAGGTGGTGGGTCGTATCGTTGGTTAACTAGTCTTTCATCTAAGTATTTGACTTTTAAGAATTTTCTTTGCTGTTTCTGTTTGTCAGACTTATTTATGTACGGTTTGTAAGACTTATTTTAGTTGTTTGGAGACTCGAGAGTTTGTTAACATCATTCTATAGCACGATAACTCCACGATATCAAACAACTAGTTCCAATATCAAACCGAAACAACTAGTTCTTGTTAACAATATCAAACCAAAACAACTAGTTATGAGTTAACAATATCAACCCTGATACAACTAGTTCTTCGTCGACCTTGTGCATCGCCTAATCGGTATATCGACTGCAGTATCCGCTTTGCGTTTACCATCATTCTTCTTGGTCGCTCTCCCTTGTGGTAAGACTTGTTGTGGTAAGACTTTTGGTGTTTCTTCATTAACCTGAAATCGAAAATAATTAGAGTATAGTTTTACCAATTTTTCCAAGTAATACATTTTCAATCAATCATTCAAGTGTTACCTTCTCCGTCTCTCTTTCTCCTAGTGCTTCAGCCTCCTCGTCTATCTTCTTCGACATGTAAGTTTCCATCGTCTTCATTCTGTTCTCAAACCCATCCATCTTCTTATTAATCATCTTAAATCCTTCGTCCATTTCTTTCTTCATCCCTAGCACAAGCTCTAACAACTCGTTTGCACCACTCACTTCTCCAGATGTTCCAGTGGCAGCAGGTCCCTCATTCTCAGCTTCTTTTTCCTCTTCCACTCGGGCAGCCACGTCATCGTTGTACATATCCTCAAAGAAGACTATACATCCTTCATCGAGATGCTTCATCCAACTGCGAACAACCGGATCGTCGCGATCATCGACGTCGTCTTCTTCGAAGATTTCATCAAGAAGAGCTGCTTCTCCACGAGGTGGCAGGATGCTATCAATGTCCTGTGAAGAATGTCAACAATGATGTTAAAGATTAGAAACAAAAAGCAACTCCAAAATATTCAAATGCATAGGATAACTGACCTGAGTTTTACCAAGTTCTTCATTGATTTTTGAAAGAGGAAACCCTCTCATGCTGCTCTTCTTGAACTGATACTTGCACATCCTTGGACACTCATCGTCTGCCTCTGGAATTGGCTCGAGGAAGATACTCCCCAACTCTAGAATTGCCTCAAACGCTAGCAGCTGCAAAACAACACACATATAGTTGAGATTAGTAAGAGATTAGAAAAAGTTGCAACAATTACTAATACCACAACTTAATTGTACATACCTCCAAAGGAATACAGAAACTGGGAATCGGCCATAATCTGTTCTCATTGACGACTCCTTTAAAATTATCCATCGTATGAGAGATCTGACTGAGCATGTACTCAAAAGACATTCTCCCCCAAGGAAAAGTCTTGCAGAAGTCAAGATCGTCAACAGCTCTTTGGAAGAAATCCACGATCGGAGTAGCATCGTTTCCGCACTTCGTCTGAGCAATGATAATGCTGCAAAGGAAGTACAGTACAATCATCCTCAGCTTATCTTGAGAATGTCGCATCCCCTCCTCTAGCTTCCCTTTCACATCTTCATATCTGACTTTTTTTTGCCCAAACAGCCTCCTCACAAAAGTCTTGCCACCCAACTCATTATAATTCATCAGTAAGTTTTTGCAGTTTAATCCGGAGATCAACGCGTGCTCCCTCAGACCGTATCAGACCGGAACGCCATTCACCACGAACCACGCTTCCTTTTTCTTCTCGATGCAGGCGGTTCGAAGCAATAGCATCCACATTCCCTGGAGCTTGTGGTTGTTGTCCTTCGGCATGTGGAAGATGTGTCTGAACTACGAATGCGTTTGAAACCAATTCCTCTCGTGACGCGTAAGCGGAGGCTCCAACTTCTCAAGAGTTGACAGAAATTCTTTAACGTAGCACCTCGTCGAAATCTTTATTTTTTTCCTGTATTCCGTTGCTGGGAAGTACATTCTGAGAGGTTTCAGTGCCATTGTTTCATCACCGGATTTCTGCAACAATCAGTTTTATCAAGAACGGATCCAGTTTTACATCAATATAGTTTTCCCAAGTTTTTCTAGGTTTACGACAGTCTAGTTTTATCAAGTTTTCTATTTTTACTTTAAACCCAACAAATTGACATCAATGGGAATACTTACCGAATGGGAATCGGAGATGTCATGGGAATCGTCTCCTTCTCGAGCCCCATCCTTGTTTGGCTCAGAGGAAACGTTTGTATCTTCCTCCATCTCTTCTTCTTCTTCACTCTCTGTTTCTTCATCTCCTTCATTTGACTCTTCTTCTCCTTCCGTCTGAGTTCCTTCAGTTTCTTTTGCATGATTCGCCTCGGCGGTTCCCTCGACGATCGGAGGAGCGCACTACAAGAAAACATCGATTTAGCCACTCCATTTTGCGACTACACTTGTAGTCGCAAAAACTTGCGACCAATTTGTGACTAATGTGCGACACATTTGAGACTCTCAAAACCTTAGTCGCATATTAGTTGCAATTAGCGAACAAAAACATTAGTTGGAGTTTAGTCGCTTATTTGCAAGGTTTTTGCGACTCTTTTACGACTAAATTTTGGAGTTGCAAAATATTCGCCGAAGAACCACGAATTTGCGACTACATTTGTAGACACAAAGACGTAGTCACAAATTAGTCACAATGTTTCCCAAAATAGTTTTTAGTTTTCGCACTGTTTTATTTTTCAAGATTTTGCGACTTATTTGCGACTACATTTGAAGACACAAAGACGTAGTCACAAATTAGTCACAATGTTTCCCAAAACAATTATCGATGGAGTCACAAAGTAGTCACTAATTTTGTGACTACTTTGTGACTAACATGATTTAAATTTTACAAAATTCACATTTTTACAATGTTTGTGAATGTTAAACTATGAATTTAACTTGATAAATCATATATATCATTTACAATTTATCAAAGTTTTTAAAATTTGAAAGATTCATAACTTTTTCAGATATCCTCGTTATCTCCACACTTATATCAAACATTAGTATGTAATTAAAGAGTAAATTTATTGATTTGATTTGGAAAACATTTATATTAGCTCTTTTTTAACAAAAACTCTTGTAAATTTCAATATCTACGTATGTACATATGTTTATTTTATCCCTAAATGTTAAAATTAGCATATATGGTCTACACTATTCATTTAGTGTTT
>PKML01043794.1:6187-25578 GCA_002933935.1 Eutrema yunnanense | reverse complement strand
CGAAGAAGCCTATCCCCGCTACACGTGGAATTGGAAGCGCTCATCTGGGCGATGCATTGCATGATTGCAAACCACAAGACGGCGATAGCCTTTGCTACAGACTGCTCAGAGTTGGTGAAGATGGTGTCTACACCGAAAGAGTGGCCGGCATTTACGTTAGAGTTGGAGGAGTTCAAGAGGAGCAAGGAGGTTTTCACCTATTTCTCTATCACACAAATCCCACGCACGAGCAACACAGTGGCAGACAAGTTAGCACGAGGTGCTCGAGTCTACCCATCAGATTTTACGTATGTAAACTCGATACCCCCGATTTGGTTCACCGAATAGGGCTAGGTATCAAGGCTGTTGACAAAAAAAAAAAAAATAAATCAAAAGAAAATTCATTTTAGAAGGGGAAGTTTTCAGACTTGTGTTTTAGATTTAGGGACATACGAGAAGAAATCTCGGGACACGGTCTGCGAATGCTTTGTGGGACAAGTTAGACGAGAATTACAAAAAAGTTTATAAGTTAACGCAAAGGGGTCACAAGATTATTTTTCAGGGAGTAACTTTGGGTTCACAAGGTTACTACGTGGTGAATCATACTTATGAAGGTCATAAGTTGTTGATTGGTTATGAATGTCTAGAAGCTTTTGTTTTAATTGGTGTTGATGGTGAAAAGCTGTTAGATTGTGGTGACCTTCATTCCTTTGAGAAAAAGAGTCTAAAGAAGATTATGACAGAAGAATTAAGGCTGAATACATATTATATTGGTTAATTAAGGCTTGCTCTGGATTCTGTCTTGATGTCAAGAGAACACAACCGCAAATCGGAGCTGTTTGTATTGTCAAATACCTTCATCCATCTTGAGGATAAGGTGGGTTTTGCAAGGGCAAGTAATAGCATGTGGAAAGTGAGGGTTAAGGATACAAGAAAGACACAATATATGGTTGATAAATCATATCAGGTGGACATGAATAGTTTCTCAAGAAGTTTGAGAAACAGTGTAGTCTTGGGTTTAGAGGAGTTGTGGCTAAAACAAAGTGATGGTCATCTGTTGTTAAGATTTTTATGGTATAGAGAACTTGAGATAGGACCAAAGATGCTTTTGAAACCAAGGTGGAAATTGCTATTATGCTTCGGCTTTAGTTTAGTGATATGCTCAAATTAATACCCTAAAAGTACTAAGCAGTAGTTGCCGTAGTTGCAGTATATGTAGGGGTCGAAGACAAGGACTCACATAAATCACACAATAGATTAAATATATTCGAATCAAGCTAAACCAAAAGATGTAATTGAAAGCAATGCATAAATTAAACAAGATGTAATTCGATTGGGAAAAGATAGATTCATGGTATTTCTCAGGAAATCAATGAATGCAGATAAACTAACTAGCAGGATTCAGATTTAGCGCGGTTCTAGAATTCAAATCACTAAAGTATAGCTAACCAACTCTCGTTGCGAAAACTATCTAAATATAAATCCTAGGAATTCCAAATCTCTTTGCGAATCCTAAAGTCTAAATCAGCTTTTAAATCAAGTTTGATTTGTTCACAAAACAACTAAACCAAATCTCTTTGCGAATAGTTATTTTGCTCACCTTAGGTTCTATCAGGTAATTAATCGCACTCTCGCGCCTAATCAATTATCCTAAGATCTAAGTTCTAGGTAGCTAATCTAGAACAAGCTTTGAACACAACCTAAAGCAAAGAACTAATTCAGATGATGAATCCTAATCAACTAATCAACCTAGCATTCAGAGAAAACCCTTATGAGAACCCTGAACCTAAAGTGGATCTACTCAGACATGGAGAATAAAAACAACATGATTGAATAGATCATCAAAGAAAGCAATAAGAAACAAGAGTTCAGAGTTGCCTCTCCAAAAACCAAAGTAGAATCAAGAGTAATGAAAGCGTAGAGAAAACCGTCGCCACCAAAGTGCCTGAAAAACCTAATTATAAAGCTAAAACACGTTTTGGGGCTTATTGTAATAATTAAAGACTTGTGGGGCAATTCTGCAATTCTTCAAAACTTGTGAAAGTCGCGACTCATATCTGCTTCGATGGGTGTCGATCGATACCAGGGGGTATCGATCGATGCTCTTGACTTCAAATCGGGTACTTAGTCGCTTTAATTCCATTTCGCTCCAGAATGCTCCTAAAAGCTTCAATATCTCCAATTATGCTTCAAACATGCTAAAACATATAAAAGACCCTAAAAGACTCTATAATAGAATAAAGACTCGATAAAACGGACTTATATAATGGCTTTTACAAGGTAAAAACCATGATATATCAACTCCCCCAGACTTAGCCTTTGCTTGCCCTCAAGCAAAGCAGAAAACTAAACCAGAGAAAGAGGTTTGAAAACGTAGAGACTCACCTGTTCTTGAAACGTGGAAATGACCAATTTCCCAAGCACCCAAATGTCACCTAACCAGCTTTTGATCTAACCACCATGTACTTTTCCGTAGATATTTGCAGCTTCCCAGACTACACACATTGTTTCTCAGCATTGTTCAATCAAGCATTCCTCGCCAGTTTCATCGCTGTGAATTAATATCAAGAACCTTCTAGATTCTTTTCCATACAATATCATGACAAGGAACCACCATTTTCCACACTTTTTGGTATTATTTCTCTCCCCCAGACTTATTTCTTATTGCATTTTCTCTTTTGTTTTTAGCTTTGCATATACACATCAAGGTATGAGACGCGAGTATTGATGGTGTTTGCCACCTAATCCCCGGTTCTTCCCTCTAAACGTATCAAAGGATGTAGGCGAATAATGGCATCATAGGAAAATCCTAGCCTCGCTTCCAATCCTCTGTGTGATCATTCCCACTTGAGTAGAATAATGGGATTGTTGGAAATTTTTCTAACCCTCTAATCATAAGAAAATCATTTCATATTTTAATGCACTTATTAATTAACTTGTAACAGGGAGAGAAATACCGTTATTTTAAACCAAATGGGTTCCTTTGTCAGATACGAATGAGGAATCAAGCTCTATACATACTAACCACATTGATGAAGTGCAAAAATTTGGTTCAGGCTTTAAGGAACTTTGCTGGAAACATGAGTGTCTTCTGGTTAACTGGTCAGCCTTTGGATTTTTCATTAGTCGATCTAGAACTGATTCTGTAACAATGGTCACTTAGAAGCAAGGTCAGATCAATATATTCAAGAAAAAGATCACAGTCTCAGACAAAGTTTTGACTCAATAAAACGACGAATGACTCAAAAACAGACTGACTCTAAGAGAAACAAAAATAAAGTCAACGACTACCTCCCCCAGACTTAAACAACACTGTCCCTAGTGTTATCTAGCCTAGAGTTGGTGAAAGAAAACATTTTTTGGTATTATTTCTCTCCCCCGGAGTTATTTCTTATTGCATTTTCTCTTTTGTTTTTAGCTTTGCATATACACATCAAGGTATGAGACGCGAGTATTGATGGTGTTTGCCACCTAATCCCCGGTTCTTCCCTCTCAACGTATCAAATGATGTAGGCGAATAATGGCATCATAGGAAAATCCTAGCCTCGCTTCCAATCCTCTGTGTGATCATTCCCTCTTGAGTAGAATAATGAGATTGTTGGAAATTTTCCTAACCTTCTACTCAGAAGAAAATCATTTCATCTTTTAATGCACTTATTAATTAACTTGTAACAGGGAGAGAAATACCGTTATTTTAAAACACATGGTTTCCTTTGTCATATACGAATGAGGAATCAAGCTCTATAGATATTAACCACATTGATGAAGTTCAAAAATTTGGCTCAGGCTTTAAGGAACTTTGCTGGAAACATGAGTGTCTTCTGGTTAACTGGTCAGCCTTTGGATTTTTCATTAGTCGATCTAGAACTGATTATGTAACAATGGTCACTTAGAAGCAAGGTCAGATCAATATATTCAAGAAAAAGATCACAGTCTCAGACAAATTTTTGACTCAATAAAACGACGAATGACTCAAAAACGGACTGACTCTAAGAGAAACAAAAACAAAGTCAGCGACTACCTCCCCCATACTTAAACAACACTGTCCCCAGTGTTATCCAGCCTAGAGTTGGTAAAAGAAAACAAATGAACTGAATGGATTGTGTTGGGCCTAAATTTCACACCTAAAGCCCAGCTTGATTAAGCATGCTCGATAATGAAGGCTCAGCCCACGACAAAGTTTTACGAGGCTGTTTACGAGCTGAGGTAAGAAAGGTGCAAGCTGAAAACGAGCACGATGGGAGCAGCGAGCATGCTGGAAACAGCGAGCTCACAGGGAAGGAAGCGAGCTCGCAGGAAGATATCAGTGCGAGCTCGCTCGAAATCCAAGCATGGTCAAACGTCATTACATCACCTCCAAGAATCAAGCTTTGCATTTAAAGACAAGATTACGAATTCAATTCTAAGTTTGAAATCAAAATGTAGACGTTTATATTTTTCTCGAGCTTATATAAATGAGAGAGAGAGATTCATTGTAAAGGGACCGAATTCTTGACAATAAACAATAATACATACTTTTCTCTCAAATTCTTTGTTATTTCTCTAAAAAAATACAACCTAAAACGCTAAGGATTGAGGTTGTGAGATTCTGCTCTCACAATTTGGCGCCGTCTGTGGGGAAGAGCAAAACAACTTCCTCTTGGTAACCCACGAAACTAACCACTCAAAAGAAGACGATGGCAGATACAACAAGTACGGCGATCTCTACATCATCCGGAGTCATAAACACCTCCATTCCCATGACCCAGCCCGCCGACGCCATTTCAGCAGACCTGGACGGAACAACAAATGTTCCCATTATCACCTCGGGAGCAAGTACCTCGACAGGGATTAACGACATTGTCGACCCCTCGGGACCTGCAACCTTGAACCAATCGGCTCCGGATCAAATAGCTGAGATCCGAAATCTAATATCGTGCCTCATAGAGCAGAATCGCTCAATGGCAGCACGCCAGGATGACCTCGAAAGAGCAAATCGGGCAGGTACCTCTTGGCAGGGAGGATTACCATTTCCACCTCCACCGGTGACAAGACTAAACTTTTCCGATATCAACGCCTCAACCAGTAGGATGGTCGGCTCAGCCACCACATCGCAGCTCAACTCGACGATATTAAATCCCATATTCACTCATTCCACGTCCCAGGTTGCGGAAGGAGAGGTTACGCCAACAGCGACCTTACCAGGAGTAGATCCGACCTCGGATCTACTAACCAATCAGGTTCGCTCTGAAAGCATAAACAAGACCCGACCTGCCGGGGGATCCCTGCTCCGCTTCCCGAGAAATAACAAAAACCACTTGGGACCCGGCAGCTCACATGGTTTCGAATCAATCAAGAAGTATTGTGAAGAAACGAACGCCGACCTGCAGCGTATGAGATCGCAGGTCCACGCTGCTATAAGTTCGGCACCTGAAATAGACAGGGTGATTGACGAGGTCAACCAGACCCCATTCACTTCACAAATCGCGAGCCCTCAGCTCGGCGATGTCGGGAACATCCGATTTCCTAAATACAATGGAGAAACTGACCCAAAGGCGTTCATGAGAAGTTTCAAATTCGCCTTTTCAAGGGTGCGATTACCCGGGGGTGACCTCGAGTCAGCACGCTGCCGTTTCTTCGCCGAAAACCTAACAGATTCGGCTCTGGAATGGTTCACCTCCTTGAAACCAAACTCGATAGACAACTTCACACAAATTCAAGCTGCATTTTTGAAACAATATTCGGTATTCATCCAGATCGAGACCTCGTAGGCTGATTTGTGGGTTCTCACTCAAAAGCCAGGAGACTCACTACGGACGTATATTGACAGCTTTAAAGCCATCAAAGCGAAAATCGCCGACCTGCACAACCCAACGGCCTTGAAAGCCCTCCAAAACGGATTGTTAAAGACCTCGAAATTCTTTGAGGAGCTTTCAGTCCGGGAGCCGGTATCACTAGATGATGCGTTACATCGCGCTTCACGCTGGATTATCCTCGAGGAAGCAAGTGCACCTGCAACCTCGGTTAGACAATCTCAGACAACCAACTCCCAATGATCTAAAAAATCCGGGAGAAAGGAGTCCCAGGATCAAAAACAAAGCCAGGGGATACATTCATACTCAGTAGGTAGTCCACCTCGTAATAGATTCAAGCCTTACGATCCAAGCAAGTGGTGCGACTTCCACAAGATCAAGGGTCACTCCACGGAAGAGTGCCACGAGGTAAAGAAGCAGCTCGCTGCTAAATTCGCAGCAGGAGAGCTGGGAAAAATCGAGCTGGAAAAACCTCCTCCAAGGAAGAACTATTACCCAGCGCGAGAAGACGAAAGGCGGGACCGCCCATCCGAGGATGATCGTAAGCGAGAACGTTCATCCGAGGAGGTGACGAGGAGAGATCCCCCCAAAAATAGGGAAACGGATCTACCTACTCCCAGCACGAAGAAAAGAATTAACTTTATTCACGGAGGATCCCAGCTATGCCGCAACTCCGTAAACTCAATCAAGAAGCATCAGCGAAGGGTAAACACCGACACGTAATAGGAACCCATTCAAGGGACCTAACACACAAATTTCGTTCTGGGAAAGCGAAGCTTTTGAACTAGATTCTCCACATGACGATGCTCTCCTCATCATGCTAGAAATGGGCGAATACGAGCTCACTAAAATGTTTGTAGATACGGGGAGCTCTGTAGAACTCATCCTCCTAAGCGTTCTCAGGGAAATGAATATACCAGATCGCGAAATCGAAGAAAACAAGATGGTGTTAACCGGCTTTTCCGGGGAAACCATGCTATCTCTCGGAACAATAAGACTCCCAGTAATAGCAGCTGGAGTAAGAAGAATAGTCGAATTCACGGTTATAGATAGGCCAGCCCCATTCAATGCCATCCTGGGAAGGACCTGGATACATTCAATGAGAGCCGTATCCTCGACATACCATCAATACATAAAATTTCCAGCCCAAAATGGGATCGCAACAATTAAAGGAAGTCAAAGGGAATCTAGAATGTGCTACATGGCAGGCTTCCAGATCGCAAAGGAAAGCACCATATACCAACTGCAACGAAAAGATGAGCTCAAATACCAGCTAGCCAAAAAGAAAAGTGGCCCAGGCAGTATCGGACCTCGCAAAGACCTTATCGAGAAAATCGTGGTCAACGGGTCTCATCCAAACCAGAAAGTAGGAATTGGATCCAAGCTCACCAGATCCCAAAAAGAACAAATAACAACATTCCTCAAAGAAAATTCCGGCTCATTCGCATGGACAACAGCTGACATGCCCGGAATCGATCTAAATATCATTTCACATGAGCTCAATGTGGATCCAAACCACAAACCAGTATGCCAAAAGCGTCGGAAATTCGGACCTGACAAGACCGACGCTGTCAATAGTGAGGTCACCAGGTTGCTAGATGTGGGATTCATCAAAGAATTAAAATATCCAGATTGGCTAGCAAACCAAGTTGTAGTAAAAAAGAAAAATGGCACCTGGCGAGTTTGCATCGATTTTACGGATCTAAACAAAGCATGTCCTAAAGATAGCTTCCCATTACCTCACATCGACCAGCTAGTAGAGGCTACCGCATGGCACGAGCTCCTCAGCTTTATGGACGCATTCTCAGGGTATAATCAGATACAAATGAGCCCTGAGGACCAGGACAAAACATCCTTCGTAACAGAACGAGGAACGTACTATTATAAGGTGATGCCATTTGGCCTCAAAAATGCGGGAGCCACCTATCAAAGACTTATGAACAAAATGTTCGCAAGCCTCTTGGGGAAAACGATGGAAGTCTATATCGATGACATGCTGGTCAAATCCCTAAAAGAGGAAGATCACATAGCTCAACTAGGAGAATGCTTCAACTTACTCAACAAATATGGGATGAAACTTAACCCTTCAAAATGCACCTTTGGGGTCGCCTCAGGCGAATTCCTAGGTTACATAGTAACTCAATGAGGAATAGAAGCAAATCCCAAACAAATCAGTGCGTTCCTGGAAATGCAACCTCCGAGCTCAATAAAAGAGGTGCAAAGGCTGACAGGCCGTATAGCCGCGTTAAATCGGTTCATTTCCAGGTCGACTGATAAGTGTCTCCCTTTCTACCAGTTACTAAAGGGAAACAAAAGATTCATATGGGATGACAAGTGCGGGGAAGCCTTTGAACAACTAAAAACGTACCTCTCCGAGCCCCCCATCTTATCAAAACCAATTGAGGGTGAACCACTTTACCTATACGTAGCAATCTCCGAGGTTGCAGTGAGTGGCGTCCTCATAAGAGAAGAACGAGCTGAGCAAAAGCCAATCTACTACGTGAGTAAATCCTTAGTAGATGCCGAGACCAGATATCCACGAATGGAAAAACTGGCTCTGGCAGTATTAATCTCAGCTCGCAAACTCAGGCCGTATTTCCAATCACATCCCATCGTAGTAATGACAACACAGCCATTACGCACAGTATTGCACAGCCCCAGCCAGTCTGGCAGGTTAGCAAAATGGGCCATCGAACTGAGCGAGTACGATATCGAATATCGACCTCGGAATATCGACCTCGGACCAGCGCAAAGGCACAAGTATTAGCGGATTTCATTATCGAGGTCACAGCAAATAGCCAGGTTACCGGAACAAGCACCGAAACCTGGCAACTTTATGTCGATGGAGCTTCCTCGAAACAGGGGGCAGGTGTGGGAATCCACCTTATATCCCCGACTAACGAAATTGTAGAACAATCTTTCAGGCTCGGATTCCCAACATCAAATAACGAAGCCGAGTACGAGGCCTTAATAGCAGGCTTCCGACTCGCAGCTGGAATAGGAATACGTAAGCTAAATACGTTCAGGGATTCCCAGCTAATTACAAGTCAGTTTCACGAAGAATATGAAACCAGAGATAACAGGATGGAATCCTATCTAACGATATTTCGTGAGCTAGTCAAACAATTCGAAACCTTCAATCTAACGCGAATACCGCGAGGTGAAAACACAATAGCAGACGCACTGGCAGCTCTGGCGTCAACCTCAAATCCACTCATAAAAAGAGTAATTCCAGTATAAGGAATTGAGAAACCAAGCATCAAAATCGACAAAGATAGCAAGGTTCCAATGGAAATAGACAATGACGACATGGAGATAGATATAACAATAGCAACAGTAACAGGCAACCTCCCACCACAAGAGGAAGAAGCCACAGACCCGGAGCCAAAACTGCCTGACGACAGGCACGTTACGCTCCGCGAAAAAATGATCGCAAGAGCCGACTGGCGAGTAGCGATTATACAATACATTGAGGGAGGGGGAGAGGCTCCCCCCCAACAAGTGGGAAGCTCGCAAGCTCAAAACCATAGCTTCAAGATATTGTATAATCAGCCCTCGCCTTTACAAGCGAAGTGTAAACGGCCCCTACCTAGTATGCATCCACGGGCTCCAAGCCTTCACGATATTATCGGAAATTCACGGAGGCTCGTGTGGCAGCCACTCCGGAGGAAAGGCACTAGCTATCAGGATCAAAAGGCAAGGATATTTTGGCCCACCTTGGTTACCGACTGCGAAGAAAATTCTAAGGCATGCGACAAATGCCAACGAGATGCTCCGACTCTACATCAGCCTACAGAAAATTTATCCTACATTTCATCTCCATACCCCTTTATGAGGTGGTCAATGGATATAGTAGGACCCATGGTAACTTCGGGAAAAAGAAGGTGTCGTTTCTTACTCGTCCTCACCGACTACTTCACCAAGTGGGTGGAGGCAGGAGCTTTCCGCAAATTAAAGCAAATCACATACAGGAATTCGTATGGCAGAATATCGTCTGCCGGCACGGAGTCCCATACGAAATTGTAACCGACAACGGGTCACAATTCATCTCAAATAAATTCCTCGAATTCTGCGGAGATCACGGAATCAGATTAACAACCTCAACACCACGTTACCCTCAGGGTAACGGGCAGGCTGAGGCAGCAAACAAGCTAATATTAAGCAATCTCAAAAAACGACTGGATGCTAAAAAGCGAAGGTGGTCCGACGAGCTCCCTAGAGTACTATGGGCCTGTCGGACCTCACCCCGCAAGGCAACCTCAGAAACACCGTTTTCCTTAGCCTATGGAATCGAGGATGTGGTTCCCGCCGAGGTCGCAGTTCCCAGCTTGAGAATAGATATATGTCACTTGAACGAGGAGCTGAACAACGAAATGCTTCTCGACCACCTCGATGTCATCGATGAACGTCGAGACCGAGCACTCGTTAACCTTCAAAATTATCAACAAGCGGCAGCACGTTACTATAACTCGAAGGTCAAGCAGCGAAGGTTTCGAGTCGGCAAGCTCGTCCTACGAAAAACCTACGAGAACACAAGGGAAAGAAACGCCGGAAAACTCGGCACCAACTGGGAAGGTCCGTACCAGATCTCTGAGATAGTAAAAGACGGCGTATATAAGCTCACCAGGATGCACGACAATACGCCTGTAAGGAACTCATGGAATGCCATGAATCTAAAGAAGTACTATCACTAAAAAGACACTTGTAAAAATCGAACTACGAAAAGGCTTGATCCTTCATCAGGGTACGTATTGATATATCATGGTTTTTACCCTGTTTAGACCATGATATAATTCCTTTTTATAGAGTCTTTCTAGTGTTTTGTAGTCTTTTAGAGTCCTTTACAGGTTATAGCGCGTTTGAAGCACTATTGGAATTATTGGAGCTTTCTGGAAGAGTTTGGAGCAGAAGCTGAAGTCGTGTTGCTGAGTACCTGATTTCACGACAAGCATCGATCGATACCCCCTGGTATCGATCGATACTCTTCGAGGCTGACACGACATGCGACTTTAATGAAGAGTTGAAGAATTGCAACTTGGTCCAGAAGTCTTTAATAATTATAAGAAGACCCAATTCGTGTTTTAGGTTATTTATAGGATTTTTTCAGCCACTTGTAGGCTAAGCTTTAATTTCTATACTTTGGTTTGAGACAAGTCTGAATCTCCCTTCGTCCGAGATCAGATATCAAAACCTTTTGTTATTCTTTCTATTCTATTGATGATTTATTCAAACATGTTGATTGCTTCATTCTCCATGTCTGAGTAGATCCACTTTAGGTTTGGGGTTTTCTCATAAATGATTTCTTTGAAAGCTAGGTTAATTATATGTTTAGGATTCACCATCTGAATTAGTTCTTCGCCTTAGGTTGTGTTCAAAGCTAATTCTAGGTTGACGAATGTGGAACTTAGATCTTAGGATAATTGATTAGGCACGAGAGTGCGATTAATTACCTAATAGAACCCTAGGTGAGCAAATTGATTATTCGCAAAGAGATTTGGTTTAATTGATTTGTGAACATATCAAACCTGATATTAAAGCTGATTTAGACTTTAGGATTCGCAAAGAGATTTGGAATTCCTAGGATTTAGATTTAGATAATTCTCGCAACGACAGTTGGTTAATTATACTTTAGTGATTTGAGTTCAAGAACTGCGCTAAATCTGAATCCTGCTAGTTAGTTTATCTGCATTCATTGATTTCCTGAGAAAAACCCTGGGCCAATATTTTCCTAATTGAATTACAACTCCTTTAATTTCTGCATTGCTTTCAATTCCACCTGTTTGCTTAGCTTGATTTGACACTATATAATCTATTGAGTGATCTCTGTGAGTCTTTGTGGTTCGACCCCTAGCTATATTACAACTACTGCTTTAGTACTGTTAGGGTATTAATTTGAGCATATCAAATTTAGCGCCGTTGCCTGGGACTCAATTTCCCCTTTAGATTTTAGCTGTCGAGTTTCGACTAAGTCCGTCAGTATCGATCGATACTCACTAGTATCGGTCGATACTCCGGCGATTTCTTTGTTGGTATCGATCGACACCACTCGGTATCGATCGATACTCAACGTATTTTTTTTTGTTACTTACGTGCCTTGTCTAGTGTTTTGTTTGCAGGTGTATGCCTGTTCGTGAAACCAGAAGCAACAAGAGCACTCAGCTAGTTGGACTGTCATTGGAACAGCTAGCGCTTGTGGAATGTACAAACAGAAAGACCAAGCAAACATCAGGGATGAACAACCAAGTGGTTTTAAGAGCTGGAATTCTGAGAGACCAAGAGGGCAGCGACTTGATGAGGCTG
Source organism: Eutrema yunnanense (assembly GCA_002933935.1). Classification (NCBI taxonomy): domain Eukaryota; kingdom Viridiplantae; phylum Streptophyta; class Magnoliopsida; order Brassicales; family Brassicaceae; genus Eutrema; species Eutrema yunnanense. The sequence continues at coordinate 13,507 of PKML01043794.1, read as the reverse complement.
GAAATGTCGTTGTCCCTCCTGCTGCTGTTATTGAGATTATCGCGCCAGCTGGGCGCGACAACGTTTGGAATGCTGCAGGTGTTCGAGTTAGGACACTTGGTGAGCACAACATGCCTGATCAGTTCTATGCCAATTGATCTGCGATTCGCATCCCAACTTTTCAGAGGAACGACTTCGAGCTGAAGCCTGCGTACTACGCTCTCGTAAGTCAGAACCCTTTCCATGGCCTACCTCATGAGCATCCCATGGATCATATCGAGAGGTTCTAGGATTTGGTCACTGGTATGAAATACAATGGAGTGCCAAATGAATATCTTTTCTGCAAAATTTTCCCGTACTCTCTTGGTGGAGATGCTGCTTATTGGCTGAAGCAGTTAACTCCTGGTTCGCTAACTACATGGGACGAGACGAAGAATGCATTCCTATGCAACTTCTACGATGATGCGAGATCTGAAGAGCTCAGGAACAAGATTTCCCAGTTTTCTCAAGGTCCAACAGAGGGACTCATGGCTGCTTGGATTCGCTTCAAGTCATATCAGAGAGACTGTCCGCACCATGGGTTCAATCAGGTTCAGCTGCTTGGCACATTCTACAGAGGGATCGACTGGAGGTACCAGATGGCTCTGGATACTGCGAGTAATGGGAATTTCAACACCAGATATCCAGATGATGCAATTGTGCTAATTGAGAACTTGGCGTCTAGCAATAGCACCAAGAATGCTGACTTCGACAAGAAGAAGCAAGCTGCAGGAATTGATGGGTCTCAGATTGCTGAAGTTCAAGCAAAGCTGGATATTTTGCTCGGGAAAAATCAGAAAGCGGTCCACTTTGCTGCTGAGAATGAAGTAGAAGATTATAACTACGTTGGTGGTTCTGGATTTCAGGGTCAGCAATTTGGGTACAACAACAACCGGAACTTCAGCAACAACACTCGCAATTACGGGAACTCTTCGTATCAGCCCATCTCTCCAAAGTCCACAGACAATAAGATGGAACTCATGATGGAACAGGTTCTTCAGGGACAACATAAGTTACAGGTGGATTTCAATGGGAAGTTTGACTCGCTGTACACTGACCTGAATGGGAAGATTGACCACCTGAATGGGAAGATTGACCACCTGAATGGGAAGATTGAAGCTGTCAGTCTCTCCCAGAGGAAGCTGGAAACTCAGGTCGCTCAGACCGCTTCAGCTGTGCAGAGGCAGGAAGGTTTTCTTCCAGGGATAACTGAAAATCCAAGAGCACACGTCAATGCGATCAGCTCACGTGTAGAAAATTTCGAAGATGATTTAGAAATCGCACAAGCATCGATCGATACTCCCCAGTATCGATCGATACCGGCCCAGGCGTCTGCTCGAATGGATCCACAACCCCGTGTATCGATTGATACCCCATTGGTATCGATCAATACTGAGGCGATTTCCGAGGAGGCACATGAGATATCGACTGAGGCGCCTCAAGTAGTAGCAGAACGATTCAATATCGCCCAATTTTGGGAAGACTAGGAAACCAAGTATCAGGCAGAGAGAGCTAAGGAACGAACTGAGAAAAGAGTTCGCAAATCCAAGAAGGTGAATCCTGTTCCTAAACACCTCAGAGATCCTATCACTCCAAAGCAGCTACGTGGTTTTGAGAAGAGGGTACGAATGATACCTCATTCGTTCACTTTTGAAGAAGCTCTTGAGTACTGGCCTCTGCTGAGTCACTTCAAAGATTGCAGAGAAACTGAGGAAGAGATCAAGGCACTCTTCCTTAAGGCTAGAGGTACACCTCCACTGAGACAGTTGACCAAGAGGGAAGACCCATGGATCTTCTCAGTTCCATGCTCTATCTCTATAGTTGAATTCAAAGAGTCTCTCGTTGACTCAGGAGCCTGCGTCAATGTCATGTCCAGGGCAATTGCAGAGAGATTGGGAGCTGACATTCAACCTCTAAAGACATCTATCACTTTCGCAAATGATACCACCTCTCTTCCATATGGGGCGATTACTGATTTGATGATCACAATAGGAGATTGCCTGGTTCCTACTGATTTTCAGGTTGTAGAGATGAATGCAAAATCTCGTACGCAGTTGATTCTCGGAAGACCGTTCATGACTACAGTTGGTGCCATTATGGACACACCCAGCAAGCGCATCTCATTCTCATACATTGACAAGGAGGTGTACTACAAGGCCATCCCTAGAGGAACTCCCACACGTATCTCTTGTATCGATGCTGTAATAGGAGCGACGTTGATATCGTATCCTTTGGAAGAACCTCCTGATGAGCCTACTGTCGCAGACGTTCCAGCTGAATCTCCCAGCGTCCCAAAGGAAGTTGCCAAGAAGGCTAAGGCAACAACAAAGAAGAATGCCAAGAGCAAAAAGTTCGAGAATCCCCATGTCATTTTGATACCTCAGAAAAGCAATGGGAATTCGATTGAGTACAAGGTAAAGTGCAAAGGAGCTTCGAAGCCATTCTCTAAGGTTAGGATCCTTCTTACTTCGGAGCTGAAAGAGAAAGGACATGAGTTCGTGGACAGCATGATGAGCAGAACTCTGACGTTAGGAATGTCAAGTTGTGGAGCCTGTTTTGATGCAAGCTCTCACTCTTATCCAGCCTGAAGGGCGTTACAGTCAAGCTGTTGACGTTAAACGAGCAATTGGTGGGAGGCAACCCACTGGTGAGTCTGTTTTTGATTCGTTTTTCTTTTTATTCTCGTTCGTTTTATGTTTGTGTCAGGATAAACAAGGAGCAAACTCAAAATCGCCAGTGTGTCGATCGATACCCTTCAGTATCGATCGATACCCTATGCGATTGAGAACGGTTCATGTCGATTTAAGCCTGTATCGATCGATACAAGCTGTGTGTCGGTCGATACTCAATGCTCCAGCAAGGTAACTTCTTGTTTTTCCCAATTTTATTATGTTCTTTTGTTTTATTTCACTGACTCTAGGCTAGATAACACTGGGGAAAGTATTGTTCAAATCTGGGGGAGGTGTCTGCTGACATTGTGTTTGTTTTTCTTAGATATAAGTCCTTTTTATAGAGTCTTTCTAGTGTTTTGTAGTCTTTTAGAGTCATTTACAGGTTATAGCGCGTTTGGAGCACTATTGGAATTATTGAAGCTTTCTGGAAGAGTTTGGAGCAGAAGCTGAAGTCGTGTTGCTGAGTACCTGATTTCACGACAAGCATCGATCGATACCCCCTGGTATCGATCGATACTCTTCGAGGCTGACACGACATGGGACTTTAATGAAGAGTTGAAGAATTGCAACTTGGTCCAGAAGTCTTTAATAATTACAAGAAGACCCAATTCGTGTTTTAGGTTATTTATAGGATTTTTACAGCCACTTGTAGGCTAAGCTTTAATTTCTATACTTTGGTTTGAGACAAGTCTGAATCTCCCTTCGTCCGAGATCAGATCTCAAAACCTTTTGTTATTCTTTCTATTCTATTGATGATTTATTCAAACATGTTGATTGCTTCATTCTCCATGTCTGAGTAGATCCACTTTAGGTTTGGGGTTTTCTCATAAATGATTTCTTTGAATGCTAGGTTAATTATCTGTTTAGGATTCACCATCTGAATTAGTTATTCGCCTTAGGTTGTGTTCAAAGCTAATTCTAGGTTGACGAATCTGGAACTTAGATCTTAGGATAATTGATTAGGCACGAGAGTGCGATTAATTACCTGATAGAACCCTAGGTGAGCAAATTGATTATTCGCAAAGAGATTTGGTTTAATTGATTTGTGAATATATCAAACCTGATATTAAAGCTGATTTAGACTTTAGGATTCGCAAAGAGATTTGGAATTCCTAGGATTTAGATTAAGATAATTCTCGCAACGACAGTTGGTTAATTATACCTTAGTTATTTGAGTTCAAGAACTGCGCTAAATCTGAATCCTGCTAGTTAGTTTATCTGCATTCATTGATTTCCTGAGAAAAATCCTGGGCCTATATTTTCCCAATTGAATTACAACTCCTTTAATTTCTGCATTGCTTTCAATTCCACCTGTTTGCTTAGCTTGATTTGACACTATATAATCTATTGAGTGATCTCTGTGAGTCTTTGTGGTTCGACCCCTAGCTATATTACAACTACTGCTTTCGTACTATTAGGGTATTAATTTGAGCATATCACGTATGCAACCTCACAAGGGTGCAACTATTAATATAAATCTTCTTCTATAAGCTTGTTAAAAACAGCCTGAGACCCCTCAGCTATCATATACAAGCTAAAAGCTTCACTCTATAAATAAACAGCCTTACGAGCTAGAGCACGCTACCAGTTAGCACGACTCGACTTTGCGTCTAAATTGTAGAGTCACAACCTTCCAAGTATCTAAATGACAATAACCTCTACGTCTAAACTGTTTAGGTTACACGCATGCCTCTAAACGGCTTCGACCTTGCGTCTTTAAATCGCCTGGTCAGCTCCCGAGGTCTCTAAACGACCTGGGAACAAGGTCACTAAACGACCTGGATCCTTGGCTGAAAAACCGCCTTTGATCTAAAAAGAAAAACCCCAAACACGACCTCTAAAAAGGCAAAAATAACGCAAGCAATCATAAAATGGAAGATATTTTAATAAAGCCTCCTCAAAGGAGCATAAGTTCAAACCAAAAGCCCACGAGGGCATAAGCAAGTTCAACAAGCAAATCGGAAAATGGTTTAAAAGCCTCCCCAGGCACCAAGTTCGAACAAAAACAACAGGAAACGAAAACAATAAAGATATTCCTAACAAGTAGGATTGGCGGGTTTATCCTCCGGAGCACCTTGATTTGAGGGCAGCGGGAACTCCTTCCTAAGCTCCTGAGAACCAAGATCCAGCTGGTCATTCAATGATGCACTTGGCCCAATAGGCAACGTAACCGAGTCATCGGACACCTGAGGAATATCAATTTTACCCAGGGAAAAATCTGATACCTGGACGATGGCAAGCTCCGCGTCCAATCTCAGCTTCTCAACCTGGATGTTTTTCTTTTCAGCCTCAAAATCATCGATGGTCTGGCTGATAATATCATCAAGAAGAAGGATATTGGATTTGCACTCCATAATTTGGGTCTCGGTATCGACCTCGATCTTCTTCTTCTCCCATTTATCTTTTACTCCCAAAAGAATGGTGCGATACTGCTTGGATGTCTCCCTCCTCGCAGTTTTCTCAGCTTTCTCCACCATCTCCTTTTGCCTCTTGGCAAGTTTCTTCGAGTCTTCAGTAACCTTCTCAACCTGGACCCTCAAGTCCACTATGTTCTCACTAGCTGAACGCAAACCAACCTCAGCAGCTCCAGCTCGCCCCTCGGCGACACGGAGATCCACCTTCAAGTCCTCGTTTAATTTCTCCAACGAAGAAATCCGAGCTTGAGCTTCCCGAGCGGAATCTTCCCACCTTTTAGCCAGAACGGCTTGGTCCCTAACCCGGCCTTCCAAAAGAGCAACCTCGGCCATTTTCTCCTCGTTACGAGCAATTCTCCTCGCCAACTCGTCCCTTTCAGCGACAAGGTCAGTAATAGTCCTAGCTGCCCGCTCCACTTCCTCAGGCTGGGTCGCAGAACGGAGATCTTGCTCGAAAGAGGTAATCAGCTCGTTAGCAGCGGAAACGGCCTGGGAAAAAGAAATAAAAGTTCAGCAAAGGAAAAATCAAAGGGACGAGCTGGGATAAAGATAGCAAAAACTACCTGACCCATCACACTTGCAAACCGAATATAGCCCTCAGGCTTCTTCATATTCCTAAGAGACGGCAAGAAACAAGACGAGGGCCTAACACGCCTAAAGAGATTTGCAAGCTGGGAGCTGTTTTCCACGATCGCCTCAGGTCCGTCAAAATCGAACCTGAAGGCATTCGGAGAAGCACCTCCGCTACCCTGAGAACGAGGTATCACATACCTCCTTGACGTTTCTTCACCATCAAAACCATCACCACGAGATCGTTTGGAACGGGATTGCTGCTCAGCCGAATGACTTGGCTCCCTAGAAGACACCCTGGAAGTGGACCTCTGAGGACCTGTAGCTCGAACATCGCGCTGGGCAGTCTCGGTTTCACCACCTACTGGCAAAATGCCACCTCCAACAGGATCAGCTTCGACCTCGCGACGCTCATCCTTCTCAACCTCCTCTCGATGCGCCATCTCAGCAGGAACGGACTTACCAAGAGCCTCTTTAACCCTCTTGTCAAGAGCACCAGCTACCGTCGGGGTAGGGCGCAATCGCATCCTCTCCCTGTAAGAAAGACGCGGCGGTTTCTTGGGAGGAACCATCTTGCTGGATTCGGTGGAGCTCTCGCTACGAGTAAGATCGATCTGGGAGGTAGCAGGGGCAACAGCTGGCTCCTGGGAACCAGCCAGGGGATCAATCTCGGCACGAGCTAAATCTTTAGCAACAGCCTCGAGCCTGGGAATGATAGATGGATCGGGAGTCGGAGCTTGAATTTGAAGCAAGGGAGATGGAATCGGAGAATCTGCGGAGTCAAGCAAAAAATACTTGAGTAAAGAAGCAATTCTCAATTCTAAAAAGACAGAGACATAAATCCACCCAAACCTATTAGCCGAAAAGCAGATGCGACGGATAACCCGGGAGCTCGGCGATCACGAGCTTGCTGAATCCTATAAAGAGAAAAACCTTTCCAATCAGAGCCGTCGCCTTTGACGAGGTCGACCAGTCGCTGGACCTCAGCTGTCACTGTTTTTGAAGAATCGATCGATTCTGCATAAAAGAAGAAAGGTCATCATACTGGAATAAATATATAAAAAAGAAGAAAGAACAATCAATCTCCCAGAAGGGATGCTCAAATCAACATCTGGGAGGTCGCGCTGACCAGAGATCTGGGCCCATGTATGGCGAAGCACCGACTCGCCCTCAACCGACGCGCTGGAAATCCTAAAATAGAACCATTGTTCCCACCATTTTTCATCCCTCACATTGAATCTAAAGACAGATCGATTGACCTTCGCCGGAAAATAGTAGGTCCCGCGAAGGTGAGAGTTCCCCTTGACGTTGAAAAGCTGGCGAAAGACCTCGGTATCAGATACGACCCCAGATTCCTTAGATCGTACCCAAAGTGCGACAAGGGACCTCATCGCACTAGGCATAAGCTGCGGAAGGGAAAGTCCGAGGTCGCTTATGATATTAGAGACAGCTGCCAGAATGAGAAAAATACGGCGACACCTCAGGAAGAACGCGGCATAACCGCACGCGTAACCCTCTGGAGGACTCTCCGGGGAACTGTCAGCCGACGGAATAAGTAGATCGCCGATATCAAGTCCACACAAGGAGGAGATATTCGCGAGCTCAGCAGCCGAGATCGTGCTCTTCGAGTGAGAATCAAATCGCTC
>PKML01043793.1:0-28236 GCA_002933935.1 Eutrema yunnanense | reverse complement strand
AATTAAAGTAAATATTAAAAAAAGTTAAAATAAAAAATGCAATCTTAAAAAAAGAAAAAAACATATGTCAATTTGTTTATAAGGAAACTTAAAAGTTTATAATTTATAACCACGGCCAAACTTAAAAAAAGAAAATTATGAGGATAATTCTCACTCACGAGATCGTGATATTTATCACAGTTAATTTAGATTTTGACATATGTCAATTTAATTTAAAAAATTAAAAATAAATTACAGTAAATATTAAAAAGGGTTAACTAATAAAAAGCAATCTAAAAAAAGTAAAAATGAATTAAAGTAAATATTAAAAAAGATTATACAAAAAAAGACAATTTTTAAAAAAGAAAAAAACAAGAATAAGTAAGGAAAACTTATAATAAAAGAAAGTGACAACATGAAACTTACAAGTTTATAATGTACAATCACGACCAAACTTAAAAAAAAAATTATAAATATACTTTAAACTTAAAAAGAAAATTATTAATTTACGACCAAACTTAAAAGTTATAATCATTTCCATTATGACAAAATGAAACTTAAAAAAGGAAAATTATGAATATACAATCACGACCAAACTCTATATAATAAGCTACACATTTCTAAAGTTTTGAAAAAGGAATAAAATCCAAAAAAGTTTTTTAAAAAAACATATTTCAGTTTAGAAATAATAAATTGTTTATCATATAAAACTGAATGTTTCAAAGTTGATTTTAGATTAAGGAAATTTATCTTAAAGTTTTTTTAAAGTGAAAAAAATTATGTTTATAATAAAGTAATTAAACAATAGATTGACATCCTAAAAAGTAAAGTATACAAAGAAAAACTAAACCAACAAATATCCTAAAAGCTAAAGTTAAAAAAAAAGGGTAAAAGCTAAAGTTTTAAAAAAGAAGAGATACATGGAGTTGATGATAAGGCTGATCAGAAGTGGAGTTTATTATATTGCTTTGGCGCCGTTGAGAGGTTATATCTCCTTGACTTGGGAACTATAAATAGCGTCGTGAGACACATTAGCTTATTCACTTTTGAAGAAGGCATGAGAAGGTGTAGACACCGTGGGAGCTTTTTGGAAAGAAACTTATGGGTAACCGGGAGTGAAGATGATCACCAAGTTGTCCAGTTTTCAACGATGATCATAGGCATGTGGAGTGAAGCGACAACAGATGCACTGAAGATTTTTCAACCGATGAGACAAGTCACACCAAGATCTAATGTTTCTTCATCTCTATACAAAATGAAACATTACAGTGTAATGGTGACTAAAACATCAAAGATGACACACATGAATCAAAAGGTAAGTTCTCCACCAGCCCTTGGCAAAGTCATTATTCTCTTGGTGAAACACAATTCGACTTTCATTGCTGGAATTGAGGCGGCGGCCAGAAGAATCATGTTTTCCGAGTCAAACATGAGTCATTTTGAGGAACCTTATGCTGGATTTCACACTTATGAATTGTTCCACTTGCAAAGGCCACCAGATCTGTTTGCTGAAATATGTAGTGCAGAAATATGGAGTGTTCTGGTTTGATGTCTTGGAGATGCGACGATACAGGTGTTGATTCAAGTTGAAAGGCTGCTATCATTTCTTCCACCTTAAGGACAAGGTGATTCTTCAAGGGAGGAGTATTGATACAATCCAAGAATGAATAATGTGTCTAGTGGGCCTATAAACTATTATGTTGCTAATTTACGTTTTATTCCTCTTTCACTCTAGTATGTGTAAGCGGTAATATTCTTGGAAAAAGGTATCAAAATAATTAACAACAAATTATCTACTCTCATCTATCTTCTTCTTCTTCCTTCTCACCTCCTTCTTCTCATCTCAGTTTCTTCTGATTTCTCATCCCTTTTCTATTATTCGATAGATCCATAATTGGGATCTATCAAATTCTCTGATTCTTAAATCGGGACCTGGAGGGATTTAACCCAAAGTCGAAGATGTGAAGATTGATTATGTGGAAAAAAATGAACGGTGAGTGGAACTCATCTCGACAGCGGCGCCTAAGAAAGAGGCTTTTCCTCTAGGCGGCGGAGGCGGTAAAAAGAAGCCGGTATATGAGATACATGCTGAGAAGATGTTAAGACAAATCAGACGATGGTGGAGACGAATCTCTTCAATTGATTATTGACTTATCTGGGTTGTTAATTTGTATCGGGGTTGTTCTGTAATTTTTATAGCTATTAATTTCTTGGGTTTTTGTGGGAGTCAATGGATGGATTGTTGATGTTACCTTTTAAGGAATATTTAATATGTTTAAGACTTCTTTGTTGCAAAATTTCTGTAATTCGTGTTTTTAATGTCGAATGGAGATCATGTTGAAGATGACACCACAAATAAGGTGATAGCTAAAACAACGACGTTTCATTAATGTGAGACAAAACGGCTACAGTTTTGAGTCTTGCGTTTTAACAAAAACGAGGTTGTTGTATACGTGGCATCCACGTCATCGCAATCTAACGGACTGTTAGGACAGTCACGAAAAATGAATGAATTGGCACAAATTAAAAACACAAAGTATGAAATTTAAATTTTTAAAACTTGGGATATATTTTTGCACGGTAGTAAACAAAAGGGTATAAATCGAACATACTTGCATAGTTTGGGCAGGTTTTGGCCAATTGCCCGTGGTTTGGATCTCTAGCATTACGGGCGGGTGGTGGTGGGTGTTGTGGCAAGTTTCCACCGTGAGCTTGGTGGTTTCCATTGCCACCATTCCCGTTGTCTTGAGCATTAACCACGTGCTCATGGTTGTGACCAACCGGATGCTCGTCGACGTGCTCCATACTCAACATCTCAATGTGTTGAGCTCGTCTTCTTTCTCTCCTTTCTCTAATCCCATGTTCCAAGAGATGTATGTCGTGGATTGGCTTAACAAGGTTGTGTCCACCTCTAGCCCTTGTGTTCATACACCTATATGAAAAGAGAAAACTAGATAGAGGGATTAGCAAACAAAGAAAATAAAAGCTTAATCTCAAAAAGAATCTAAATTCTATTGACTAAATTAGAACCCCAAATAGCAACGACGCCAATTGATAACTAAGATTTTTCCTAAGAATCAATCCTAAATATGCTCATGTCATTGCAATATTTTAGGTGTCAATCCAATTGGGGGTTTAGTTCAATACAACAAGAATGCAAGAAACTTTTTAATTCAAGCAAACAAAGGGTTTTGGTTTTATCTAGCAACCTAATAATTCAAATTAAACAAAGCAAACAAGTTAACAAGCACTAAACAAGATTAACAATATGATTAAGGCAAGCCCTTGGATGAGGTTATGGATTTTGGAGACTTTTATGATCAATCTAAGATATCAATTCACACAATCAAGTAATTTCCCTAAGCCTATAACACTTAAACAAGATTAATCCACTCTCATGGCTTTAATCACTTTGTGATGAGGACATCGAGTCAACGACCCAAGTCATACAAGCACCACTAGTACCAAGTGGACCAGTGACTAGAACAAGGAGCAGTGACATGGAAAAGATGTTCAACATGTTCATGGACCAGCTCAGACAAGAAGNATTCAAAGCCTATCAAAGAGTCATGGGAGAGACCTAATACAAGGAATCACGTCCATATACAAGGGAGATCATACTTTCCATTATTGCCCTCGTTCACACCTTGCCATTAACTTCCGATTGCTAGGAGATTCAAAGCTGATTGAGAGAGAGCTTTAATGCTAATTGGAAGGGTTGAATGCTGATTGAGACGTCAATTATCCTTGCCTTATCAAGACCACGAGCCAGCTTCACTTTAACACACCTTTTGGATGCACAAGGCCAGCCCCAACGTCTCCATTCAACCCGAGAAATCATTTCCATTTATTGTTGATTTATTTGTTTCCATGTTTTATATTTTAGACCATAAGCTAGTTGTATTATGAGCCTATAAAATCTCATTTGAACAATTATAATAGACACCTCGAAATTGAATAAAAATAGTAAAGCTATTGTTTTTTGGTTCTTCCAAAACGTGTCTCTCTCTTTGTCTCGTGAGCAAGTCCGAGTTTAGAGAACCCTTGAAGTATCAGTAGGCTTTCGCACCTATTGTGGTTCACCTCAATCCACCCACGCCTCCATCCTATCCCGGCCTAGACAAGGAGCGACCTTAGTCCAATTGTCTAGACCACCCGGCCTTGTAACCTAGGTCGTGAGCTCGTATCACTTTGCTATTCAACTAATCAAGAAAAAACTTTTATTTAGTTCTTTGGGGAAATAACAAGCATTAATCATAATTTCCAATAGCCATAATACTCCTTAACATCTACTCTCATAGGTTAAGCAAGCAAAATCTCTTATTTAGTTCTTTGGGGAATTACATCAAACACCTTGTGTGCATAAAATTTCCTATGATATAGATTAACCTTCTCAAGCCTAATCTACCATTATGAACACTAAATAAGAGAGGGAAGAAGTAATCTAAGCCCTAGACATCAAAGATCCATCACGAAATCCCTTAATCTATCTCATCCATGAGCTCTAAAAAGAACTACTCACTAATCATGTTGAAACCTTCAAATCTCATGAGGAAGATGATAGGTTCCATGATTAGAGAGTAGAAATTTGAAAGATTAGAAGAGATTAAGAAATTAAAATTTTAAATTGCATAAACAAAGAGAGATATCTCTTACAAAAATCAAAGAATAGGGGTTTTGTTGCAAGAGAAAAAGAGATAAAAGAGAAGAGACCCCAAAATTAGATTTTTTTGCAAATATATATAAGGTCTTGGGCGGACTGGGTTAACCTGGAATAAACCGGGTTTGTCGAATCTTGGTTGGAGTGGACTGTACCGACCAGACATGGGTTGGTACAAGTGGGTTGGCAGAGCTCCTTGCTTGTACCGGTTGGTGGTGTCGGATGGGTGATGGTCGATATGGGTGTGTTGAGGTCGTGTGCCGGTCGAGAGTGATTCGGTACGAAAACCGCCTTCGGTCGGTATCGCCTCCTGCCCCAATACCGCTTAGTTGATGCCGCCCCATGGTCGGTCAGTACTGGCTATTCTTGGAGCTGAGTGCCACTTGCAATCTGGCCGGTACGGGGAGGGAACCCGGGTCGGTACATACCCATGTCCCGATACCGAATGGATGGTACCACATGGAAGCTGGCCGGTATGAAGATGGTCTTGGTTGGATACCGGGCAGGAGTTGGCCAGTATTGAGAGAGGCTTCTGGTCGGTACTGGCCCCTGGAAATGAAAAACAAGGCTCGGTCCCGAGCGTCTTGGATTGTCAATGGTTTTAAGAACTTGATTTCTCTTTGTAAATTGGATCCGCGCAGCAACGATCGCTTTAGTGCATCCAGTGCAACTTGGTCACTTACGAGTTCTTCCATCGAAAGTGCTATTTTGAAACGTTCCATAAAGTGCTGCAACGATTCCGTCGACCTTTGTGTCAAGGACCATCAATCAGCGTCGGAGGTCCCATGTTCAGAGAAATGCCTGATGAGTCGTGTAGATAGTCGTCAAAAATTATGGATTGAATTTCGGTCGACCATTGAGAACCAGTCGAGGGCGGCTCCCTTGAGTTGTTTTCTGAACCAGAAACTATACCCATCTTTGGTCTTGGTTTCTTCGGGATCGTAACGACCTAATGCTATGCAGAAAGCCGTTACATAAGCTACATGGTTTGTCGTTCCATCATAGAATGGGATCCGACCTGGGTATCGCATGGTGGCCTCAGAAGAGGTCGTATCATCATATTGATTGTCAGTCCGACCGCTGGGTGGGGCGTTTCTTGTTTTTTCTTCCTCGGTGATAAAACCTGAAGCTCAGCGTAGGGCGTCCTGGAATATCAGCGGCGCCTTCAATACTAGTTCTCTTCTGAAATCCGATCCGAGCCACAGTCCCCTTTTTAGTGCTTTGATTGCGATTTAATCGTTCACCTTCTCTCCCTTCGAAGTTGTGGCGGCGAATCGCCCTATGAAGCTCTTCATTGGCTATGTTGATCCTTGAGCCAGGCTCCATAAGTCGGCATCGGAGGCCCCTTGTTATATGAGTGCGGCGAATCTTTCCAGGAATTGGACATACAGTTGATGAAAGTTGTCGATTGAGCCTTGATCGAGATTTGAGAACCAGTCGAGTGCGACGTGTTCCAAGTGTTCCACGAATCGGCGACAAAATCTCGCATCGTCTTTATTTTCTTCTAGTACGGCTCGGCGCATTGCCATACGGAAAATTCTGATGTGGTCGTTTGGATCGGCCAACCCGTCGTATAATGGAATTCTGATTTTTTCCTGATTGGGTATGACTGCTTTGATGATTCTCGTTGTAAAGGGGGACTTTGGGGATGCCCTCGGCGTATTATCGTCTTCGGGGGCTAAGTTGTTTGCATGACGCTTTGTCGGACTGGTGGTTTGCCTCTTGATTATGGGTTCGACTTCCCTTACGCCGGGTCGGCTCGTCTTTATCCGCTCGTCACGTTGCGCTTGCTCCACTGATATATCATGGTTTTTACCCTGTTTAGGCCATGATATAAGTCCTTTTTATAGAATCTTTCTATTGTTTTGTAGTCTTTTAGAGTCTTTTACAGGTCTTAGCATGTTTGGAGCATTATTGGAATTATTGGAGCTTTCTGGGACAGTTTGGAGCAAAAGCTGAAGTCGTGTTGCTGAGTACCTGATTTCACGACAGACATCGATCGATACCCCCTGGTATCGATCGATACTCTTCGAGGCTGATCGAGGCTGACACGACATGCGATTTTAATGAAGAGTTGAAGAATTGCAACTTGGTCCAGAAGTCTTTAATAATTACAAGAAGACCCAATTCGTGTTTTAGGTTATATATAGGATTTTTACAGCCACTTGTAGGCTATGCTTTATTTCTGTGTTTGATTATACTTTGGTTTTGAGACAAGTCTGAATCTCCCTTCGTCCGAGATCAGATCTCAAGAACCTCTTGTTATTCTTATTCTATTGAGTATTTATTCAAACATGTTGATTGTTTCTTTCACCATGTCTGAGTAGATCCACCTTAGGTTTAGGGTTTTCTGATAAAGGATTTCTCTGAATGCTAGGTTAATTATCTGTTTAGGATTCACCATCTGAATTAGTTCTTCGCCTTAGGTTGTTATCAAAGCTAATTCTAGGTTGACGAATCTGGAACTTAGATCTTAGGATAATTGATTAGGCACGAGAGTGCGATTAATTACATGATAGAACCTTAGGTGAGCAAATTGATTATTCGCAAAGAGATTTGGTTTAATTGATTTGTGAACATATCAAACCTGATTTTAAAGCTGATTTAGACTTTAGGATTCGCAAAGAGATTTGGAATTCCTAGGATTTAGATTTAGATAGTTTTCGCAACGAGAGTTGGTTAGCTATATTTTAGTGATTTGAGTTCAAGAACCGTGCTTAATCTGAATCCTGTTAGTTAATTTAGCTGCATTCATTGATTTCCTGAGAAATACCATGGCCCTATATTCTCTCCATTGATTTACGACTCTTTTAATTTACGTATTTGCTTTCAATACCATTGATCACTTAGCGTAATTCAACATCTAGAATCTATTGTGTGTTTCTGTGAGTCTGTGTGTTCGACCCCTAGCTATACTACGATTACTGCTTTAGTATCTGTTAGGGTATTAAATTGAGCATATCAATTTTGGCGCCATTGTCGGGGACTCAATTCGCCATTAGATTTTAGCTGTAGAGTTTCGACTAAATTCGTCGGTATCGATCGATACTCACTAGTATCGATCGATACTAGGGCGATTTCTTTGTTGATATCGATCGACACCACTTGGTATCGATCGATACTCAACGTGTTTTTAGTTACTAACGTGTCTTACCTAGTGTGTTCCAGGTGTGAATTTGGAACGTGCAAACGGGAAGACGAAGCAGACATCAGAGATGAGCAACACAGTGATACTAAGACCTGATGCAGCTGGAACCGTCGTTGTTCCTCCTGTTGTTGTTGATGAGATTGTCGCGCCAGCTGGGCGCGCCAACGTTGGGAACGATGCAGTAGTTGTTCGTGGTCGAACGATTGGTGAGTACAACATGCCTCATCAATATTATACCAATCGATCAGCGATCCGCATTCCTACGTTCCAGAGGAACGACTTTGAGCTGAAGCCTGCTTATTTTGCTCTTGTGGGATCGCATCTCTTTCATGGTCTCCCTCATGAACATCCTATGGACCACATTGAGACATTCGAAGATTTGGTCACTAGCGTGAAATACGATGGAGTGCCTAATGAATTCCTTTTCTGTAAGCTGTTCTCATACTCTCTCGGTGGGGAAGCTACTTACTGGCTGAGGCAGTTACCTCCTGGATCACTGACTACCTGGGAAGAGATTAAGAGCGCCTTCTTGAACAATTTTTTCGATGATGCGAAATCAGAGAAGCTCAGGAACAAGATCTCTAAATTCTCTCAGGGAGAAACTGAGGGACTTAAGGCTGCTTGGGAACGATTCAGATCTTATCAGAGGGATTGTCCGCATCATGGGTTCAATATGGTTCAGTTGATGAATATCTTCTTTAGAGGGATTGACTGTAGGTACCAGATGGCATTGGACTCTGCTAGCAATGGAAATTTCTTTACCAGATATCCTGACGATGCTTATCAGCTGATTGAGAACTTTGCATCTAGCCATAGCGTCAAGAATGCAGACTCTGAGAGAAGGAAGCAGGCTGAGAGCATGGATGGGTTGCAGATTGCTGAAGTACATGCGAAGCTGGATTCAGTGCATAATTTGTTGATGGGTATGCAGAAGAAGACTGTTCGTTTTACGTTGGTGGAGCTGGATCTCAAGATCAAAGGTATCAATACCCACCCACACCACACAGAACTTCTGAAAACAGGATAGAATCCATGCTTGAACAGCTTCTTCACGGACAGCAGCAGATGACAACAACTTTCAACGGGAGGTTGGATACCTTGTACACTGATCTGAATAGCAAAATCGAGGCTCTCAGTGCTCGTCAGACGATTTTGGATACACAGTTGGCCTAGACTGCCAAGATTTTAGCCAATTCTACCAAGAACGACGAAGAGGATCCTGAAATCTCCAAGGTATCGACCGACACCACCGAGTATCGATCGATACCAGTCCAAACCCTTTCTCGAAACGTGTCAAAGTCCCTAGTATCGATCAATACCCTACCTGGTATCGATCGATACCCCTCGCAGATCGAACCAGAGTTGATGAGACCACCTGAGTTGATTGAAGAAAGGGGCTACAAGCCTAAAATGCAATACCCTCGACCATCTCTACTGACGCAGCTGACTAAGAGGGAAGACCCATGAATATTCTCAGTTCCATACTCTATCTCTGGAGCTAAATTCAAAGAGTCTCTCGTCGACTCAGGAGCTAGCGTTAATGTCATGTCAAGGGCAATTGCAGAGAGATTGGGGGCTGATATTCGATCTCCCAAGACATCTATCACATTCGCGAACTCTTCAACCTAAACTCCATATGGCGCAATCACTGATTTACTGGTCACAGTAGGAGGTTGTCTGGTCCCTACTGATTTTCAAGTTGTTGAGATGAGTGAAAGATCTATTACGCAGCTGATTCTTGGACGATCGTTTATGGCCACGGTTGGAGCGATTATGGATACGCCAAGCAAGAGAATCTCGTTCTCATACATTGACAAGGAGGTGTACTGATATGATCCTAGACAGCTCAACGGAGGTTATTCACGAAGCCGAGGAGACTTTCGCCGAGAAGGAGCTTGAACCCGAGGAAGCTTTGTACGTGCCGGAAGGAGCAATGACGAGAGCTAAGGCGAAGAAGCTTAAGGAAGCACTAGGAGGACTTGTCCAACACATTCACGAAGCTGAGGGTTTGAAGGAAGAAGTGCTTCGAACCGCATTGGTTTCGATCCAAGTCCAAGTGCACTCTTTTCCTTAGTCATGGTTTTTCCCAATGGGTTTACATGACAAGGTTTTTAATGAGGCCTTGGAACACTTCTTCCCTAAAGCCCAGCAAGGAATTTCGACCCATGAAGCCCAAGAGTCACTTTCGATTTTTCCTAGTCTTTTTCAAAGTCAAACTCTTTTATTTCTTTTGTCATTTTCGAGATTGCTTAAACCCTTTGTATTCTTGGTCTATTTAAAACTCTAGAGATCATTGTTGATCTCTCAACAATTAAGCAAAAACCTTTCTCATTTCCGAAATTATTAGAGTGGATTCTCTTTGTTTTTCTTGTCGATTTCTTTGGTAGATTTCTAAAGAATATCGATTTCGGTTTTATCAAGGGGATTTCCATCTCCCTTTGTGGGTAACCATTCAAACGATCGTCGTCACAAGGTGTCCGCAAGCGAGCTGCGAGTTGGGAGGAATATTGAGAGGAGTCTCACGCCTTCGAGCCGGTTCCACATCTTCGAGCTACGATTTTCACCGCCTTAAACCTCCGTTTAAGGATTATCCAAACATTACCGATTCCTTTGAGACGTTCCCGTGGACAAGGGTGTATTAAGTGGTATCAGAGCACTCAAGGATCCGGTAATCTCATTCCATATATCATCCTATCATTTCGTTTTCATTTTGTTTCATTTCGTTGCATAATTTTGTTTTTGACCGTTCATCTTCATTTGTGTTCATCGAACTGTTCATCATTTTCTGGGTTAATTCTAGTGTTGTTTTAATTTATTTTGTTGCATCTAGATCATTGTTAGGTTGTTTAGATTCGGCATAAATAAAAAAAAAAAATATATATATATATATATCGCTCATCATTTTTTTTTTTAAAATCGATCATCACCTTCATTCAAAAAAAAAAAAAAAAATATTGGTTTGATTGTGTTTGATCTCTTGAACTACCTAAGTTTGTGTTCCTGTGATTTTAAAATTTCTTTGCAAGGAATTAAGGAGCAGCAGTTTTCGGGAAAATTTCTGGAAATTCAAAACCGAGAAGTCGAGGAGTTTTCCGGGAAAAACATAAGTCCGAGGGACTTCCCGGGGGAAACTGAAGCTGAGGAGATTTTCGGGAAAAGTCAGACCGTGGGATTTTTTCTCCCCGGGGGAAAACACAAATCCGAGGGATTTATCCGGGAATTTCCAAATCCGCCGAGGGATCCATTTCCGAGAAAAAAAATTCGACAAAACCGAACTCAAACGATTTCTTTCCCTTGAATTTTTTTGAATTCACGTTTCAATTCCTGTATTCCTTTGCTAACTTGTTCTTATTGATTTCAGGATATTATGGCGCAAAACGGATCTAATCCTACTCAAGGGAATAATCAACTCGATCCAAACGATCCTCTCACTCAAGCCGGTTTGAATACCGCTCAAATACAAGCAATCATGGACAGCATGAGACGCATGATGGTTACTGAAATGCAAGACATGAATGACAAGCTGAATCGTGCCCTAGGAGTACAAAGACAGCCCATAAATCCGCCCGTGGGAGAAGAACAAAATTGACCTTTGAACAACGATGAATATTATGGTGATTCGTCCCATAATGACAGTCAAGGTAGACCGCGGAGAGCTAGAAACACGAGGAGACAGCATGAATCCGAGGGTCATGCATCCGGTCATAATCAAAGAAGGCCGAGACGAGAGAACACGAGAGGTGTTATGGCAAAAATTCCGCCATTCCATGGAAAGAACGATCCGGATTCGTATTTGGCATGGGAAATTAAGGTCGAGCTGGTATTTGATTGCAACGAGGCTACGGAAGCTCAAAGAGTGCGTGCTGCTGTCACGGAATTTTATGATTACGCACTTAGTTGGTGGGAACAATTGGTGACTTCGCGAAGACGCAATGACGAGGATCCGATAGAAACGTGGCGACAATTGAAAGCCGTCATGCGGAAACGGTTTGTTCCTAGCCACCATCAACGTGACCTACACAACAGATTGAGAAGGCTTATCCAAGGGACAAGGAGTGTCGAGGAATATTATCAAGAGCTGGAAATGCTAATGACCCGCGCTCGTTTGGAAGAAGATAGTGAAGTTACTATGTCACGATTTTTAGGAGGTCTTAATCGTGAGATCCAAGACTCGCTGGAACTTCAGTACTATGGGGATCTCGAGGAGATGTTACAAAAGGCAAACATCATCGAAAGACAGCTCAAGAGAAAGAACGCCGCCAAGACTCCCTACGGGTCTAATTTCCGAGCTAATCCGGTTAACGACAAATCCACATTTCAGCCGAGAACGGATGTGAGAACGGGAACAAATTCCAAACCGTTCACTCCTACCTATGTCCGAAATCCCAATGAGAAGGCCGGGAGTTCTCAAGCCAAGAGTCACGATCTTCGATGTTTTAAATGCCAAGGCCGAGGGCACATGGCAAAGGATTGTCCGAATAAAAGAACTATGGTTCTCCGAGGAGACGGTGAGATAGAATCGGATGTGGATGACGTTGGTGAAGCCTCACAAGTATTTGAAGAGGCCGCGGAAGAAGCTGAGTATGGGGATTTACTTGTGGCGAGACGAGCTTTGCTTATACAAGACCGACCTAAAGAAGAAGAACAACGGGAAAATCTTTTCCATACTAGATGTCGCGTCAAAGGAAAAGTGTGTAGCCTTATCATCGATGGGGGCAGTTGTACGAATGTGGCAAGCACTACACTTGTGGAGAAGCTGGGTTTAGAAGTGACGAAACATCCAAAGGCGTATTATCTTCAATGGTTGAACAACGAGGGCCATTTAAAGGTAACAAAACAAGTTTTGGTTCCTTTGTCTATAGGGAGCTATGTGGATGAAGTTCTATGCGACGTACTACCTATGGAGGCCGGGCACATACTATTAGGACGACCTTGGCAATTTGATCGCAAGGTTACTCATGACGGCCTTACGAACAAGCACTCTTTCGCATACAAAGGGAAAAACGTGGTGTTAGTTCCTATGTCACCTCTCGAGATTTATCAAGACCAGAAAATCCGTGATAAAAAAAAGGAAGAAGAGGCTAAAGGCGACACCAATCCCAGCAATCTCAACGTTCAAGAAGGTATGAGTTTGAGCATGATTCCGAGTCAAACCTCAAAGCCAAAAACCGTAAGAAGTTCTAATCTTTTCGCGAAATCTAGAGAGGTTAAGCAAGCATTGTTTACAAAGAAATCTTTCATTGTTCTTATGTTTAGGTAAACTCTTATGAGTTATACTGACCTTGAGCCGGAGCTCCCAAGCAAGTTTATTTCTGTCTTACAGGACTTTGAAGATGTCTTTCCCGATGACAATCCGCACGGTTTACCGCCTGTTCGGGGAATCGAACACCAAATTGATTTCGTGCCCGGGGCTGCTCTTCCGAACCGACCAGCATATAGGACTAATCCCGTGGAAACTAAGGAACTCCAAAGACAGGTCACGGAACTCATGGAGAAAGGACATATCCGCGAGAGCATGAGTCCTTGTGCGGTGCCGGTTTTGCTTGTTCCGAAGAAGGACGGAACGTGGCGTATATGCGTCGATTGCCGCGCCATAAATAACATCACTGTAAAGTATCGCCATCCTATTCCTCGTTTAGATGACATGCTAGATGAACTTTATGGGTCTTGCATCTTCTCTAAAATCGATCTTAAAAGTGGATATCATCAAATTAGGATGAAAGAGGGGGATGAGTGGAAAACGGCTTTTAAGACTAAGCATGGGTTGTATGAATGGTTAGTGATGCCTTTCGGGTTAACTAATGCACCTAGTACATTCATGAGGCTAATGAACCATATCTTGCGATCATTCATAGGAGTCTTTGTGGTTGTATACTTTGATGATATCCTAGTATATAGCAAGAACATAGACGAGCATGTTACGCATGTTAGGGCTGTTTTGGATGTTCTTAGGAAGGAAAAGCTTTATGCGAATTTGAAGAAATGTACGTTTTGTACGGATAACTTGGTTTTTCTAGGCTTTGTTGTAAGTGCACAGGGAATCAAGGTTGATGAAGAAAAGGTAAAAGCGATTCGCGATTGGTCTAGTCCGAAGTCCGTTGGCGAAGTAAGGAGTTTTCATGGACTTGCGGGTTTTTACCGACGCTTTGTGAAGGATTTCAGTACCTTGGCCGCACCTCTAACAGAAGTTATCAAGAAAGACGTTGGATTCAAGTGGAACGAAGCACAAGAAAACGCTTTCCAAGCGTTAAAGGATAAACTTACCAACGCCCCACTTCTTTCTTTACCGAATTTTTCTAAGACATTTGAGATTGAATGTGATGCCTCTGGTATAGGTATCGGTGCTTTCCTTATGCAGGAGAAGAGACCAATCGCTTACTTTAGCGAAAAACTCGGAGGAGCAACGTTGAATTACCCGACGTACGATAAGGAGCTTTACGCTTTAGTCCGAGCTTTGCAAACGTGGCAACACTACCTCTGGCCTAAAGAGTTTGATCCACACTGATCATGAGTCTCTCAAACATCTCAAAGGACAACAAAAGCTAAACAAACGTCACGCCCGATGGGTCGAGTTCATCGAGACTTTTCCGTATGTCATTCGATACAAACAAGGTAAGGACAATGTAGTTGCCGATGCATTGTCAAGAAGGTATGTTCTTCTCTCTACTCTTGAGGCTAAGTTGCTGGGTTTTGAACAAATTAAAAATTTATATGCAACTGATTCGGATTTTAAAAAAGCTTTTAACGAAACCGAAAAATTTGCCTTTGGAAAATTTTTTCGAAATGATGGATTTCTTTTCTTTGAAAATCGACTTTGCGTGCCTCAATGTTCTTTGCGAGAGTTGTTTGTTAGGGAATCACATGCAGGAGGACTTATGGGACACTTTGGAGTCGCGAAAATGTTGAGTACGTTGCAAGCACATTTCTATTGGCCGCATATGCGAAAAGACGTGGAACGAATTTGCGGAAGATGTGTCACTTGTAAGCAAGCCAATTCTAAGGTAAGTCCGCAAGGTTTGTACTCTCCTTTACCTATCCCTACTGTTCCGTGGGTTGATGTGTCTATGGATTTTGTTCTTGGATTGCCTAGAACTAGGAAGGGTCGAGATTCCATCTTTGTGGTAGTTGATAGATTTTCTAAGATGGCTCACTTTATTCCTTGTCATAAAACGGATGATGCATCGCTAGTTGCGGAATTGTTCTTTAGGGAAATAATACGTTTGCATGACATGCCTAGGACGATAGTTTCCGACCGTGACACTAAGTTCTTGAGTTATTTTTGGAAAACGTTGTGGTCTAAGTTAGGTACTAAACTCTTGTTTTCGACTACTTGTCACCCGCAAACTGACGGGCAAACGGAAGTAGTAAATAGAACTTTGTCCACTCTCTTGCGTGCTGTTATTAGAAAGAATATTAGAACTTGGGAAGATTGTTTGCCGCACGTTGAATTTGCCTATAACCATGCTGTTCACTCCGCTACTAAGTTTTCGCCTTTTCAGGTTGTTTATGGTTTTAATCCCATTACTCCTTTGGATCTAATCGAGTTACCTTCCAATGAGCGTTTGAGTTTTGATGGGAAAAAGAAGGCTGAAATCGTGAAGAAAATGCATGAACAAGCACGGTTGAACATCGAGAAACGAACGGAACAATATCGTAAGCAAGCTAACAAAGGCCGGCGTGAGCAAATATTCGAACCGGTAGATCTCGTTTGGGTTCATTTGCGGAAAGAACATTTTCCGGATGAACGGAAATCTAAGCTCATGCCACGAACGGATGGTCCATTCCGTGTTACCAAACGGATCAACAACAACGCCTACGTCATCGATTTCCAAGGTAAGTACGCTATTAGTTCAAGTTTCAATGTTTCTGACTTGATCCCTTTTGTTGCAGATAGTCCAGATTTGAGGACAAATCCTTTTGAAGAGGAGGGGCATGATATGATCCTAGACGGCTCAACGGAGGTTATTCACGAAGCCGAGGAGACTTTCGCCGAGAAGGAGCTTGAACCCGAGGAAGCTTTGTACGTGCCGGAAGGAGCAATGATGAGAGCTAAGGCGAAGAAGCTTAAGGAAGCACTAGGAGGACTTGTCCAACACATTCACGAAGCCGAGGGTTTGAAGGAAGAAGTGCTTTGAACCGCATTGGTTTCGATCCAAGTCCAAGTGCACTCTTTTCCTTAGTCATGGTTTTTCCCAATGGGTTTACATGACAAGGTTTTTAATGAGACATTGGAACACTTCTTCCCTAAAGCCCAGCAAGGAATTTCGACCCATGAAGCCCAAGAGTCACTTTCGATTTTTCCTAGTCTTTTTCAAAGTCAAACTCTTTTATTTCTTTTGTCATTTTCGAGATTGCTTAGACCCTTTGTATTCTTGGTCTATTTAAAACTCTAGAGATCATTGTTGATCTCTTAACAATTAAGCAAAAACCTTTCTCATTTCCGAAATTCTTAGAGTGGATTCTCTTTATTTTTCTTGTCGATTTCTTTGGTGGATTTCTAAAGAATATCGATTTCGGTTTTATCAAGGGGATTTCCATCTCCCTTTGTGGGTAACCATTCAAACGATCGTCGTCACAAGGTGTCCGCAAGCGAGCTGCGAGTTGGGAGGAATATTGAGAGGAGCCTCACGCCTTCGAGCCGGTTCCACATCTTCGAGCTACGATTTTCACCGCCTTAAACCTCCGTTTAAGGATTATCCAAACATTACCGATTCCTTTGAGACGTTCCCGTGGACAAGGGTGTATTATGTACTACGAAGCCATCCCCATTAGAAGAACTCCTACACATATATCTTGCATCACCATTGTCACAGGAGAGACGTTGGTAACTGATCTTTTAGAAGAACCTCCTGACGAGCCAACTGTCACAAACGTTCTAGATACTCCTTCTGTTCTCACCAAGAAAGACGTCGAAATAGTTAAGGCAAAAGAGAAGGTGAAGGGCAAAGAAGTAAAGGATGCCCCCTCTGTGATTTTAACCCCTCAGAAGTGCGATGGAGATTCAATTCGATATAAGGTGAAATGCAAGGGAACTTCGAAACCATTCTCCAAAGCAAGAGTTCTTCTCACTTCGGAACTGAAAGAGAAAGGACAGGAGTTTGTGGACAGCATGCTGAGCAGAACTCTGACGCTAGCAATGTCAAGTTGTGGAGCCTGTTTTGATGCAAGCTCTCACTCTTATCTAGCCTGAAGGGCGTTACAGTCAAGCTATTGACGTTAAACGAGCGCTTGGTGGGAGGCAACCCACTGGTGAGTCTGTACATAACTCTTTTATTTTTGTTTTTATTTTGTGTCTTGTGTCTAAACGTGAAACAGATTTGACGAGGAGTATCGATCGATACCTGTCAGTATCGATCGATGCCAAGTGCCGTAAAAAGGAACAAAATTCTTCATAAGTGTCGATCGAGACTAGTGACAAACAACAGCCAGTATAGACCGATACTTATGGGTATCGATCGTTACCATGCGGGAAGGTAAGCTCTCTTTCAAAACTCTCGGGTTTTCTCTTTCTGCTCTTTCTTCTCCATCGATCGACACCGCCTCCTTTTCTCTCTCAAATCGCATCTTTCACATTTCTTCACCGATTTTGGCGATTTAAGCACCTAGATTCATTGGATTTTCATCCTCTATCCGTTTCTAGCACTTAATTCGCAACCCAGCAAAGGTATGATCTCTAAATTCAGCGGTTTATGTCCGATTTTTGGGTTTAAGGTTTGTGAAATCCCACCTTTACAACTTGTTTTTATCGATGCAAGTCGTTTGCTGAGTTGTTATAGGGTAGTTTCGAACCAACCTATGCCTTTGAATTGCCTTGGTTTTCATTATTGATGATTTGGGATTTTGAGCGACCATGAACCTGAAACTGCTTCAGGGTGTCGATCGATACCCCCAGGTATCGACACCATGCGAGTTTGACGATAAGAATTTTTTGTGATTGCTGAGAGGTGTTGGATTTATGCTGTGTCTTTCTGTCTTTGTTTGCAGATGACATCTAAGTCCAAGAGAGCCAGGACTACAGGCGCATCGAGCTCTAACCCGTCTACTACGGATATTCCTGCAGCCCCACGCAGAAATCCTTGGCCTAAGCTGAACGAGAAGGCCAGGATCCCCTGCCACCGCGATTGGGATGGACAGGAGAAGGCGTATGCCTTGAGTGATGACACCGCATTCAGACCCATTTCTGAAGAGTGGGACGATTTCGACACGCTGTTCTACAACGCGTGGTTGGGTGTCACCATCGAGCCTACTAGGTTTGTCGATGGAGTTTCTCTGCATCAGCTGGGTCTTGACTCAGATTTGGCTCGTCTGCTCGAGCGGATTGATTTTGGCTACATGGCCACACGTCAGTATGATCTCTTCCCAGACTTGGTTCGTCAGTTCATGGCGACCGCTCGCATTAGCTATTTAGACGAGGTTCTGCGAGACGCACAAGGTGGTACTCTATCTTTCATGGTTCGCGGAGTGAGGTACAGGATTTCATTCCCTGACCTCTGTGACCTCTATGGTTTTCGGAGAGATCGCAGGAGGATTGCTCTTCCAGCTGCCCATCCTGACATACGTGGATTTTGGGCATGGTTTGGGAATGGTGTCTACGATTCCAAGACATCTACTCAGATGGACATTCGACATCCGGTCCTGCGTTGCTTTGTCAGGATCCTGAGCACTACTATCATGTGCAAGATGGAGCCTAACAAGATGCGAGTGTCTGAGCTTCTGCTGTTGTTTCTGGCTGTCAGGAACATCATCCCTGAGCAGGATTTTGAGTGGCCTGAGCTGGAAGATGTTAACCTTGGGGCTGTCTTTGCACATCATCTGGTCTCTCTGAAGACCAAGCCATTCACAGGGACGAGCACGAAGAAGGAGTCAGTTGGTAGTCTTCTGACACCTATTTTCCAGCACCTCGGGATCAGTACTACGAGTTGCTCGATAGTCACTGCGCGTCGGTACATGGACGAGGCTCATATGAGGAACCTTAAGTGGTTGAAACCCGGATGGAAGTGGATTCTTAACAGATCCGATGGGAGCTTTCTGGTGCAGCTACCTGCTAGGGATCTGACAGACGTATCTGAGGATCCTACTCTGCTTCGTTTCGAGCCTCCTGCAGACCTCCGGACTTCGATCTCTACGACTCGACGACAGGTTCGTCCTCCTGCTGATATCCCATCTACTTCACGTCAGAGAGGACGTACACAGGTTGCACCGTGTCCGCCCATTCCTGAGCCACAGTGGCCTGCTGACACAGACGTTCCGATGGAGCCAGCTGCTTTCCAGAGATTTATGATCTCCAACTTGAGGAGCATCTGGGCTGCCGTTCGCTGCCGCTGCACGACTGACACTGATCCATCGTCCCAGCCTGGACCTTCACACACCGCACCTGCTGCTGATGATGAGAGCGATTCCAAGGAGACGCATGATTAGTCTTATCTGATCTTCACGTTTGTATTTTTCTTTCTTTTTCTTTTTCTTTCATTTTTCTTTTCTGTTGAACTTATGTCAGTGTGTTTTTGCATTTGAACTTCCTTGGATTCATCTTTGATCTACCATGTTGCTTTTAACCTGTTTTTGAATGTTCCTAACAGTGCTAACTTCTAACACAATTGAACGCTTTCCCTGGTTAAGCAACTCGTCACCCCTGATTTTTAATCATTGTGTCGACATACGGCTGGTATCGATCGATACTGATTAGTATCGATCGATACCCTGTACAGGTACGGTTCCTAATTTTCATAATCCACTCAGTTCATTTGTTTTTGTTCACCAACTTTAGGCTAGATAACACTGGGGACAGTGTTGTTCAAGTATGGGGGAGGTGTCTGCTGACATTGTGCTTGTTTTTCTTAGAGTCAGTCGTTTTATCGAGTCAAAATTGTTTTATTGAGTCAAAACCTGTTGGAGATAATGATCATGTGCTTGAACCTATTGATTTGATTTTGTTTTTGAGTGCACATTGTTACAGGATCAGTTCTAGATCGACTAATGAAAAATCCAAAGACTGACCAGCTGACTAGAAAACACCCATGTTTCCAGCAGAGTTCTTCTGAAACTTGAGCCAAATTTTTACACTTCATCGATGTGGTTAGTGTTTTTAGAGCTTGATTCATCATTCATATCTGATAAAGGAACCCATGTGTTTAGATTAATAGTATCTCTCTCCCCTGATATAAATTGATAAATAAGAGTATAAAAGATTGAAATGATTTTCTTATGAGTAGAGGGTTAGGAAAATTTCCAGCGATCCCATTATTCTACTTAAGAGGGAATGATCACACAAAGGATTGGAAGCGAGGTTAGGATTTTCCTATGATGCCATTATTCGCCTACATCCTTTGATACATAGAGAGGGAAGAACCGGGGATTTGGTGGCAAACACCATCAATACTCGCGTCTCATACCTTGATGTGTATATGCAAAGCTGAAAATAAAATAAAAAGAGAACATAATCAGAAATAAGTCTGGGGGAGAGAAATTGATACAAAAAGTGTGAAAAATGGTGGTTCCTTGCCATGGTATTGTCTGGTAAAGAATCTAGAAGGTTCTTGAACACTATCTGCAGCGATGAAACTGGCGATGAAGGTTTTATTTGAACAATGATGTGGGATAATGTGTGGAGTCTGGGAAAGCTGCGAATGTCTACGGAGAAGTACATGGTGGTTAGATCAAAAGCTGATTTGGTAACATTTGGGTACTTGGAAAGAAGGTCGTTTCGATGGTTCATGAACAGGTGAGTCTCCGCGTTTTCAAACCTCTTTCTCTGGTTTAGTCTTATATTTGCTTGAGTATGGAGAGTTGATATATCATGGTTTTTACCCTGTTTAGGCTATGATATAAGTCCTTTTTATAGAGTCTTTCTATTATTTTGTAGTCTTTTAGAGTCTTTTACAGGTCTTAGCATGTTTGGAGCATTATTGGAATTATTGGAGTTTTCTGGGACAGTTTGGAGCAAAAGCTGAAGTCGTGTTGCTGAGTACCTGATTTCACGACAGGCATCGATCGATACCCCTTGGTATCGATCGATACTCTTCGAGGCTGACACGACATGCGATTTTAATGAAGAGTTGAAGAATTGCAACTTGGTCCAGAAGTCTTTAATAATTACAAGAAGACCCAATTTGTGTTTTAGGTTATATATAGGATTTTTACAGCCACTTGTAGGCTATGCTTTATTTCTGTGTTTGATTATACTTTGGTTTTGAGACAAATCTGAATCTCCCTTCGTCCGAAATCAGATCTCAAGAACCTCTTGTTATTCTTATTCTATTGACTATTTATTCAAACATGTTGATTGTTTCTTTCACCATGTCTGAGTAGATCCACATTAGGTTTAGGGTTTTCTCATAAAGGATTTCTCTGAATGCTAGGTTAATTATCTGTTTAGGATTCACCATCTGAATTAGTTCTTCGCCTTAGGTTGTTCTCAAAGCTAATTCTAGGTTGACGAATCTGGAACTTAGATCTTAGGATAATTGATTAGGCACGAGAGTGCGATTAATTACCTGATAGAACCTTAGATGAGCAAATTGATTATTCGCAAAGAGATTTGGTTTAATTGATTTGTGAACATATCAAACCTGATTTTAAACCTGATTAAACTTTAGGATTCGCAAAGAGATTTGGAATTCCTAGGATTTAGATTTAGATAGTTTTCGCAACGAGAGTTGGTTAGCTATATTTTAGTGATTTGAGTTCAAGAACCGTGCTTAATCTGAATCATGTTAGTTAATTTAGCTGCATTCATTGATTTCCTGAGAAATACCCTGGGCCTATATTCTCTCCATTGATTTACGACTCTTTTAATTTACGTATTTGCTTTCAATACCATTGATCACTTAGCGTAATTCAACATCTAGAATCTATTGTGTGTTTCTGTGAGTCCTTGTGTTCGACCCCTAGCTATATTACGATTACTGCTTTAGTATCTGTTAGGGTATTAAATTGAGCATATCATCCACCCAGAGAACGTTTTCCTCCGCTTCCGTTAGGTTGTTGTTGGAAATACATGAGCCATGAATATTCCCTAAGAATGCCTCTTCCAGCTTGCCGCGTTGATCTTGATCTATTTTCATCAGCTCGTTAACAAATCGCATTTGTTCATTCCAAAGAAGATTTCCTCTCATGAAGTTGTCGTCAAGTCGGCTCGGGTCGGGGGTGTTCTCCGCGTCTTGTGGTTCTCCTCGTACCAAGGCGGGTTCGTTGTTTATGATCCGACCCGAGGTGCCGAATGCTTCGGTTCGGATTTCCTCGTCATTGGTATTCCAGTCGTGATGGGTTCCCATGGGCTTGGCGATTTACTGCTTTGTTCTGCGAATCATCCGAGATAGATCGGATGAGAGAACATCTGCCATTGCCGGTATCGAGGGTGATCGGAATGAGCTCGAGCTGTTGCGAGCGAGGGATATCTTCCGCGAGTCTCGCTTGATATATCATGGTTTTTACCCGGTTTAAGCCATGATATAAGTCCGTTTTATAGTCTTTCTACTATTGCGTAGTGTTTTAGAGTCTTTTACATGTTTTAGCACGTTTGGAGCATAATTTGAGATATTGGAGCTTTCTGGAGCAATTTGGAGCAAAACAGACGTTCGTGTAGATGAGTACCCGATTTGAAGTCTGAGTGTCGATCGATACTGCCTTGTATTGGTCGATACTCATTGAAACAGACACGACCCGCGACTTTAATGAAGAGTTGAAGAATTGCAAAATTGCCCAGAAGTCTTTATTATTTACAAGAAGCCCCAAAACATGATTTAGGTTATTTAATAGGATTTTACAACCACTTTGATGGCTACGCTGGATACTTGGTTCCAAGATTTCATTACTCTTGATTCTACTTTGGTTTTTGGAGAGACAACTATAAACTCATGTTTTCTATTGCTTTCTTTGATGATCTATTCAATCATGTTGTTTTCATTCTCCATGTCTGAGTAGATCCACTTTAGGTTCAGGGTTGTCATAAGGGTTTTCTCTGAATGCTAGATTGATTAGTTGATTAGGATTCACCATCTGAATTAGTTCTTCGCCTTACGTTGTGTTCAAAACTAATTATAGGTTGACGAATATGGAACTTAGATCTTAGGATAATTGATTAGGCACGAGAGTGCGATTGATTACCTGATAGAACCTTAGGTGAGTAAAATAACTATTCGCAAAAGAATTTGGTTTAGTTGTTTTGTGAACAAATCAAACCTGATTTAAAAAGCTGATTTAGACTTTAGGATTCGCAAAGAAATTTGGAATTCCTAGGATTTATATTTAGATATTTTTCGCAACGGAAGTTGGTTAATTATATATTAGTGATTTGAGTTCAAGAACCGTGCTAAATCTGAATCATGTTAGTTAGTTCATCTGCATTCATTGATTTTCTAAGAAATACCCTGAACCTATCTTTCTCCCAATCGAATTACAACTTGTTTAATTTACGCATTGCTTTCAATTACATATTTTTGTTTAGCTTAATTCGAATCTATTTAATCTATTGTGTGATTTCTATGAGTCCTTGTGTTCGACCCCTACATATACTGCAACTACTGCTTAGTACTTTTAGGGAATTAATTTGAGCATATCATCGCTTCTCCTGAGGCGAGCTCAGAATTGTTGAACCATTTGATTGTTCCGAAGTGAGATCTTGTTGGCTCGGGGGTGATGCACCCTTGATGCAACTCCCAAAGAACGGCACACTCACGGATCGGTATGAACGGTTGGATAGGCCTTGATTCCAAATGGTGAAGGATGGATCAAGGTGATGGGATGATCGGCTGCGTCTTGAGCTATGAACGGCGCAAGATAAACCACGGATCAATAGGCTAAATCCACCTAAAGATCAATCGTTGCTCGTTGGCTAAATCCACCAAAGAACAGTGCAAGGATTTCGTTTGGCTAAATCCACCAAAGAAATCGAAGGAGATTTGTTGGCTAAATCCACCAAGAAATCCGAAAAGTCCCAAAGGAACAAGGGAGAAATTCTCGCAAAGTATTTTTAATAAAAAGGTGATTAGTTTGCAAATGACAAAGGAGAAGAGTATTTATAGGGAAACAAGGGGAAAGGGAAAAATCACATGACTTAAAGACTTAGAAATAAAAGCTAAAATTAAAGAAAAGATAGATGATCTTTGGCCTCCTTTTGCGTGTGACTCTTGAGATTGTGGGTAGAGTATGCGGGACGGCTGCGGCTCGGATGATTCCCCGTCTTAGTTCATGTCTTCGGCTTTCAGACTTGTTAAGCTCGGGTGAAAACCGACCCCAACATGTACAGTATGTTTGTTTCATACCAAATCTACTATACAACGCAAGAAAACATGTGAACTGGGAACTGTACGCACAAGATTAACCCACTCAAGCTTTCCCCAAACTTCATTATCGTTGCCCCTTTCAAGTGCAACCACTGCACACCAAATTTCTTTCTTGCTATTAACACATGGCTCAACATACTCCCATATCATTAATAGTTTCCCACCATAGTTAGCTATATGAACCATACCTTTTCCATTGTACTTATCTAGTAAACCTATCAAATTAATGACCTCTTTCCACTCTCCATCCTTTGAATCATAACGGCAACATATTTTACCAAGCACAGCGAAGTGTTCACTCTTTGTCACACAATGAGTGTCAAGTTGGAGTCCTGGCTTATTGACCCGCCATTTACCTACTCTCGAAACCATTCTCTAAAGCTCGAGTTATTCTCACTTCGGTGCTGAAAGAGAAAGGACATGAATTTGTGGAGCGCATGATGAGCAGAACTCTGAAGCTGGCGATGTCTAATTGTGGAGCTTGTTTCAGCAAAAGTTCTCATTCTTATCCGGACTGATTGTCCGTACAGTCAAGCTCGTGACGTAAAACAAGCGCTTGGTGGGAGGCAACCCACTGGTGAGTCTGTACATAACTCTTTTATTTTTGTTTTTGTTTNATTCTTTATAAACTCTGGTCATTATCTTCAACATTTGTATTTAGTAGTTAAAAATATAATAGTTGATATTCCATGACGAACCAAGGGTATCAGTATTATATACCCAATTTTCTTCAAAATTAAGCAAATAGAATTAGATCTTATTATATAAATCTGGATCCATTGACGTGAGTGTGATACGTAAGATAATTTTCAATCACGAGATTGTGACATTTGTCTGTTAATTTAGATCTTAACATCTGTCAATTTCATTAAAAAAGTAAAAATGAATTAAAGTAAATATTAAAAAATGTTAAACTAAAAAAAGGTAATCTTAGTAAAAATAAATTAAAGTAAATCTTAAAAAAGTGTTAAGTAAAAAAAGCAATCTTACAAAAAAACAATTATAAGTAAGGAAAACTTATAATAAAGGAAAGTGACAAAAAGAAACTTAAAAATTTATAATCTACAACCACGATCATACTTAAAACAGAAAATTATAAATATACTCTAAACTTAAAAGGAAAATTATTAATATACGATTTAAAATCGATTCCGAATCATAAAAAGTAAATGGAAAAAGTAGTTATGTTTAGATTAAGGAAAATTAAACAAAAATATCTATATATATAAAAGAGAATGATTCAAAGTTAGTAACTCGCAAGATCGCGACACGTGTCGAGTTAATCAATTAGATTTTGACACGTGTTAAAAAATATTATCAATTAGATTTTGACGCATAATATTAACAGTAAAGGAAAAATATATAATTTAGACTTAATCTTAAAAGTAAAGTCTGCTTTGATAACTTTTCGTCAGACGGCATCCATAGTCTGCTTTGTAACATTCTAATTGCAAAAATACCCTCTTTTTCAGACTGCCATAGAGGTCTGACGTACTGTTTTGTCAGACTTCTTTGGTAGTCTGGATTGACAAATGTTTTAAAACCGTTTTTTTGTATATTTGTGATGAATTTCGTTGATTTTAAATTTTTTATATGTGTGTTAGTTGTATATGTTCCTCCTGCGTTAGTTTTACATGCTTATGTTCGGTAATTATTTTTTAATATTTTTTTTAATAATTATGGCATTGTAGCTAATAGAATCAAACTTCGTGAAGAAGTCTGATATTTCCATTAATATCGCTAATGTTGTTTTTCCATGATTATTTTTACAGATAATTGTGCATCTACCTGGTAATTTTGGTGAATGGGTTGTGAGAGACCAGATTTGGCATTTTGTGGTGGATACTCTCAAAGGAAGGTGGTTTATCACTTTGGGCGATCGTTCTACATATTGTGGACTTGTTGAGATGGTACAAGGTGATTATATGCTGGACAAGAAAACCGAGTTGGTGGAATTATCATATCCATTAGAAGCTTATGTGTTTTATCCTTATAGTGATGAAAACTTCTGTTTTATCCTTATAAACTTGATACTTGGCGAGAACTCGAAATGTTGGTAACGTTGTAAGGTGAAAACTTGTGTTTTATCCTTATAAACTTGATACTTGGCGAGAACTCGAAATGTTGGTAACGTTGTAAGGTAACAGAAATCTGTTATAAATGTTATCTTAAGAAATTGTATAAGTTCTGCTTTGAACTGTTTCTATGTTCTGTTAATAATTGTTTACAAGCTGATTTGGGAACTATGTCAAACGGCATATTCAATTTGCATTACATGATCAATAAAACAAGACAAGAGATAGTAGATTTGGTATTACAAAAATTCTAACCATTTGCCCTTAAATCAAAACAAATTGTATAACACAGAAAATGAGTTTTTCGTACACCAACACATCCCATTGGGACTAAACACTACTTCAGTCTATACCGGCACTTTCTATTTCCTTTTGTTGTCTCCACAAGCTCTTGGTGACTCAATCATCCACTCCATTCGTAGAGTCTATCAGACCATGCAGTTAGTTATAGGCGTATAGTTTATCTTAAAAATAGCATACTCCATGAAGTATGAAACAGAAGGCGCACGCTAGAGCCTGTAGTAGAAACAAAACATAGTATCAAAAAACCAGTATCGATAATGTTCATTATGTAAAAATGGTGATGAACAAATAACTGAGAACTACCTGGAATACGAGAATATGGATGCAAAGAGACTTTTCTGATTTAGGACCAAATAACCTCAAGTAAACGTTGACGAGTGTCCCATCAAAGCGAGGAGGACTGAGCCTTGCGCCTTGAGCTATAGCGCCATTAAGGCGCGCTATTTAGAACACGAGTCCTCCTCTGCTTTCGTCTTTAGGTTAGACATGCAACTTTCTATAACCAAAATAAACTCTGAAAACCAAAACCAAAATCCTCACATAACTAAACCAAAACCAAAATCCTCACGTAACTAAATCATAACATCCGAAAAACCAAATCATAACTAAATCACGCTTGAATTCCTTGATCGTAAACCTAATTAGGGTATTATTGTTCATATATAACTTTAAAAACAATATATATTACATAAATACCCTTACACTAACCACGTTTAACGGGACTAACACATAGCCCTAGCTATGTCGCAAATAGCGTGCCTCCGATTTGAACAAATAGCGCATATGGCGCGGGCTTTCCAGTATCGCAATGCTATACGTATACATGGCGTTTTCCTTGGAGCTATGCGCTATCTGGGCTATAGCGCCATTAAGGCGCGCTATTTAGAACA
This sequence comes from Eutrema yunnanense, assembly GCA_002933935.1. Taxonomy (NCBI): domain Eukaryota; kingdom Viridiplantae; phylum Streptophyta; class Magnoliopsida; order Brassicales; family Brassicaceae; genus Eutrema; species Eutrema yunnanense. Next base: position 898 of record PKML01043793.1, on the reverse strand, counting down.
CAGGCATAAAGTATAAGATACTAAAAGGAAAAGATGTACTACGATATGGGTAGGCTTGAAATCATCATGTGTTCTATATCAACAAAGAGGCTTCAAAAACCAAGATTTAGCAAACAATAAACATCAAAAACCAAGATTTGGTCACTGAGAAATGCAAAGAAAGAACTAGAAGAGTACAATGGCTCGCCAGATGGTGAGAGAAGAGCACCTGGCGGCGGAAACACGTGAAATCCGGGGGCGACAAGCAGATCTTCAAAGAAAAAAAAATCTTATTAGGGTTTTCTTCAGCAGCGAGAAGAGGAAGAGAGGAGTAACGACCGCTTACCGTTTCATGCCAGCAACACGTGAAATCCAGCGGCGAGGAGAGGCAACCGGCGGCGACAAGCAGATCTGCAAATAAAAAAAAACAGATCTTGAGAGAGTTTTCGTCGGCGGCGAAAGGAGGACGACACAGGAAGAGGGAAGAAGAGTTACCGTTTTGAGCCAACGACAAACGAGAAATTCAGCGGCGACGAGGAAATCGGCGGCGACGAGGAAATCGGCGGCGACGAGGATATCGCCACGAGAGAAACGGCTAAGTTTTTTTTTTCGTGAGTGAAATACCTTTTATATGTGGGATATATTTTCTGGGTAGGTTAGAACTTAAAACTAGTCGGTTCAATTTTTGGTTTACAACTCGGTTCAATTTTTGGTTTACAACTCGGTTCAATTTTTGGTTTACAACTCGGTTCAATTTCAGACTTCTAACAGAGTCTAATTAAATGAAAGTATACTTGCACACTTTTAAGTCTAATGCAGATCAAGTCTAGTATCAGACTTCGTATCGAGTCTAATTCACTTTCAGACTTCTAATATAGTATTTTTCAAGTTTTTTTTGGACTGAATACAACCAAGCATC
>PKML01043792.1:403063-423063 GCA_002933935.1 Eutrema yunnanense | reverse complement strand
TACTTAATCATAAACTACCTCGTTTAGCTTAACTTGCTTTAAGTGCCTTGCATTCTTGGTGATTAGGACTATTTCCCAATATTGGATTCGATAACCTCTTATTACATCGGTTAGAGGGTATTGATACCTCCTAGGATTGTAAAATCCTTGTATCAGGTTTCATCGCCGAAAATCCACAAGTCGTTGTGTTACTCGACATAAAAGCCGAATATTCACGTACTTGGATCTTTTCGATTTGCTCGAGAAAATAGCTCGCCGTTAACGGAGAAGCCGAGTTCGGTTGTCCTTGTGATGGAGCAGCTTTTGATTTCTTGGATTGAACGATGTTCGGGAAGAATCCACTTGATACGAAGCTTGGATCTGATGAACCGAAGCTAATCACTAAATGGGTTTCCTTATAAAAAAATAGACGTTTTATACACACATAGGAATTAGCAAATAGAAAATACCAAAAGTGTAAGCAATGAAGTTGCAAATAACAAAATAGTCTCAATAACAAAGAAAAGGAAGCTCAACAAACTGCAAGAAGAGAAGAATCGTTTCGCTGATTTGATGAACAGCGGTGGCGAGACAGGAGAGCAACCAATCTGAGCAATCCGTTACGAAGGCAGATCCGGTCGATATCATCGGCGAAGAGGCTGGCTCTCTCTCTCTCTGCGTCTTCAACCTCTGTCCCCAGAGAGGAAAAAATGGACAATTTGCCAAATAACCAATTTTGGATAAATCATTAAGAAAATAGCCATAGATAAAAGAAATTAAGCAAGTTACCAAATCATTGCTTTCTGGACGATTTTGCCCTCCTCTGCACTCGGTGTAGACAGTCTATACTATTTTGATATTGTTCTATTTGATAGCACATATGTTTAGTAATCCCAAGATGAATAGTACATAGTAATCCCGGGATGAATAGTAATCTCATGATGAATAGTAATTCCATGATGAATATTTGATATCACATAGTAATCCCAGGATGAATAGTAATTCAGGGATTACGGAGTCTCGGATGAATAGTACATAGTAATCCCGAGATTATGGAGTCTCGGGATGAATAGTAATCCCGGGATAAATAGTAACCACGGAGAAGAACCAACCTCGTCTAAGATAAATGAGAAGATTCGGAGTGAATAGTAGTCTCGGATGAATAGTGTCCCATGATGAATAGTTATTCGGATACCCATTCAGTTCTCGGTTCGGTACCGGTTCGGGTTCGGTTCTTCGGGTATAGGAATTTAGGATCCGATCGGGTATTTTAAAAATTCGGATCGGGTTCGATTTGGGTATTTTCGATTCGGTATCGATTCTTCGGGTTCTCTCACTCGTTTTCAACCTCCGTGATCGAGTCATGAAAAAAGAAAAAAGAGATAAAAATATGAGAAAGAAACAAAAAATTAAAGAAAGGGTAAAACTGTATTAATATAGATTATAGACAGAATAATATTTTTAATTTTTTTTTTGGTTAGTTTCTTAATTATAGTTTTTTTTATGGTTATACATTGCAATTTTTTTAAGTAGAGTATCCCACGTTGGTCTATAATCGTCCGTTTTTATCTTGTACTTTTTTTTTTTTTTTTGGGTCTAAGTTTTTTATCTTGTACTTGATATTATGGCACTTCAATAATTGATGTCCATATCGAACAAGTTTTAATGCTAATTTTAAAGTTAATGCTTGTATTTGATGTCATTTAGACAAAGTGGATGTATCAACTCAAGACAGAGACGTCAACTATATAACTAACACACCATACCCTATTCGAGAAAAAATAGGGTCAGATCCGAAATATCAAGATCCCGATTAGATTTTGGTACTTAGTAATTGGATTTAAAAGTCATTTTATTTGATAATTTTTCTTCTTCTTTCCTCATACCTTTGGACAAAGGCTACACACAAGCACTGATATTGGTCTACCTATATTATTTCGTAAATCATAAAATAATATAATCCGGTGCTAGTCTCTTGTCCTGATCCGCAAATCGTTACGGTCTGTGGTTACAAAGGAGAACTAGGAAGCAGCATTTTTTTATTCCATCTCAATTTCTTTTTATAGTATATTTCGATGATCATCTCTCACAGTCACGCCTTCCTTCACTCGTTTCTTCATAGTACTGCACAAACAAATGTAATTTTATTTTTATGTTTTGGAAAATCTTACCACAAAATGAAAACATTTCTCTTAAGAAATGACAGAAAATCTAAATTAAAGGAAAGATTTGTATGTTGTGAAGTTTGAAACATGCAAAGGTGTTGATGAAGAGTAAATTGAGATTACCTGCAATTAACTAAGAGAAAGAGAAAGGATGATTTTTTGAAGTTTGAAAGATTCACTGAAGGACTTTCTTGGGGTCAAGCTGTCCACTGGAGTAACTAGAAGGAACCGCAGAGAGCTCGAGTCTTCCTTTCCATTCTTCACCGGGCTTCAATGTGATTGGTCTTTCCACAGCTGCAGCTTCAACACAAAGCATTTGCTTATAGTCTTCATCTCCCAAGTCAGAGATCGTCTTTGATTTCTTATCCCAAGGATTCCACACCACTGCAAGATGATTATCACTTCAAATGATTCCATTTTGCCTTGTGATCGTATAAAACCTGGATTCTGATAAGTGATAAAAGACGGGGTTTTGGGTTTTACCAGCATCAGCAAGCCCGTCCTTGCGAACAACGAATGTCCTTTTTTTCTCGTGGTCCAGAATAGCAATCTTTGTAGGAGTGCTTAGGTAAATTTTGTCAATCTATTTTTTTGAACAAGTAACAAGTTTTTTTTTTAGGAGTGATGATACTACTAGACATATAGATATTTCAGAAAGAATGGAGAAGATTGGAATCACAAACTTACTTCGGATTCAAAAGTTATAGCATCGCCTTGTTCGGTAAAACGTTCTCTGTTCTTTAAGTTGTCTAGATAATCCAGTGTCTCCAATCCTTCAACCCGTACTTCACTGAACACAAGCAAACCGATGCATATCAGTATTTCTATTCTAAACCTTCCCAGAAAGATAGATGTAGGAATTTAATACAAGTATACAACATAAACTCCATACTTTGGGAAAAAATGAAAACTAAAAACAATGGAGATTACCAGTAAAATCGCACCAAGTTGGCATGAAAATACATGAATGCAATGAGATTACCTGATGTCCGAGACAGAGAAATAGGTGTGATAAGCAAATGTGAATGTAAACGGCTTTCCATCAGAGTTGGTGTTCCTGATTCGAGATGTCAGTGTCAATTCTCCTTCAGATCCCAAGGCTACCCTCAGCCGGAACTCAAAACTGAAATGGATACACCGAGATGAAAGTTAGTAACGTTTTTGCAGCTCTTCGTTGTGAAAGTTGATGAAGCAAAAAGACCCAAGATTCTATGTAGACATTTCTAGCTTAATACGTGCATACTGTTCAAAGAAAATATAAAGAGCGAGTTCTGAAGAATCTTACTTGTAAGGCCATATCTTCAGATCGTCTTCAGTTGGCCTTAGGATCAGGTCAACGAAGGCATTAGAAGAAGAATTCGATGGCAAAGGAGGTGGGCTAGCATCAACTTCCCAGATCCTGTTTCTAGCGAATCCATGTGACTCGAGTGTACCAAGGTTACTGAACTGCACGTACAGAAACATAATTTCATGATCATATTGAATAGTAAAATGAAACAAACAAAGGGAGAATTATAAACACATACTTGTGGAAAGCATAGTGGAATCCCTCCACGGATTGGTTTTGGAGGCTTGAATATAGCCTGCACAATGCATAGCACATGGTTTCAGATCTCTAATGCTTGAAGCTCGTATACACACAACCGGGCAAAACAAACCACTCTAGCATGAGCAAATGACTAGACTTCAAAATCAAATGTCCTCTATTATCTCACATGCTTCTTTAGGAAATTACGCTAAGCATTAAGTGGAGTTCCTTTATTTTAAAGTAAGGATAGATGTAAAGAATGAAATTTAGGCAAAAAAATTCTCAAATCTTTCATCAACTTCATTGAGCCAATCACTTTAAATATAAAGATAAATACTCCGTTGAATTATAGAGACACAACCAACAAAGAAACAAAATGAGATAAATGTTTAGCATCCGATTTCAACTTCTTTATGCACCATTTTATTTTCTCCACAAATCCAAGTTAAAAAGGGGCAGTATCTTGAGCCCTTATTCTATTGCTAATGGAGCTTGAAACATTTTTGTTTTTGTTCATGAACCAAATGTTCCATTTCGTCAACACGAAACTCAATCTTAAATCAGGTATAGATCTGCAGTACCTTGCTACTGAGGTAAAGTAACTCCTCTCCGTTCTCATTCTTCCAAGAAGTCACATGACCGCCATACAAGTACACCTGCATTCGTTCAAGATCAAAGTTATGATACAGAACAATCATTCAAACATTCAAACAAAGATGGAGATGAGTAACTAAATTTTGCAGAGAGCTCACTCTGTTTGATGATTAATGAGTTAAAAATTAAACCATCTTACCCAAAAGATTCATAGCCAAAAGATTCATAGATTACACATGATTACACATTCCTCAACGATTACACATGATTACACATACAATTAGATCATCGGCCATGATTTCTCGATACTCCATCTTACCCAAAAGATTCATAGATTACACATACATTTACACATTCCTCAACGAAGAATCAGCAAAGATAAACGCGCAGATCCGGTTCTTCCGTTAGCAAATGCATTAACGATACACAGTACACAATCACTAGAGCTAAAAAACCCAAGGATCTAAGAGATTCACAGTCGCAATCAAACGAGAAGAGCGATCTAAAAACAAAACAAAAGATCTAAATCTCAGATCAATCTCGGCGAGGCAAGAGCATGTACAAATAGAGTGAAAAAAAGGAGATAAAAACCCGCGGCGTGGCGGGAGAATACCTCGGCGGAGCGGCTGCGACACTCGCGGAGGACGATTTTGTCGAGGCCATTGATGCCTTTGGCGAGCTCAAAAGGAGGACGCTCCGTCGCCATGGATAGTACAGAAACTATCAGAATCAATAACAAGATCGAAATCCTCGAATTCCCCGTATTCGCCGTCGTTTCTACTCTTCTTCTTCTTCTTCTCTCACTCCCTTTTTCTTTTCTTCACGCAAAAGGGGGAAAAAGGTATCTGTTGCCGTTTTTGTTTGAACCGTCTCTCTCTCTCTTATGGCTGCCTACTGTTTTCTTTTAATTATATTTATTTCTTCAAAGATTTTTACTCCGTTTTTCTTTATTTTTAGTTTATAACATAAAGTGATAAAAAAAAAACATGTATCAATGGAGATTACTGAAGATAGATTTAATTTACATTGTTTCTTCAATAATATTAAGCAACAGAGAAAACTCAAGTCCAGGGAAAAAAAAAAGAAATCTCACTGCCACACAGATCAGTGAGATAATAAAACAAACAAATACAAAAATAAATCCTAAGTATCATTTTAGATAATTTGAATTATGTATATATAAAAAAAATATAGAATATACGATTTTTTTTTTTTTTAAAATATTTGTAAGCAGCTCAATAGATGCAGCAGATAAATGTATGATGAAGCCCTCTTTGTGTTTTCTTGAACTGCATAAAAAGATCGAGGAAGAAATATTAACAAGATAAGACTATACTAAACGGGGTTTCTTGATCTAGTATCAATAGATCAAGAATCGGAGTTATCAATTGAACCGGATCTCCTGGTCTATCAATAGGTGTAAGATTGCACCGAAACGAGATTAAAAACCCGAGAAAAAGAATCAACTTACGGGTTTTGGGTTGAGATGATGATGAAGAAGAAGAGTGAGTTCTTGAGAAAAGAGTGTTCAGAATAAATTAGCAGCCATTTTAAGCTTGTTTTGTTTCCACTTAGGAAGTTTAAAGAACTCATTCTTTGTCATCTCAAATTTCTCCTTGAATTCTGCTGATGTCATGTATGCCTGGAAAGAGAAGCTGTCTTCATTAAACACAAACCTAATAAACGAGTTTTATATAACATGTGTTAAAACTGTTTTGAAGAACCTGACCTCTCTTCTAGTGAGGTCGATATCTGAAACAGGATCCTCTGAGTCGGTTTTGAGGCGTTCGTATGGGAAGGTAGGGAGGCTGCTTTCTTCTTCTGCTTCTTCTTCTTTTGAATCTTCATGAATGCTGCTCATTGATTCTTCCTCTGTTGTTGGCTTTGCTGTCCCCACTTCGTTTGTAGCTTCATACATCAAAAAAGATCAAAGAAGGGTAAGCTCAAGATCTTTACTTTTCTCATCAAATCGATAGTTTGGGGTGTTCAAATGTTAAGTTTTTTTTTTTTGCTGCATACCTTCAGATGAACCGGGGCTAGTTGGTGGTTCTTGAGGAGTAGGCCGAGATTGCTCGAAAAGCGCTGTGCGGGCAGCCATAGCTGCAGATTTGGGGGCAAGCTTTGTGAGGTCTGGTGCAAGAGATTTCGGGTAAAGCTTCCGGATCATTGGGCTAACCATAGGTGGTGGAGTTGATTGGTTTCTTGTGCTTATGTTCTCAAAGTTTGCAGCAAGCGCGTTGAAAGCTGGAGACCGTCCCCTCACACGGGCTCTGTCTGGACTAAAGGTCATACTTCTTGACCGTGGCTGCGATTTGTCTGGAACACTGGACCGGCTGCTGTACACGGGTACTCTCCTTTTAGGTTTCTGAGCAAAAAAGGACACAACATCAAAGACAGAAATCCAGAGATTGATTTCGCACAAATGTAACCAGATGAGGTAAAGCTTTTACATCTAGAAGCGGCTTTCCTTTGTTTGTCAGGATTGCAAGCTTTCTCTGGAAAGAGTTTCCATGCATCTGCATGAAGCAGTTTAATTGCTTAATATGAGTCAGATTCCGGGGAGCGAATTTCGAGCAAGTTTTGGAGAGAGAAGTCACTTACTGCAGATTTAGAAGAGTCCCAGGTGAAGAACCGAGTGAAAAATGGAGGTTCGTTTCCTTCCGTTGCAATGTATATCGGTGTTTCGCTTGCTAGATTCTCTAGAAGGAAATCATGCTTAAGGAATTTCTGTTGAGGAAGACAACGAGGCAGAGGAACTATTAGAACATTTTGCAGTTTTGTACGTTGATCTAAGTGGATGGATCTTGAGTACCTCTCCGATGGCTAAAACTTGTGGTTTCTTCTTTGGGTCGACTTGTTGCCCCACCCATACAAAGATCTCAGTGTGACAATCAAGAATGTAGATATCTTCAGTCATCAAATCATCTTGAGTGAAGTTAAAGATCTCTGTAACCTATATATGGGAATAAAAAGAAAGAAGAGCCTCTATGAGAATCCGAGATGTGGGATCGTTACATAAACATGGCTTATAAAAAATGAAAACCACACGTTTACCTTCAGATTTTCTGGTAAGATAGCAACATCCACCGGATAAACAAAACCCACCAGAAATTGCAAATGAAAATTTAGATAAATTCTTGGATTGAGAAAATAAAGTGAAAACATATGCTGGCAAATGGTTTTACCGTTTGAGAACGTGCAAGAGAAGAGATGAGGATCACTCTCTCCATCTTTTTTGATCTTTTGGCTCGAATATTCTGATTTTCCACCTAATAATTCCCAAAACTGTTCAGACTCTGAACCTTCCTTTTGTGCCTTGGTGTGTTCATTTGGCTGTATTACAAAAAACAATAACCAGAGATATGAGAAGGTAAGCTACTAAGCTCCTAAATACAAAAACAAAGCTCAATATTACCTTAATCAGATCCAACATTCTCTCCATAAGTTCTTGATCATCCGAGGAAGTTAGATTCCCACACCAAGTGAAAACAGTAGAATCACCATGTAATATATAACAATGCGAAGAATTTAACCCTGTGGAAACCTGTTGGAGCCAGATTCTAATTGAATCATCTCTACTAAACTGATGAACAAGAAAGCTGGTTGGTTATGGTTTTCAGTACACGTACCGCTTCTATCTGTATGGCTTGCATGTTCTCGGGTCCAGAACCTTGAACCCTAAACAGCGCAACACCTTCTGCATCGTAAGTAGTATCAGGGACTTCGTTCTCTGCTACGTACTTTTTGAAAGCATCACTTAGACCACCCTGAGACAAAGATAAACGATTTTTTTGTAGAGATTGTGATAAAGATTACTTCATAATTAACATACGAATACTTGAAGAAAAAGCTTAGATATTAGACCTTAAATGTGATGAAGCTTTGCATGATCACGAAAAACTGAATCGGTTCTTTTCCCTCATAAATGCGAGCCTGCGCGGATTAAGAGTAATTAAGTTAAATCGAGAATGTATATTGAACTTAGAATCTATAACGGAAACAGCGGAAGAAGCACCTGAGCCGGCATAAACTTCATGGATTCAACCATCTTGCTTGCCATGGAAATAGCAGATGCTCTGTCTTCCTATATATATATATATCATCATCAGTGAGCACTGAGCACACATAGAGAGAAAGAATCTTTATATATATATATATGTGATGAAATTTACCTCGACGCTTTGCTTTCCTAACCAAGTACCCACTAGATATTCCTCTCTGTCTTCTCCGGGATATGAGTACAGGAATATATAGCAATCTCCGCTATAGAACTTCGATTGCTCCGCTGCTTCGAGAAGGATCTTTTCCTCGTGATTGATTCGCCACACCTGCAAAATTTCATAGTTAACAATCAAAAGACTATGTTTTGATTATGTTCACTAATTCGAACACATCAATTCAACAAAGATATAGTCACTACCTGGAGATTTCCTGTACCATCAATGTATGACTTAGGTTCGTCTTTAGAAGAAGAAGAAGTCTTAACCAGGCCTTGAACGTTAACTCCTTGCCGTTGCAAAAGAGCTGGTGAAGGAACAAACAGAGTATAAGTATCTCATAATTGATAGTTTAAAACTTCAGCAATTTGATCAATGCAAATAGTATTACACCTGCAACTTTGCCTCTGCCTTGCTGGGGCTCAGCTACAGTACTCGTAGCCGGCCATGAATCAAATTTAGATCGGAACATCACTGTTTCAAACCCTTCCATCACACTGACCAGATTCGATTTTGGGGGTTCAGACGAACGGAAAAACTCCTGAAAAGTCGAAGAATGACGATATGACATTGAGCAAAACCCCTCAAAACAAGACTATTCGTTTGGTGCATGAGAAGAAATGTACTTCTGCAGCTTCACTTGCGTTCTTTCTTTGGTCGATTGAAGTATTTCGTCCCTTCCAAACGAACAATTCAAGACCGCAATCGAGAATATAACATTTGTTAGTTTCCAAAAGCTCTTTCTCCAAAGACTCAGCCTCTACGGGCTCTGTCTGTCCCTTGGCAACACTTGAAAGACCAAACATGTCTCAACAATAATCAACTGTTCCAATAATTACTTTTATCAAGATCCAAGGTGTTCTACCTGAAGAGTTTGATCCCGTCAGATTCAGCGGTTTTGTCATCATTGACAGCTGGCTTCTTAGGAAGCGGAGCAAACCCACCAAACAAACCCCAAAACTCTCCAGCTTCAGCATCAGCCATCATCCTCCCATCCTCTACAATAAAGGAAAGCACTGGTAAATAAACTTTAGCCTCCATGGTTTTAGACAGTTTAATTTACTTACCAACAGCTGCGATATCGCACTTTCCATCATGGTAAGTGTCTTTAATGTACTGAACAACCTCAAGAGCTTTTGCTCTTTCTTGAATACTCGAATTGGAACCATTAAATTGAAAAATTTTAGACTCAGTATCAAGAATGAAAACGTCTTCGTGGTTGAGAGTCGATCGAGCAAACGGAACCTGTAAATGATAAAAGAATGCAAATTAAGATGAAGCATAAAGGGCCAGTTGAGTAAAAAGACATTTGAGGACATTTCTAATTGTCTTGCCTCTTTTACACGGACGACATGTTTGCCTTTACAGATATACAGACGCGTCTGATGCTCCTCTGGCTTTACGTGGTTGAACCCGGAAGCAACTCCACCTTCTTGAGGTATTATGCAAGGTTTAAAGTAGGAAAGGAACTTCTCGGTCTCGTGACCCTGCACTTCTCGGTACTGAACAGCACGGCCACCTAACGCTGAATCTAACTCAACTGTCATGACGGCTACAGCACCTGCTTCATCCTGTTTTCATCAACACACCACAAATGATTCTTACTTCCTGAGACAAGGTGCAAAAATAAAATGAGAATCTGAAGAGATTGTTACCTGACTGGAATCTTTACCGAGCCAGTAGTGAATATCGTGATGCAGGGAACCGTTTCTTGACGCTGTGGTCTGGCATGAGATAAGAAGGTTTTAGACACTATCAAGAAGTATATATATATTATCAACCAGAGAAGAAACACGAAAGACTACCGACCTTTAAGACTATATAGGAATCCCCGGTGAAAAATTTACCATGAGACTCTTTTGGAACAGTGACAGGCTTGAAGTTCTGGATGCGCCATATTTCAATCCCGCTGTATATGCAACCAGGATATATAAAATATGCAGATGAATCAAAAGCAATATATATATTGCAAGGAAAACATTAAAAGTGAGAGAAGGTTACGATTTCTGGCCACATCCTTGGAGAGCCTGATCCAAATCTCTCATCGAAAAAGTCATTCTGGTTTCATGCAAAGCTTAAACTCTCCTTAGCTTCTTAGATTTCAAGGAACAAAGCCAACCTGCAAAGATCATTAACGAGAGTTTGTAACTCGGAGGACGTTGTAATGCAGATTTCCATAAAGGAAACACAGAGGCTCTTCTCGATATCTCAATGCGTGAACAAAAAGAGATATTCTAATGTAGTTGAAAACAAAAGAAGAAGTCTCTTGAATGGTGCACACGATGTTTGGTACTAGAAGAATCGCTGAACCAAACATTCTCTATCATCTACTCAGCCAAAAGGCCCAAAACATAATAAAGGATCCGGAAAAGAGCTGCAAATTTCAGACAAAAGCCACACAATAACAGAGGATATTCGCCAGCAAACAACAACAAAGAAGAAGCAAAATACCCTAAGGATAATCCAATACGAGCAAGTAGATTCATCATATCAAAGATGAAAATTCACCCAGATTCGTAAGAAAAATGATTGGTTTCAAGGCGATCGAACCCACATGCATGATGCCCACACAAAAAAAAACTACATGCATGATCATTTTTTTTTTTNTTTTTTTTTTTTTGCGTCACAGATTAATTATCTTTGTAAATTTTAAACAACAACAACAAAAAGGAATACCTTTTACAGATTTTTGTCAAGAACAGCGTTCATAGTTGTAAAAATTTCTTGGTAAGAGGAGGAAAAGAAAATGTGATGATCCGAGAAAATAAAACCAACTTTGTGGTGAGACTTGCCGCTATTTCAGGTTTACACTTCCAAAAACAAAATTGTGATGTTTTTAATCCAATATTAGTTCTCTTTTTATTAGTAGATTAAGCTAATAATTAAATTCGTCATAGCAAAAAAAAAGTATAGTTTTTCGATTTTTATGGAAGACTATTCAAAATTAATTAATTGGGCCAGCTGCTTAATTTAACGTATGCTTATGGAAAACAAAAGCCAAAATAAAATTAGAAAAAGGTAATTGCACTAACGGCTTCGTCTTCCCCCGTCGCGGTTCCAAAGGGTTCTGGACAACCGTCGCTCAATTTCGGCCATAACCGTATCCCAGAACGGCGGATTTGACGAATTTACGCGGCGGCGCAAATATTGACAACGTTTCAAGTGTTTATTCATTCGATTCTTAAGGTTTGATTCTTCTACTTCCTCTTCGAATTCGTGTTTCTCTGATTCTTCTTCTATCACAATTCATTTCCGATGTCATATGGGCCTGGAGCAAAACTTAATGGGCCTATACTGAATTACAAAAAGCCCAATCTCTACTCCGTGGAGATTAGAGAGAGTCAAAACAAAACTCGCCCTTCTTCCTCGGTCAACACTTTGGTCCGGTACCGGCACCGACAACACGTGCATTGTGTAACACACCACTCGATCTCGGAGCTTTGAGTCGACGAAATTTGGGCATTTTCTTATATTAGATTTCATTGTTATTGCTCCTGATTCGTCGTTAGTTCTCGACTCTAGATCCCATCTTCGTCGAGCTTGATTTTGAACGTTAGATTTCAAATTAGGGTTTTTGTTTTCTTTCCGGTGTGTAGGTGAAGCATTGTTCTCGGTTCAGTTTCAGAACTGATTTTGCAGCTTCGGGATTCCTGTAGTAAAGAAAAAGAAAAAGACTCAGAAACTCAAATTAAGTTCGTGTTTCTGAAAATTGAGCGACTTGGGCGTGTTTTTTCTTCTTCTCTGTTTTAATATTTTGTAGGTGAAGTGGTTTAATCAGTTAAAATTGTGGTATTTGGTTGCAGGAACAAAATTTGAAGTAGAGGATTCTAATTTCTATAGAAGCTATGGCACTTCGATCGCTAAGCAGGAGGCTTGGGAGCAGAATTTTCAGTTACCGTTCCTCTTTTGCTTCGCTTCATTCTCATGCCACAAGTTTCGGTATCACTCTCAAAATCTGTCCTTTCTCTCTTGTGGAATTCGAGATCGTTTGTTTCATGCTAAACGAAATTGTATTAAGATTATGATTTCTCTTTGGGTTTTACAGTGTGCGTTTAACTTCAATGCATGATTTCAGGGTTTCAAGACGTAAAGGAAGAAGAGAAAAGCAAATTGGTTGGTAACGTTTTCACCAATGTAGCTTCGAGTTATGATATTATGAACGATGTGATGAGCGGTGGCTTGCATAGGCTATGGAAGGAAAGGTTAGAACCCGTGATGCTTTGATTACAAGTGTTATGAATTGTTCGTGACACTTTTGGTGGTCTTGTGATTTCAGACTCGTTGGTAAGCTGAGTCCATTTGCAGGGATGAAGCATCTTGATGTGGCCGGTGGAACAGGTTAGTCGAACCAATTGATTTTTTTCTTTTCTTTTTACTCTTGGAATTTTGTAGTTGAAAATGTTCTGTACTCTTGTCATAGATATTGTTAAGTGATTGTTTTAATATGCAGGTGATGTTGCGTTTAGGATCTATGATGCTGTTTACAGTGTCAAACGAAGAGCATTGCAGAAAGTTGACGAGGCTTCACTTGAAGAAACTCAGATATACGTATGTGACATTAATCCCAACATGTTAAACGTTGGGAAACAACGAGCTGCTGAGAGAGGTGGAACATCAGATGTTTGTTTGTGCATCAAATCTCTATCCTCTTTGATCCTTTTATATTGCTGCTTATGAGTGAGCTTTGGCTTCTTTTACTATATCTAATTAGGTCTAAGAGATAACAAGTCACTCGTATGGGTCGAAGGAGATGCAGAGTCCTTGAGTTTCGATGACAATTCAATGGATGGATACACTATTGCATTTGGAATAAGGAATGTCACACACATCGAAAAGGCTCTCGCAGAGGCTTATAGGTACAAAGATTTACACCTTCTTTGGTGCCTTGGTCTTGATTTTAGTGTGTCGGAAAAGCACTAGTTCGGGTGTATTTTCCTGTTTCAGTGTTTATGTATAATCTTATAAAACTCTTCACACTGTCAGGGTACTAAAACGGGGAGGAAGATTCTTGTGCCTTGAGCTCAGCCATGTAGACATTCCGGTCTTCAAAGATCTGTAAGTTTTGATAATTAGAAATGTTGTGGAAGCAAGTCCGTAAGTCTTTTTTTTTTGTTTCTTTGATAACCTCACTTTGTTTCTTGTGTTGCAGATACGATTTGTATTCTTTCCAGGTGATTCCAAACTTAGGGGAACTAATTGCCAGTGACCGGGAATCCTATCAGTACTTGGTTGAGAGTGTTCGTCGGTTTCCTCCCCAGGTTCAAATATTTAACTTTTTATTACCTTTCTTGGGAATATATGGTAGAACTTTTAGTTTTCATGTATGTTCGTTATTTTGCTGCGCACGGTTCAGAAGGTTTGGATAAAATGGTGTAGTCATCATGATGTTTTTAACTTGTGGGTTTCTTCAAGATGATTAGTAACAACATGCCATGATCAAATCTTTAGTTGAAGGTTGTACTAGATTCATGTAAGAAGATAAGTTTAAAGTTTTGAGAGCTACGACTATATGAAGACGGTTTGATCGGGGTGATGTTTGGTGTACAAGACGTTTTAAGTATAAAGCACGTTTGTAATCGCTAAATGAATGCAGGAGCGATTTGCATCGATGATCGCAGACGCAGGATTTGAGAAGGTGGAGTACGAGAACCTTGTTGGTGGAGTTGTCGCCATTCACTCTGCCATTAAGCTCTGACCCTTTTTTCTCCTCTTTTGGGTTCTGCATTTTCTCTGTTTCAAACCCAAACTGTACAAGTTTAGATACAAATAAAGCTCTGCCTGCCCAAGAGCGAATTTACTTCATAATTGTTGGTTTACTTCCCATTTAATATCCTTAGCAGACGTAATTTACAAACGAACTATATAAAAGATTTACTTAAAACTAAAACTTGGAAGTTGCCAAGTGTTGAAATCTAAAAATATAACACAAGAGACCAAATGAAGCCTTTAATGGGCTCCCTACCGGGCCCGAAAAGCATTACTCTCTTACTGGGCTTTTTATCTGACCTAGGGTCGTGAAATCAATTCATATATAAACGCAGTAAGCATTTTTTCCCGTGAGACTAATCTTCACAGCTGAGAAATCTCGCCGCCGTTAGAAGAAGAAGAAGAAGAAGAAGAAGAAGATGGGAGTTTACACTTTCGTGTGCAAAAGCAAAGGCGGAGAATGGACCGCGAAGCAACACGAGGGTGACCTTGAAGCATCTGCTTCTTCCACTTACGATCTCCAGCGGAAGCTTGTTCAGACTGCTCTCTCCGCCGATTCCTCCGGCGGCGTTCAGTCTTCTTTCTCTCTCGTCTCTCCTACCTCAGCCGTCTTCCAGGTTTCTCAATTGCTTCCTCTCTGATTGCTCAAAATTTTCTGTTAAATCGACGACATGAAAGAATGTGGATAGCTAGATCTGTTACCGTTTGGCTTTTGATCTGTGATAGAATCTTCACAATTATGGCTCCGTTGGTGAAGAACATTGCTTTGTAAATCGAATGTACATTGCTTTGTAGCTTCATCGTATTTGTATACTTAGATCCAATGGTCGTTTACTCTAATCAATGTTTTAATTACTACAGTTTCTGCTTAAACAATACAAGAAGTCATTTTCAATTTGGTGATATGATAGTTTAACTTATTGATGTACAAATTTCACTGTTGAAATGCGTATTGGATTCTTTGTGTTAATAGAAAATGAAATGGAGCAGGTGATCATCGGTGGTGCTGTGGGAGGAGGATTTACCTCCGGAGGAGGTGCAGCAGCTGGAGGAAGCGGTGGTGAGGCCGCCGCAGCCACAAAGGAGGAGGAGAAGAAAAAGGAAGAATCTGAAGAGGAAGAAGGAGACTTTGGATTTGATCTCTTTGATTAAGAGACGAACAAAAACCTCTTTTGAAGCTTTAGTTTTTGAGGTTTTTTATCTCAAATATTTTGTTGTTTTTTTGAATTGAGATGGAACTTTATGTGAGGAGACTATAATGTAATGTCAGAAATATATGTTTGTTTCTGGTATCATATTTATGCCAACATGATGTGTCGCCATTATTATTGGAAAGAAAATCCATGATGCAAAGAAAATCGAGAACTAATGAAAACATACTTTGGCAATTAATGGATTCATAGGATATTGAATGGTCAATGTATAAAACTGAGCTTACTATGCCATGGAACTTTGCAGACGCAAACTCCAGATATTTCATCAGATGATGCAGAGAGAGAAAGCTCGGTTTTGGACATTAGATAAGAGTAAGCGTTTAAACGGACAATATATACACTTGTGGATATTTTGGATAAATTGGCTAATAGAAATTTATTAATTTAAAAGTTGAAAAAAAGACAAGAGGACAAGGCTAACGCAAATTACAAGATGCATCCGAGCATTAGCCACATTAAGTTCGAGTACACACAAAAAAAGTCGAAACAGTAGAATGGTTCAGTATTTCTTTTTAATGACAAAACGCTGTAAATTAGCGTTTAAGAATCGTAAGGAAAATCAGAAACGCGACTTGCGTTTTCTGGCAGTGTACTTGGAATCATGAGGAACATCGTTTCCTTTTCTTCTACTTTGCTCTTTCTTCTTCAAAGCCCATTCCCTTCCTTTTCCTTTCTTGTTTGTTCTCTGCTTTTTCCTCGGCCTATTCCTATCTGATACACATACCTTTTCGCAAACAAAACCGAGAATGGTAAACAAGACTTCGATTAAGTAATAAGACGGTAATGAGACTTCGATATTTACCATTCCGTTCTCCTCATCTTCGCTATCATCATCCTCCGAGCAACTCTCTTTATGCCCATCGTTAATACTGGTTGGAACAGAACCACATGTGAGGACCAAGAACTCTTTTCTTTTCTTAGTACTGCAGTTTAGAGAACATCCCAAGTGTTAATGTGTGTTTCCGCGGTCAAATGTGATTAAAAAACAAAAATAGCTTCCCCAAGAAGGTACCTGTGCGGGTAGTCAACAACAAGTCCACCGCCAAACCCAGCTTGCAAGGCCTGGCGAAGAATCAATTCACGCTGAGCAATATTCTCAGGGTACACTTGGAAAACTGCCCTTGCTCCTCTTGATAAGCATCGGTATAGTGACCCAAAGAAAGCCCTTTGCGAAATTGAGAGGTCAAAGATCAATTTTGTGCCACAGTATCTTATTGATTCAAGCTAAAGTAAATTGATTTACACATACTTTAGCCTCAAACGAGGTTCATGTGATGACTTGTCGGCATTGCATAACCACTAAAATCAGGGGAAAAAAAAGTAAGAACTGCTTAAACAATAAACATAAAATTCTAAATAAGTATACAATGAGATAAAAAAAAAAATGAGGCAGTATAGATCCCAAGTACAAAAACTATGGTCAATGTCGTACATACTACAAAGAATCATATCTCTTGGATGAGCAAGAGATATGATAAGGTAGTTTGAGAAGTAAGACCTGAACAGCTGATATACTGATGGCTCCGTCGATAACTCCTGCACGAAGACCTAATCCCTGAAACATTGTAATACTCGGATAAGCAATTACTAATATGTCAACATTCATCTCTCCAAATGGACAAACCAATTACGAAAAATCCACCACCCACAGACAAATCCTAGTGAAGGCATGCATACCTGCCCCATGTCACCAAGTAAGAGATCACCCTCAACTTCTCGTTCCACAGCAACGTCTACATTGTTAGCAAAAGATAAAACTGGCTAAGAGACAGGGAACGAAGAGCAGAATCCCTCATAAAGAAAGGTGTGTCATCAAACTAATAATTAACTTACTAAGCATTGAGGCTGAAATGTCGAGACCAATCCATTGGTGCCCGTTTTCAGAGAGTGTTTCCCCACTCAGGCCAGATCCACAACCTGAACCAAGATTAGAGATTAGTCATCCTCCACTTTTTGCAACAAAGCTAAACCAATAAGTTTGTGCGCTAAGTAACAAGATACTCCATTATCGATCATCTAAAAGACGGAATCTTAGGATACGACTAGCTCCATTGACTATCCAGAAACCAGCTAACCGGATTTAGATACAAAATTTCAACTAAACATGTCGAAATATGTGCAGTGATACGCAAGGAGGAGTTTACAAAAGACCCCAACAACACTATTCTCCAGACGAATTGAAGAAACCATTTTCCAATAAATGAAACCTGCAGCAACTTGTACTAAACCAAATTCTAGGAAACGATCAGACAAGAAGGATTTTTACCAATGTCGAGCAAGAATCTAGGGACTCCATCATCGGGCAAAGCAAGGAGCTCCAAAGCTCTCTCTGACAACCTCGCCTATTGCCATATATGTTTAATCAGAGGAATTGTATATAAGAGAGTATTACTCAGAGAGATATTTCTCCGGGGAAACAATTTAAAAAACCTGAATTTCCACGATACGGGATGAAGAAGTATACTTCCGAGCCTCGGATTCGTCATAGAATATCTCCGGCGGCGCGAGCAACTCAGGCCGACTTGACATTATGAGCGTTTAGGGGAAGAGAAAGAGAGGAGAGGATGGAGAGACAACAAACGAACGGCGTCGAAGCTTTTTAGGGTTTAGGGCAAAAAATAAAAATCCAAACTTTAATTTTTTGGGTATTTGCAGAATCCGCTTGATGGTGGTCGTGGCCGGACCGGCTAAACCAACTAGATCAGTTTCAGTGTGGTTTTCCAGACTTTCCGGTTAAGTTAGTTGCTCCAATTTTCCCTTACGGGCCTAAGCTTAAAAGATGATTGGGCTGAAATGTCAAAGACCAATCCAATAGTTGCTCCAATTTTGCTTTAACTGACAAAAGTTGGATTCCTTTTCTTTTTGGGCATAAACTCAATTCTCTTGCTTTTTTTTTTTTTGGGCATAAACTTAAATCCAATAGTCCCAGAATATGTAAGCTTACTTTTTTTTTTTTTTAAACAATGGCTTGAATACTGTAAGCTTACAAAATGTAAAATTTTACAGATTAGATTAGAAAATAACGTTTCTCGTTTGTTTTCATTCGTCGATATAATTTTGTTTGTTTAAATTTAAAATTAATGACTTATTTAGATTTACATTTCCTCTAAAGTTGATTGTACTAACTTGTTTCTTGCAGGCTGCATGTCACAAACTAAAAACTTCAACTTTGATTAGATTGTTGAGATATTTGCGTAGGAAGTTACTTATTTGAAATTTATTTAGAGAAATACCCTCAAATAGCACAAAAATTATTTTTTGTTCCAAAACTAGCACCCTAAATTTAAAATACCTAAAATAGTACTACTAATTATTTAAAAATACTTATTTACTAAAAATAAATTTAAAATAGAATTAAACATTATGTTTGGGTTCACTATTTCCAATTTAGGGTTTAGTTTTTTTCCATTAGGAAATGATTATAAGTTATTTTTATATTAAATTTGTGCTAATATTGTCAAAATTGGTGCTATATTTGTGATTTTCACCCTTGGATGCTAAATTTGGGAACTTTTAGTTTTTTTGTGCTATTTTGTAGAATTGCCCATTTATTTATGTTTTTGCTTTTTTTTTTGTTTTTTCCTGTGTGAGATAATAATTTTGTTCATATTTTTTATTAGTCCGTATACTGTATATAATTGAAGCACGCGATATTGTACCGGTGTAAGATTAGAAAGTCAAGACGTGTATAATACAAAAAATGTTAGTTTTGCACAACTTTTCAAAAAGTGTTAAAATACAAAGTAAAATATTAAAAAGTGAGGGAACATGCAAAAATCCTTAAGGTTGTTCACCAGAAAAATAAAAAAAGAACCATATTATAGTAATTGTTATAAACTAATACTTATATATATATTATTATATATATTGTTTTGTGAGAGATAGAGGAAGGACGAGTGTGAGAGAGAGAATGATCTTATTGTTGTTGTTCAACTTGTTTCACAGATCTAACGTCTATTTATACTGCACAATTTAATAATAAAATATGAGAATTGCTAACCGACTTACTATGTCGGTTGGATAACGAAAGAAGATGATAATTATCTTCTTTAACACTCCCCCTTAATTATCCATCACTACTAACATATTACGTACTGCCTCGTTAAAAACCTTATCATGGAAAAACCCAATGGGATAAAAACCACGACAAGGGAAAAAGAGTACAGTGACGCAATCTCCCCCTGAAATGATGAATATAGCATTCTTTTCATAAATCCCGTAGATGACGCATTCCGATACTTTGAACATGTTTTCGGAATGTTGTTGTGGGAAGCGCCTTTGTAAAGAGATCTGCTGCATTGTCACTTGAACGAATGTATTTGATATCAACTTCTTGATTCTTCTCGAGTTCTCGAGTGTAAGAGAAAAATCTTGGAGGAATATGCTTCGTTCTATCATTTTTGATATAGCCTTCTTTGAGTTGAGCGACACATGCAGCATTATCTTCGAACAATATCGTTGGCTCCTTATTGGTGACTATTCCGCTTGCTTCTTTAATGTGATGAGTCATAGATCTGAGCCATACACATTCTCTACATGCCTCATGGAGCGCAATAGTTTCTGCATAATTTGAGGAAGTGGCGACTAGAGTCTGCTT
>PKML01043792.1:369872-392153 GCA_002933935.1 Eutrema yunnanense | reverse complement strand
TTATAAGTTTTTTTACGTTGTTGATTCTGAAGATTGTTGGAAGCAAAATAAGCGCAGAGAGAATCGAACTCTAATGATGATAGGAAAAAAATAAGAAAGTAAAGACGTATGTTAAATTTAGTCAGTGGATGCTATTAATAGAACAATATCTCCAAAGAGATTCACCTATAATAAGGCAAAATCTATAAAAATAAAGGTTACAAGGAAAACGCATGGACTATTGCTCATTGTGTGTACATATAAATAAGTGATTTTTTTTTTTTAACAGTAACATGACAAATTGACAATCCATAACATTATTACAATATACACCCAAAATAATAATAATAATAAATAAGCTTATTACTTACCATGAATGAAATTAACTATAATAATGAATTATGGATTTTTTTTAATCATCTTTTCTGATAAAAAAAAAAGATGATTTAAAAGAAATGATAATATGTATATTTAATTGAGAAATACCTAATTTATATAGAAAGAAACGATGAAAGTGGTTTGTAGATGAGTACAGTACAGCGAGTTTGACTCAGTCTCAAACTTTCTAAATGATTCGAAATTCGAGTCTTCTACTCTAACATTGTACACACACAAAATTAGTTGCTCGTAAGGGATAATAAAAGACGAATATCTGTCGAAAGAAGAAAACGCCAAATCGTAAAATATTCTAACGAATTTAGAGGATAATCATATTCTCACCAACACTGAACGGTTTAACATTTTTTCAAGAATTTTTCAAAAAGCGATTTGTTATATATATTATATTAGGTCTCGCGTTATACGCAGATTGAAAGTAAACTATATTATACTCTAAAATTAATAACTATACTCATATTTAATTATCTATAAATTATGTTTTGTAATTCACAATTAAAAAATTTCAAAATTAATTCATATTATTCATAAACATGGTAAACATTTCCTCTATATGAATGAGAGAGTTCCAAAAACAATTTTCAAATTTATAGTATAACATAAAACCAGATCAAATTGATGATAATTTTTTTTTTTTTTTAAGTATTATCTTCTGAAATTTTTAATTGTTCAAACATGTTTAAAAATTATGGTTTAATGTAATCATTCAGGTTTAAAGTTTATATTTCTGAATTTTTGTCATTTGATTTTTATAAATGAATTATCAAACATGATAACAAATTGTTATTAATCTAATTTTATATATTATGAATCTTATATTTTATATTTTATTTTGTAGTTTCTATTATTCCTCTTATTCTATCTTTGTGGTTTTATTAGTTTCTATTTAAATAAAATACAATTTTGTTTGTTATTTTGTATTCTTAACAAATAAATAACTAACAATAAAAAAGTTTATATTATTACATTGTTATTATTTTATTTATATATATATATATATGTCATGATCTCGTGAGTTAATTTTTTGTTTTTAATTTTTTTTTTTATTCAGATTATTACTTTGACACATATCGCGATATTAATTGACAACAACATACATCACGAGATCGTGATATATGTGTGTTCGAAATTAAAACAACATTCATTTGTGAAAACAAGTTCTTAATCGAATTCACGATTCAAATTATATTTCGCCATTCCAAAATTTTCATTCCCAAATCCATAAACAATTATAAACAAAAATAAAAAGTCAAATATGCGAGGGGGACATTCAAGTATTCGAGCAATAACTAGTTAATAGGGATATGGGGAAGAAGCAGTCGTGGTGAGATCAAAGCAGAGTCATTAATAGTGATATGGGGAAGAAGCAGTAGTGGTTAGATCCATGTTTGACATATTCTTTGTATCATTAATGTGATCCATCGACCCGATCATGACCGAGTTTATTTATAGACTGTTAGGGAATGGCCCAAAAGATTCAAGCATTTTTCCTTTTTTTGCCAATCATGCAACTTTTTTATGTATTACTTTCTGTTGAGCAAAGACTAGTAGATTAGTATATGTAAATACAATGTTATATCATATTTTAGGCAAATCACTATACAATTATATTGTTTAGTTGTTACACACAAACTTTTATTATTTGAACATGTATGACAAAGAAAGTGAATAATGTGTTTTTAATTTGGGTACAATGGTACTTTTTCTCTTTAACAAAATAAGGAGTAAGAACAAAAGATTGACGCAAGGAGAATGGTTTTTCCTACGCATGGCATGGAACGAAAGGGATAATCATAGTTGACCTAATAGAAGAAATAGACAATGACACGACTTAAGCATAACCACGGTTATGGTTAATGCGGTTAAGGTCAGAATTTTTTTTAACCTTAACCTTAACCTTAACCATTTAATATACGGTTAAAACAGTTACGGTTAAATACGAGTCCGGTTAATACGGTTACGGTTAGATACAGTTACGGTTATCTGATGACAATAAATGGTTAATGTCATTATTTATAATTAAATAATTATAAATTTTATAAACTAGAATAACAATAAAAAATTATATATTTTGACGAATGACGATGACCACTATGTTTACAGTTTTTTATTTAGCTCCATTATGAGATTTAGCTCTATTTGTTTTTGTTTTTTTTTGTATATGTGAACTTTAAATTTGAAATTTTTTATTTGTCTCCCAAATTTTGTTGTAATCGACAAACATATATCTAATATCTTAAACCATTAAAAAATAGTTACATGAAATGAGTATTAAGAGAAATCATAGAAAATATTTTAATTAATATTTCTATTTGTTAGATTTGCATTTGCTATTGGTAAATTGATTATATATAATTTTCTTTGAATTTTTAATATTACAGAACTAATTATAATTATTTGTATATATAATTTTATTTTTAAAACGGTTACGGTTAAAAATTTACGGTTTAACCTTGCAGTTAACCAACGGTTTTGATACGGTTACAGTTAATTAACGGTTACGTTTAATAATTTTTTAACCATAACTAATATATTTTTACGGTTACGGTTTTTAACCGTTTGACACGGTTACGGTCTGGTTACGGTTTGAAAACGGTACGGTTACGGTCCGAAATACGGTTACGGTTCCATTTTGGTCATGCCTAACACGACTTACTTACATCACTGATTCTTTTTTTTTTTTTTATAAACTGTAAATATCATATAAAATAAAGGAAATTCGTATTACAAAAACTTTTCCCCTTATATTTGAAGCCTTGGTAAAAAGAATTAAAAAACAAGGCAACAACAAAATAACTCTAAGGTTACAATCAAGCGAGCTAAAAAGATATTAAATTTCCGAAATGCCTTCTATACCTTCTTGCGGTGATAGTGTTTCGAATCTCCCTGTCGATCTCCTTGAAGATAATTTGCGGAGGGATCAAAAGGTTGTTGTGAAGCCGGTTATTCCTCTGCTTCCAAAAATGAAAAATAGTGGCATCACAACCAATTTCCTTAGAATTCGAAGAGAGGATATACCTGAAGTCACTGTCCAGCAAATCAGGACAAACCACGAATGGAATGTGCTGAAAGAGAGACTGAGTCTGATATGGATGGATAACCAGATGACCTTATTTGTAATCACAACTCAAAAACATCACTGATTCTAATAAGTTAAAAGCTAAACATCACACGTTTCCAACTAAATCATTCTGACATTAATTGTGTAGGACTTGGGAGTATTTAGTACTCTTACATAAAAATTATTTATATATATATATATTTTTTTTGGTTTTAATGTTAAATTTTATTACTAAAAAAGTAAAAAAAAATTATAAACTTAGATACTAATATAGCTAACAATTAACTCATAAAAGAGAGAAATATTGGAATGTTGATTGCCAATTACAACGGATGCGCAAAACAACCAAAATAGATTTCAAGTAGAGAAGGAGAGCTATCTCTTGATGGAAACGAGAAAAATGGATCCGCATTGTGCGGTCGATATATGATATTTAATATATGATATTTTGTATTGTTAATCAGCTCTCTACTTAAATTTATCCCTACAATTTCATATTGTTGTCTGTAAAGTAAAAATAATTTCGAAAATTTCCTTCATTTGTGCATATTCAATTTTATATATATTTTTAAAGCATTTAATTGGTTAATCTGTAAATCACTGCGTTGACTTATCTGCGAACGATTATAAAACCTTGTGAAGAAGCCAGATGGTTTGGTTCTTCTCGGTTATTTTACGTATAAGACTTTAACTTTTACGAGTAAAATTCACCAATGTGTATATGATGAAGTCACATAGATTCCCTTCTTCCTTTTACCATTCTAATTTGACTTATTGATTCATGCAAATCGCAGAACTTAGGAACATTCTCAGACGTCAGAAAGAAATCCCTTCTTTCTTTTGAAGGAAAAGAGAAACTTAGTACTAGTATCAATTCTTAAAACAGTCACTGGTAGCTCATAGAAGCAACTGATACACTTAAAAGCTTTGATTACGCACAGACCTTCAAGTCGCTTCATTTCGGATCAGAAGTACGAACCCCCTGGCGCTTGAAGAATTCTCTGAATCCATAGGGGCTCATATCATAATTGTACTGCCAAAAGAAACAAACATGCAAGAAGAAGAAACCAATCTTTAGACTCTGCAATAGATGTCGCATTGTTTTAACAAAAAGGCAGAGTTTTGTTCACAAAAAGGTAATAGAAAAGACAATTTGTGATGCTTCAACCAACTTACAGGTACGACTTTCACAGAATACCGGGTGATATTTGGATCCTGTACCTTTCCTTCATCACCCGCCTGCATCACAAGGATTTTTGTTTTACGAGATAAACCAAATTGTTTAAACAGGGTTAGATACCGGAAATACAAGAAAAAGAACTATACTTGTTGTGGGCTATGGAATATTTCAATGAAAGGATATTCGCTTTTCTGGCGGGTTATGCAGAACCCAGGATACTTGGGGCACTCAACCTGAAACAATCCAAACACAAGAGTCACTTGATGGTTTAGAAAGTTTCCGTCTATCTTTTAAATTCTTCTATATTGTATAGGAACTCACACGCATAAATTTTATGTTGGGATAGAACTCAGCAGCAGCTTCCTCAATCATCCGATCAAGATGTTGTGTGTAGTTACTTCTGTTTTATAGAATGAGAGAGCACGTGAGTTGGAATATAGCAATGGAGCGTAATTTGGAGGGGGTTTCTGAGGAAAGTTAAGTTACCTTATGGTGAATGCGACAACCACCGGATAGCCCTGGTGAAGGAGTTGGACAAACTCTCTTTCTGATGTAAAATGGATAACACGCGATGGCCCGAGATCCTTAGGGTAACCGCTGTAATACCTTCATTTTAGCAGACAAAAAGAAACACATCTTCTTGATTGGCTGTGTCTCTATGGTATCGCAAGTTATAGAATTAAAATCAAACAAATTCAAACTCATTACTTGCAAGTCGAACGAAGCTGGAGAAGCATTCTATCGAGAAATGATGCATCTCCCATCTGAACAAACCACAATGTATCAGACTCAACTGAATGTCATGATAGTCAACTTTGCTAATCAGGTGAAAACAGACCAATACTCAAGAAGATAACCTGTCAAATTCTGAATCCCTAATCAGATGCGTTACGATTCAATCCTACAATTACCAAAGCCAATGCAAAGATCAAACTCATCATTATTAATCCTGAATTTTTGTAATACATTATTTTTCTTTCAGGCATTTCATCAAACAACATTGGGGCATTCAACATCATGTGATCTGAACAACTCTATGCAAAAGCACTCAGGTACTATCCAAAAACGTATTCAAACTTCGAGTTAAAACGCATAAATAAATCAAATTTCGCCCATCAAATAAGAACCCAGAATATAATAAAAGGAGTGTAAATATTTTTGTCACGAGTGGGGGGATCTTATGAAAGAAGAGAAATTGATTGTCGCTTTCTTCTATCTTTTAGAGCGAACGAAAATTCGAATGAACACGCAGAGACTTCGATGCAATAAAACCTGAAGGTTGCTCGCTGCTTCTCCCGATTTGCTTTCACTGCTCGAAGACTCGAACCAGAATCGATCGTTGGTTACAAATCGAAACTGCAGAGGAAGCCAAGTATATATTCTGGGTTCCTCTAGCTTGAAGAAGGAAGTGACAAAAATCTGCAAAGTGAGAAATTGGAAACTCTGCTTCTTCGATAATGGTGGTTTATGGTTTGCTTCAGAGACTTGAATTGTTTTGGGCTTTCTTTGGGTTTCTGTTGTTGGTTTTTTTGTGTGTGTGTGTGCTTTATAAGATTTTATAATCTCATAATCTGTAGTTCTTTGTTTTATGGATTAAATCTTAGCAAAGAGAATTTTAATTAAAAAATTGAAAATATCATATAAATTTCGTAAAAGTTTCGTAAAAGTTTCGAAAATACTATAATAATTAAAGTAAAAAAAATTCTCTTTGCTAAGATTCTGTGCCAACTGAGAAGCATACGTGGCAGGTAACTCATCGCCGTTAACGGTGTTACGGAATTGACTAACAGGGAGTTGATCAATGTTTGTTTTCGCCAAAAAAAAAAAATAGTCCATGTATAAATTTTCAAAATTTATCAAGTACGAATCCGCACTATTTAGAATAGTCTGGGTAGGAATCAACCTTTTTCCCAAGAAAGTTTCAATTTTATATATCGGGGTCATCGACAACACACAAAAATAATCAAACTCAAATTCATATTTAGTTGCAAAACTCATCTTCTCAACCGAAAGCCAATTCACAACCACACAAGAATTTACAAGTACCAATCCACAATCATCTTGGTCTTATTTTTCTATTTAGGACTAGTCCTAGATAGAAAAAGAAAGGGATGTCTACTCGAACATCGGAAAAATTAGTTTGGGCTTCGGTCTGAGACCCTCTCCGATTATCAAAAAAAAAAAAAAAAAAAAATTCACAATCACAATCACGTACGGCTATAATAATTTTATTGAAACATATTTTAGTTGATATGATGATAGTTTTTTATTTTTCTCGCCAAAAAAAAAATGATGATGATTTTTTCTCACCGGACATATTAGTTTGACAAGTCAAAAAAAATTATTTTAAAATACTTTATAAATATATTTTATAAAATAATATCGATAGATAGACTACTGTAGACAACTCTTTATCTTATTTGTATTATCCAGTACAAGTATAACAGATTATTGCTTTCGTGATTCGAATCTGATTTACAACATTACAAAATAAATATAAGTTTATAAAAGAGATCCAAAAAGACGTTTGAACCGGCAATCTTCTTCAAAGGGTGAACCTAGTGTGATCTTTAAGCCAAGAGATTAGTCATAATGGGACGCTGATGGCAAACGGCTCGTAACGGCACGAGCTTACGCATAGCCATTCCAGGATTCTCGGTCATATCAATTTCCTCGCCGTTGACTTTTTCCCAGTCAAAGCATTGAATCAACGATCCTAAAGCCAATGACACCATCCTCTGTCCCAAAGCCGCACCGGGACACGTCCTTCGTCCGTTCCCAAACATCATAAGCTTATTAGTGTTCGCGGCTTCTTTGTCTTCGAACCGTTCTGGCATGAACCTCTCGGGCTCATCCCAGAGCTTCGGGTCTCTATGGATGGCCCAAGAATTCACTAGTACGATCGTGCCACGTGGCACGTCGTACCCGCCAATCTTGAGGTCTTCAGAAGGAGTACGCGGGACAAGGAGCGGTGCGGCCGGACACAACCGAAAGGTCTCGGAAACTATGTTTTGGAGATAAGGGAGATTCACAATGTCCGGCTCATCGATCAAACGTTCTTGTCCAATCTTCTCGTCTATCTCAGCTTTCGCCTTTTTCAACACTTCAGGGTTTTTCAACAAATTGGCCATCGCCCATTCTAGCGTCACGGCTGCAGTATCCGTCCCCGCAAGCATCATACTCTATATTATACATATTCAAATCATCAACAATTTGTTAGTTCATCTATACATATATATACACATTTTTTTTTGTAATTATAATATGTAATATTACACAAACCACCTCTCTTCTTTCAAAATTTAATTTAAACACAAAATATTAATGTTTAATTTGAAGAAAAAAGGACATTATATATATATATATATATATATTTAGGATTTTAAGGTTTATATGTATGAGAATTACTTACGAGCATGAGGCCTTTGATGATGACGTCACTGTAATACTTGGGTTGGTCTTGTTGTAAAGACAACAAATGACTAAGCATTGTGTTGCTCTCTCCATCTCTTCGGCAATCGTCGAGCAGTCGCTGCAAGAAAGTGTCCATGGCTTCGCCGAGTGCTTTCACTTTCTTCTCGTAGCTGTGTCCGAACACTTTCAGAATCGGTAGATAATCTCCTGGATGGCTCGCACCACTATTGTCGTTGATCTGTGTCACTAGCTTCTTAAATAGATCTGCTTCTTCCTTGTTGTGAACCTTTAAGAAGTAATCATTAAAGAAAATTAATTAGTCTAAATAATCCACATCGAACGAATTCTTATATGCATATATTAAAAGTAGGGAACAAACAAATTCAATACATAATAGGCCCATCTTAATTTGGTAGGTAAATATTTAATATTTTCTACAAGAACATTAGACTTTTTTTGTTTTTGTCTAAAACATTAGAATTGTAAAAAGATTAGTAAATTTATTCGTATTAAACGTTATTAGATGTTTATTTTAATTAAACAAACCTGGTCTCCGTAGTAGCGTCTCCCTGTGACCATACGGACAATATTATTGAACGTTAAGTCGGCAAGAAGAGGTTCAAGCTCAACGACATGGCCATTATGGTTACGTAAGAGTCTCGTGAGCAACCGTCGGATCTCGTCTCTACGGACGGAGAGGAAGCCGGTGAGACGGTTAGTGGAAAGGATCTCGAGAGAGCAAATACGGCGGAGATTACGCCAATGGTCGCCGTAAGCGGCGGTTCCAATCGTGGTGTAATCGTAGGCGACGTATTTGGCGGTCAGAAAATGCGGCCGGTTTGTTAAAACGATATCGTTTTGACCAGTGAAGCATTCTCTGACGAGGGGCAAAGAAGAGATCACCACGACTTGGCGAGAGCCGTAGCGGAGGGAGAAGATTTCACCGTATTTTTCTGCGAAGCGACGGAAGAGACGGTGGACCGGCGGTTTCACAAGGTGGAGATTGCCGACGATGGGAAACGGAGTTGGTCCTGGCGGGAGATTAAAACGCGCCGTTTTGGATGAGAATATGAATTTGTAAGCTAAGAGAAACAATACGAGTGGCAATAAAACCAAAAAGAAATCCATTTTTGTGTTTTTTTTTTTGGTTTGGTTATGCTTTGTTTAGCTCCCAAAGGTTCAAGTGATAAAGGTTGGTGGTCTATGTGTGTATGTATATATATATATATATGGATTGTTTAATTATAAAATCAAGGAAAATAAAATAAAATAAAGAGTGCATGGTTTGAACGTTGACTCAGCTTTTATTTTATTATATTTTTTTCTCCTTTTTATTGAACATTATGTTAAATCAAACTTCTTAAGTTAAACTTGTTTGGACAGAAAATAAAAACAAAAAAATGAGAAACTTAGTTTCATACGACTTTTCTTTGACTTTGACTGGTTATTGTAATGTTTGGTTTATTATGACGGTCCACAAGATAAAGGTGGACATTTGCAACTCCTTCAAAATGTCAAGATGATTGGTTTTAATGTCAAATTATTTTTTTAAATGATGCCTACAAAATTATAATAATTTAATAACTGAAATTCCTTTAACAAATACTACCCTTGGAGTTTAGCTGATGTTTTTGTTTTTTTTTAGAAACAAGCTGATGTTAAATAAATACTGTAACAAAAACTTCCAAATCGATAACTCTTGTTTTTGCGAATTTCTGAATTTTGAAACACTTGTTTTTCTGATTTTAAAACGATTAACAAAAGCGGATACGAAATATAGGTGTTACTGATCCACTTGCATAAGATTACACTGGCACTAGTTTCTTTCAAGCTATTAATTACAAGGCCTCCCTTTACGACTTCTCAAACATGGCTGCTCGTTAAGTTTAAAATACAATAATTATAATTAACTGTTGGATCGAAGGTGACGATGAATGTTCATTTCTTAACATAGAGAGTTGACCAAAAAAAAACTAGAGTGTTGTTGTTTACTAAAGTATATATAAATCGTAAAATCTGAAATAATGCAATCGGCTAGCGCCCGCCACTCTATACCTCGTCAAAAAAAAAAAAAAGAGTTGATTTTTAATGGGTCATCATAACTCATAAGTCATAACATAATTAATAATTAATTGTGTATAATAAATAATTTAGTGAATTAGTTTTTTCTTAAGAATTTTACTCTGACCGAAAGAAACTTTGAAAATACCTCAAAGTGAGATGCTAGATTTGCTAGTTTGTTTTAATATTGTCTAAAAAGTGATTTGATGTCCAGTAGGGCTGGGCAAAATATCCGTTATATCCGCTCCGATCCGGTATTCGTCTTGATTCGATTCGAAAAATCCGGATATCCGTAAATGTTCGAAGCAAAGCAAATAGCAAAATGTAGTATCCGTAAAAAACGGAGCAAATCGCAAATATCTTTTTTATAAAAGCCGGATATCCGCTCCGCTCCGTAATTATATATTTATATATGTCGGTAGTGGCTAAAAAATTATTAAAAGAGTGCAAAGGTTCTGCAGAAGCGAAGGGTCTCTATTATGTTTATTAAGTTGTTATGCTTTTATTAAAGTGATGTCGTTTTGGAGTAAAGGAATACGTTTGTAAACCTTTTCCTTTATCAAATAATTAATCAAACAATTCACAAACTCTCTCATCTCTCTCGTCTTCTTCTTCTATCTTATCATAGAAGCCCAAGCGGAGGAAACGAGCAAGCCTTCGAGAGAGAAAAAATGTGGAGCGCGTGAGATCTACTCTCTTCCTTCGTTAATACAACTTTTCTTTTTATCTAATTTTCTGAAATTTATGTTTTTAAATTTTATTTAATGAAGGCCCTTTATCAACAAAAAAAAAAAATGTTTTTAATTTTTTTTTTTTAACGGATCGGATCGGATATCCGCGGATATATATTGAAATTCCGGATATCCGCATTTACGGATATCCGAAAATTTTCGGATCGAAGCGAATCGAAAACGTAAATATCCGGACGGAGCGGAGCGGATCGCAAATACCAAAAAAAACCATGGTATTTGCTCCGTGCCCACCCCTACTGTCCAGAGGTAAAATCGGCTCTGTACTTTAATGAAAAAACCTAGGGCTGAACAACTTCTTTTTTCCTCAAAAATATCATATAATATATCTACACAAAATTACAATCCCGTCATAGTTCCCATGTTTGAAAGTTAAAAAATTATATCCTATAATTTGAAAATTCGAAACATATTTATATACAAACCACGATTTATCTCTGTTTACAGTGTATCAATCCAATTTTAACAACCTAACCCGAAATTAATTCTAATAACGGTTTTAACCAATTTTAATCACCTTATTCTTCTTCCCTATTATCTATCTAATCCCTCTTTCTCATTTCTCACTCACGATCCTAAATCCGCTAGATACTGGCATCAGTTGAGAATTCGAGTTTCGATTAAAGTTATCTTAGACCGATTACTTATATATTGGCGATGAGAAGTGTCAATTTCAAGTGCCGAGCTATGTTCATTCTTCTTTTAGTACTTGGGTTGATCTAAAGGAGATAGATTCTGATTTTGATATTCGATTCCCATTTCGTATCCGTTTTGATTCAACACTTTTTGGGAGTTTCTGATTTTGTGGGTAACGTGTTTATAAACTTTGCAGATATGATGGGTTTTTATATATCTCTGCTTGTTGGATTCTGCCAAATTTGTGTTTTATTTTTCCGTTATAATTTGTTTGTTCTTGCTTGAATCGAGCAGAAAGTTCTCAATCCCGGAGAAAAATAGAGTAGTTTTACTTCTTCTCCTTCTTCCTCTCTTTTTTTGTTTTTCCTGAAGATCCAAATTTAGTTTTGGTTCTCATGGATTCGATTTCGTTTTTTGATTTCATTTTCTTAATGCTTTTTGTGTTGTAGAATCATTTTGGATATCACTTGGAAGATATATCAATTGTGCCATTTGAGAATAACGACCATGGATGCGGTGGCGAAAACTCATGCGACGATGTGTTTGTTAAGTTATATAGGATTTCAATTCAAAATCAATTGGCAATGAGTGGATTGGTCTATGTCTCTTATATATTATTTAGGATCATTTCCAACTTCCAATGTGGGATAATATTTTCTAATACGCCCCCTCGAGATGATGGCTCTTTGTCCATCGATCTCGGTATGTTCGGGCATTGATCGATGGACCAATTTTGGGTCGGATCGATAATGGATCGGATTCTGATATCATGTTAAGTTACATGGACTTCCAACTCAAAACCAATTGGAAGATGAAGAGAGAAGAAGACGGTTTGAGCTGGATCTAGAAGATAAAAAACGGATCGAGTTATGCCAGAGGGGAAGAAGAAGAGGAAGAAGATGGTTCAAAGTGGTTAAAATTGTAATTGGGTTTAATTTCGGTTTATTTTATATTTAGTTGGTTAAAGTTGGACTGGTACACAGTAAACCAAAATAAATCGTATTTTGTGTGTAATTTCGTTCCCAAAAATGACTTTATGTGTATATACGTTTTGAACTTTTAAAATGTGATGATATAAATTTTTAACTTTTAAATGATGGAGAATTAAGATGAAATTGTAACTTTGTGTGAATCCATTACTATATGATATTTTTAAAAGAGAAAATATGTCGTTTACCCAAAATTAATTGGTCAATACTGAATTGTAGACTGAAATATATTTCCTCTTTTAACATATTAGATATTTCCTCTTAGTTTTCTTTAAACTTTCGATGTGGAAAAAAATAGATTATAATTTTGCTATGGATTTTTCGCAAACAAAGATAAAGAAAACAAAGATATAAAACAAAGATATATCGTCTTTGTTCAAGTTCACAGCTGTGATGAAGATAATCAAATTGACCCGCCATCTTAGATTGGCTTATGTGGGCCAAAATTGAAGCGTAGGCTCCGATTGGTAATGAAATCTACATAATCAAATACATTATCTGAAATATTTTTTTCACTATATTATTAAAAAAACTTATTATTTTTCATTCTAATTAATTCTTAATTATTTTCAATATATTCATAATACATAAAAAAACTAATAATATTGTGAAACCAAATCTCATTCATTACATAAATATTTATATTTATAGTAAACAAATAAAATATAAAAAATTATTAGTTATTTAAGAAGTAAAAAAAATATAAATAGTTATTTTTATGTCTTGAATATTATCTATTACAAATCATGAAAATAATTACATAGACGATTCTACGACGGACAATTCTACATACCTATAATAATCCATGATCAACGGTTCTGCTTGCAACACGAGCAACCTTATTTTTGACACGTTGGACCATAACGAATAGCTCTACTTGCACCGCGCTGAAAATATCCTATATTTTTTTCCCTTTAATTTACATTTCCGGGAATCAAATTTCATACATGCTCGTATAGAAGCATTAATAAAACATTTGTACCACTGGACCGAACGGGTTTCCACAAATATTAATAGTTATATAATTAAATAATGTGAAAGTTATTTGGTAATAAGTCTTGCATGATTCAATTATTGCAGTCAAATCACTTATACTATTTCATTATTTTTGAAACCTAAATTAAATGGAATGTCAAAACGTAGAACAAATGGGATGTCATTAAAGAGGCAATATTTTTATTTTTGGGACAATTAGCCCAATATTCATATATTAGCTAAAAATTAAGCTTATAACACACTACATTTTTAAATAAAAAAACTAACCATTTCGGTTATGAACGGACAAAATTATCCTTATAAACGCGTGCCTGCGAAAACAAGGAGATGGTGTGTTCTTTACAAACGCCATGTATAGTATTTCTATTTTTGTATGTTCTAGATAGAACAATAAAAAATATACTGCAAAAAATAGAAATATCGTTCAGAAATAAACAATATGGAATAGAACAAAACAAAATATATAGCGTAGATATGTGCATATTTATTTCAACAACAAAGCATGAACAAAGTTAGTTATTTTCCTATCCATAAATGGAAATCGCCAGTCAATAGAAATGAAATGAAATATGTGCTATAAGGGTGTTCTATATAAAAGTTTTATACAACCGAACATTAAGAAAGTCAGTTATTTGTGTGTCTAAAAATGAAAATCGTCACTCAAAAGAAATGAAATATATGTTAGGAGGGTATTCTATATGATGGTGTTATTTGTTAGTAGCTTGAAAGTAAATAAATAACCAATGATGAGTTGGCCTAATGGTTAAGCCTCTAGGTTACCAAAAACGTAGAGACTTTGAAGTCACGGGTTCAATTCACGTTGGGAGGGGTCTGCTCTTCAAAGAAAAGTTAAATTACATGGTTTGGGCCTGGTCCTGGGGGATGTATGGACCTACGGACTCTGAATCTCCTACTCATAAAAAAAAAGTAAATAAATATAAAGGGGGAAAACATATTAAACAACTAAAATATTTTATTTTATGTTAAAAAGACACATTGTGGAAGTCCCTTAGTCTAGTGGTTGACCAAATAGTTAATTAGTGTTTTTACACCACGAAGAAACGGATTGTAGGATCCTATGTCCATGCCGGCCATTAATCGTCGGTGTCTCTAGATTTAGCAGCTCCGGCGAACGGAATTGGGAAACTGTGATCGAATTGCACAAATTTGGGATGGTATTTCGATCTTCACGCTTTATACTTGCTCTTGTAATCTCGTCTTCGCCATTCGATTCTCTTGTAATCTCTAGTCGATTTCTGTGGCAATTTCGCTATTTTTTTTCAAACCAGAATCTATGTCATCATTTTTATGGATATACTATTTCCGTGTTTAGTTTATGGATGTACTATTTTTCTTCAAACCATAGTTTAGTTCTTGATTTTTCTTCGAACCATAGAACATAGACTGTCTATTTGGCTTTTATGGTGGAGGTTCTATATTTGGCTTTTGTTAAATTCGATTGTTGGTTTTATTACTTCACAACACTACCCAGTACTTCGCTGTTCTATTTGTATAGAACGTCTATTAGTGTAGAACGTCTATTGTTTTTGTTTTCAATATTGGAACCTAATTTCTATGTGTATAGAACGTCTACTTTTTGTAATTTTGCAATTTGGTTGAGCCACTTTTTATGTATAGTCTGTTTTGTAATTTCTGTGTGTATAGAACGTATATTTTGTAATTTTGCAATTTGCTTGAGCTTCCTTTCCTTTTGTGTTGAGAGTATTTTGTATAGAACGTCTATTTGTATAGAACATCGTCGTAGACTAATTTTTATGTGTTAATTAAGAGTGTTCATCATTTTAGTGTATTCAATATTAGAGACTATTTTCTATGTGTCTATAGAACGTCTATTTTTATAATTTTGCAGTTTGTTTGAGTTTCTTTTTCTTTGTTATTGAGACTATTTTGTTATTTGCAACTTCATTGCTTACACTTTTGGTATTTTCTATTTGCTAATTCCTATGTGTGTATAGAACGTATATTTTTTTTTATAAGGAAACCTATTTAGTGATTAGTTTCGGTGCATCAGATCCAAGTTCCGTATCAAGTGGATTCTTCCCGAACATCGCTCTAGCCAAGAAATCAAAAGCTGCTCCATCACAAGGACAACCGATCTCGGCTTTGATTGCTTTGTTACTAGACACACAAAAACTTTGGATCCTTAGTTATATTTGCAATGTCGGCTAAAATTATAAAGATCTCTAATTTTGAGTGTAAAAATTATTCTAACATTGATATGTAATGTAGTAAAAAAACGTTAGTCTACATAGAACACATAAATTGTCTACACTCAAAAAAATTTCTCTCGATTCCATCGCACACCATCGAAGATGATGAGAGAGAGCTTCCTTTCCTTGGGTATGAAAGGTCTGCAAAAAAATTGTATGGAAGGTCTATGTTTCTCAGTTGGAGACGAATGTTTTGACATGTTGTAAATGATGATTTAATATATGGATGAGTAAAGTACACAATGACTTCTGTACTATTTTTCTCAAATCTGTATGAAATGTCTGTATTTTTTAGTTGGTAGATGTGTTAAGTCTTTGATTTTAAAAAATAGACATGCTATGTTATTGATAAAAAAATAGACTTACTACGTTATAGGTGTAAATAATTGCCGTATAAAAAAAATTCGGGTTTGTTTTTCAAAATTTAAAGCATGTTATACGTGAAATAAAATCAGTGTTTTTTTGGTACTAATACAAGGTTGAACAAGTTACCAGTATGTGAATTATGCAAAAAACAAAATCATTGGGGTAAACATATGTGTTGTCATAATAAATTGTATAGTCAGTAAAAAAAAAGTAAATAAATATGAAGGGGAAAACATATTAAACAACTAAAATATTTTATTTTATTTTAAAAAGACATATTGTGAAAGTCTCTTAATCTTGTGGTTGACCAAATGGTTAATTAGTGCTTTTACACCATGAAGTATGAGGTTCAATTCCCAGAAAATGTGATTTATGTATGTTAATGGAGGCAAACTTATAAAAAAATTTAATGAAAATTTTTGTGAAACAGATAAATTATTAGTTGAAAAAATTATCATTGTAATTTTTCTCTTAATTTGTAAAAGATACATGAGCTACTCGCGTGAGAAATTCTATAAGGGTAATACAGTATTGTATATACTCATAAATAATCATACCCAAATCTTTTTATGGTTATTGAGCTAAAAATTTTTTTTTTTTTTTTGGGTTATTGATCTTAATTCCCCTATTTCCACTCTTTAGACTTTTACCCACGTTTTTTTTTTCTCTCATCAATTATTATTTTCCTAACGCTTATTGTACCTAAAAAGTTCTTAATGATTAAAATATGGGAAATATTCCTACCGTAGTTGGTAAAAGATCTAGAGATAGTGACTAACAATATAAGAAAACGTGTGGTGGTCAGGAAAATGTGATATGTATCTTTAACAAAAAAAAAATGTGATATGTATATATCCGTATTTTATGGGAATATCCAATTTATTGACAATTTGTGGTCAAGTAGAGACTTATTTGTTTTTATCGTGTGTGGTTAAAACATTTAACTTCACTTTTCTTTAGTAATTCTTATATAATTCATTATGGGATAATTTTTACCGTCTTAAGAATAAACGAATCACAACATAACACGCTGATACTTCATCAGCAAATATTGATTTTCCAAAAACACTAAGATGATCTTGTATAAGAGCTCATTAGTGAGATACCTCATCAATATAAAATTAATATTTTAATTTTAAGAACTTCATCATAAATTTTTATTTCCATATTGGTGAATTACCCTTACCCATTAAATTTCTCATCAATATAATATTAATATTTTTAGTGTAATTTAACTTGAGAACCTTATGTTAAATTTTATCTTAAACTAGAGAATCCCTCTTTAATACTTTTCCTTTTTTGTAGAGTATTAAGATCCATGAAATTTGATGAGAAATGAAATGGATTGTTTGAATCCATAATCTAAGTGATGAAAGAAAGGAGATAATAAATGAAGATATGAAGTCTATATTTATACATGATGTTAAAAAATGCCAAAATAAAAATTTTAATTTTTCAAATCACATATTTTCTAATATCTAATATTACTGTAGTAACTAAAACAATACTAATGTAATATTATTGTATTAACCTTAACTAACATCAATTAAAAAATAATATTAATGTATAATTTAATCTCATACATAATAGAACTTTATAGATAATTTTATTTATGATTTATTAAAAAAATAACAACATACAAACAACTATTGTGTATTTGATTAATTATAAAAAATCTGAAGCTTCGACAATGCTATTTTTATTTTTGTAATCACTGGCTTTAGAATAACAAATGCATCAAATGTGGTACATGTTCGGATATCACATGCCACTATATTAAAAAAATGTTACAGGTACGTGTGCGACTTCATCAACGCCGTACTTTCTGAATCATATACGATGTTGATGTCGGACTTCACATATGTCCATAAAAGCAAAAGATTATAAGGAAGAAGAGATGTTGATTATTCGATCGCTCGCTAAGAACCACATATTTCATTTCTGTCTTTCTATTCAGTTATTTTCATTCTTTAATAAATCTCCTTTTTTGTTTGTTCTTAACTCTTAATCACATCGATATCATCTTGACCCGAATCCCACTACGATTCTCGCATCCACATACACTAACAAGCCTAGCATTCACGTTTACTTCATTTGTCCAAATATAGATCAGACATGTCAACAGTATAGTTTACCTACTAAATGGTTCACTGGTGGTAGAACGACTCGAGGATCGAACGACCCAA
Source organism: Eutrema yunnanense (assembly GCA_002933935.1). Taxonomy (NCBI): domain Eukaryota; kingdom Viridiplantae; phylum Streptophyta; class Magnoliopsida; order Brassicales; family Brassicaceae; genus Eutrema; species Eutrema yunnanense. The sequence goes on along the minus strand of PKML01043792.1, from coordinate 373,909 downwards.
TCGAATATGCAATGAACATAGATTTATAATGAAAATTAACTAAGCTTCTGTAGTTCTGTTTACAGCATTTGAATGAACACAAAAAAAAAAAAACATTTTCTTTAACAGTTTTAAGATATATATATTTTAGGGCTGGGCAAAATATCCGTTATATCCGCTTCGATCCGGTATTCGTCTTGATTCGATTCGAAAAATCCGGATATCCGTAAATATTCGGAGCAAAACAAATAGCAAAATGTAGTATCCGTAAAAAACGGAGCAAATCGCAAATACCTTTTTTAAAAAAGTCGGATATCCGCTCCGCTCCGTAAACTTATAATTATATATTTATATATGTAATTATGTATATATGATATCATCACATTTCGCATCATTCTAGCATCCGTTTCATATAGGTTTAGAGTCATTTACATGTAGTTCATGATACTTCTTTAGCATTTAGGTCATTTTAGGAGTCTAGTGTGTCTACATTCAGTCCTAGAGAGTCCTTGCATGTTTTGGATCGTATTTCAGGTAAAAGCAAGCTCAACACCCAGCATCGATCGATACCAGGTGTGACATCGAGTATCGATCGACACCGAGGGGATTACACCGATGCCACTGCTCGGTGTCACAGCTCGGTACTACCACAGGGAGAACCCGGGGGGAAAAAGTCCTTAACACGGAGCAAAGATACCGAGGAGTGACCTCGGTATCCACTGAAGAAGTATCGATCGATACCGAGGGTATCGATCGATACCAAGCCTTTTTTATCCATTTAAACCGGGTCGGTACCCGGTTTGTTCCGGGTCGATCCGGTTCGTCACTATTCACTATTTAAGCCCAAAAACCTAATTTGTGAGGGCTAAGTCTTTTTCTAAGCAAAAACCCTCTCTAAGAGTGATTTGTAAGAGATTGATCCTTTTAATTTGAGTATTGTTTTCTTGATTTAATCCATCTATCTTCTACTTTCTAATCATTCAATCATCTTGATCATGAGCTTTAACACTTCTTTCCTTGGATTTGTTAAACCCATGATGATTAGTGAGTAGTCTTAAGGATCTTGGGATAAGGTAGATTAGGGTGATCAAAGGTTGGATTAGTGGTGTTTAGGATTAGATAGTCTTATATTCCTTCTTGTCTAGAGTCCCTAATGCTAGATCTAGCTTGAAAGAGTGGATCTAGATCACAAGGCATTTCATGAACACCAAGTGTTTGATGAAATGCCAAGACCAAACTAGACAAGAGATTTATGTTCCTAACCTAAGACATTAGTTGTTTAGGGCATATCTTTGGTTGATCTTGTTATGATTCTTAATGCTTGCTAATTGTTAATCCACAAATGATGATTTGCTAATGGACTTGATAATTAGCATAGTGATTAGTTGCTTGAAAGAGAACTAATCTAGATTAGAGATCTATTGCCTAGGGATTAGCTTCTTGAGTAATTGAACACCACTAATTGGACTTAGATCACCTCTTAATCATTAACCTTATCTCTTGCTCCGCCTTTATTATTTGGATTACATCTAGTTTAGTTGTTTTACTTGCTTAATTTAGATACTTAATCACCAAACCACTCGTTTAGCTTAAATTACAAGTGTTCATTGCATTCTTAGTGGTTAAGACTATTTCCCAATATTGGATTCGATAACCTCTTACTACATCGTTTAGAGGGTATTGATACCTCTTTGGATTGTAAAATCCTTGTATCAATTTGGCGCCGTTGCCATATTGGGATTTGTTTTAACATTGAGATTTAGGCTCTTTGTGAGATTAAGCCTTATTTCCTACAAAGTTACTAATCTTGTTTGCTTTCAATTGCTCTCTCTAAACCTATAGGTGCATGCATACACGATCTCGAGGCAACCACAATCTAGTTGGACCACGAGACGACATACATCGATTACAAAGACGGTTTCGAACAAGAGAGGGACTTGTAAGACAACAAGAAATTGAGACCAATATGGATCACTATGAGAACGTTCCACTTGGGAAGATCAATGAACCCATCCCCCACCAAGGGAACGGTGGGAATGGGGATGGACACGGCAACAACCTAGGAGGTGGTGGTAATGGAAACCATCCCGCACAAGGTGGTAATGGAAACCACCCTCATCCACCCGCCCAGCAAAGAGGTCCCAACCATCCACTAAGAGCTAGAAACATTGTGGGAGAAGGTGATGCCGCTAATGCTCACCAAAACCGTCAAGGCATTCAAGCTCCTCCGGTTGAAAACAACAACTTTGAGGTCAAACCCGGGCTAATCAACATGGTTCAAGCTAACAAGTTCCATGGGTTGTCAATGGAGGACCCTCTAGATCACATTGACCAATTTGACCGGATATGTGGTCTCACCAAGATTAACGGAGTATCCGAGGATGGTTTCAAGCTTCGTCTCTTCCCGTTTTCTTTGGGTGACAAGGCTCACCAATGGGAGAAAAGCTTGCCTCAAGGTTCTATTACTTCTTGGGATGATTGCAAAAGGGCCTTTCTAGCCAAATTCTTCTCACCGGTTAGAACCGCCAAACTTCGCAATGAGATTTCAAGCTTCACACAACGGTCTATTGAGTCTTTCAACGAGGCTTGGGAGAGATTTAGAGGCTACACTTCTCAATGCCCACATCATGGCTTCTCCGACGCCTCACTTCTTAGTACTCTCTACCGAGGCGCTTTACCTAAGATTCGAATGCTACTTGATACAACATCGAATTGTAATTTCCTAGCTAAGGACGTGGAGGATGCAATGGAGTTGGTAGAGAACTTGGCTCAAAGTGATGGCAACTATGGCGACGACTATGACCGCGCCACAAGGACTACTAGTGACTTTGATGAGAACAAGAGAGCCAAAGACATGAAAGCCTTGAATGAGAAGTTGGATAAGCAAGCCACTATGATAGACAAGCTTTTTGCCTCTCAAAAAGAATCTCAAAAGGCGGTCCATTTCATTGGTGACTACGAGAACAATCAAGCTTACTATCAAGAGGAAGCCGTGGAAACACAAGAGGAACCCACAAAGACAAGGGTTCAACCAAGGTAACTTCCAAAGACAAGGGTTCAACCAAACCTATAGGAACCCACAAGACCAACTCTACCCTCAACAATCTACTCAAGCTCAAGGAGTTCCACAACAACAATTCCAATCTCAAGGTCAACCTTCTAACTACAACCAACAAGGGTATGTCCAAAGGAACCAATTTCAAGGAAACCAAAGTGGATTCCAACCAAAAGCCCCAACCGGTTTTCAAGGTCAACAACAAGGGTTTGTACCCCAAGGTCAAGCACCTACGTCTAAACCGCAAGAGCTTTACTTGGCCTCCATGTTCCAACAACTAATCAAGGGCCAAACGGAAACCACTAACAAGGTCATTTGCTCTTACAACGATCTTAATAGCAAGGTTGAGGCATTGAGCTCAAGGGTGAAATCAATAGAGCAACGGAGTGCCGCCCCCTCTTCACAACATCCTCAAAGCTCTTCCAATGGGAAAGCAATACTAACATCTAAAGAGTCTTGCAACACCTTTTCCACCATTAAGGAGCAAGATCACATAATTGAGGAGTTCATCGGGTTAGTCTCTAGCCTCAACGAGGACATTGAGGAACAAGGTGGGGAGGTGACCCTTGGGAGTGAGAGTGATATGATGTTGGTTGGAGAAAAGAGTAACAAGGTTGAGAAGTCCATCAAGGACTTGGTTAAAGTGAAAAACGTGGAGATACTTGTTGAGTCAAAGAGAGAGACTCCACCTCCATATGAGCCTCCACCTCTATATGAGCCTCCACTTCCATTTCCCGGTCGTTTCCTCAACAAGGCACAAGAGAAAGTGCCTCCAAGCACAACAAGGATCGAGCCTAAGACTCTCCCAAAGCTTGGAAACCCCGAGAAATTCTCTATATATTGCACACTTGGACTCTTGGAAGTTGATGACGCTTTGTGTGACTCGGCCTCAACCGTTAATGTCATGACTTGGGAGATGGCCAAAAGTCTTGGGATAGATAAGTTGAACGATTACCCCTCCACCATCACATTTGGAGACTCTTCCACGAAGAAACCTCTTGGC